>CATQJA010002695.1:11636-359136 GCA_958295435.1 Mesorhabditis spiculigera | reverse complement strand
AGGTACTTCCCACTTCCGGCGTATGCTAATTTCCCCTAACAAACAGGGTTTTACAAAAACCTATTTTTAATAGCAAAAACCGCAATTTTTCAAAATTTTTATGCGTGTGCAGTCGATTCCGGACCATTCTAAACCTATTGTCGTTTCTTCCCTATCCAAAAAACCCTTCCCCGAGGCTGTAGGAGCGGAACATCCTAACGGAAGTGCATGCAAATATACACACACACACAAACACTATTTTTTTATATATAGTAGGATAGTAGGATAGGATGGGGATCTTTGCTATTTGCATCAAAAATATGCGTTATTCTTGAATTTACGAGCCGATTTTGCATCAATTTTGCCAGAAAATGCCATTTTCTTGCTGGAACATGGCGCGAACGATTGCGTATGGGGAGTAAAAAGAGTGTGAAAACAACAGTTTTATCGTTCCACACCACGCCTTATTGTGCATTTTGGCAATCTGCTTCGCGCTAGCCCCGAAACAGAGTTCGATGAGCTTCTATGTGGTGCTTAGGTTAAGATTTGGGCTTGAGTTTAAGTCAGTCCAAAGTCTAAGCGAAGTTCAGACGCTGAACGATAGTTTCAACCAATGTATCTTGTACTCAGCGGTCTTGCTGATCATTTTCACGCTGCGCATGAGCAATCGTTTTCCAAAAGCTCCAGCAAGAAAATGGCATTTTTTGGCAAAATTTATGCAAAATCAGCTCGTAAATTCAAGAATAACGCATATTCTTGATGCAAATTGCAAAGATCCCCATATTGAATTAAAAATGAAAAGTATTTCCGCTATAACTTTAAAACCCGTCGGCCGAAATGGCTCAAACTTTCCATATACATGGAAAATTGGCTTCGCTATCTCTGTGCGAATTTTCAGCTCCGTGGGTGCCCGCTGGCTCAAATTTTTCGGGGGGGGGTCTTTTTTTTTGGGACACCCTGTAGTAGCATTACCTTACCGAAATTATGCCAGAACTAAATATTCCGTAAGAATTCAGAATCCTGTAATTTTATGATTATGCATATGCAAGTTTAACAACATTAAAATCCTTGTGTAAGACGTTTTTGTGGCGTCACAGCAACTTTGACCATGTGAGGATCAAAATTTTGAATTTCCTTGCACACAGAAGACGTGAAATTCTGAAATGGGCTCCGTTGAGCGATGCTGGTTTTCAAAGGGCCAAGTCGATGTTCGACATTCTCTCCATCTGCCTCTCTCTCGCTCTCTCTCTCTCTCTCTCTCTCTCTCTCTTTCTCTCGCCTTTTCTAACTCTCTCGCTCTCTCGGTCTACCTCGGTCTATCACGCTCTCTAGCTCTGTATAGCTCTCTAGATCTGTATCTGTCACTTTCTCTCTCTCTGTCTCTTTGTCTCCCGGTCTTCCTGTCTGTCTTTCTCCCTCTCTCCCTCTCTTTGTCTCTCTCTCCCTCTCTCTCTCGCCATATCTTCCTGTCTCTCTCTCTCTCGCTCTCTCGGTCTCTCCCTCACTCTCTCTGCATACTCCTCTCGCTCTCGTTGCCTTTCTCTTATTTTTTGAACTTTAAAGAATCTCTGCCAGCTTGCGCCTTATGCCCCATTGAGTTTTGGATTGCTATCACGTGTGGAATTCGGATTTATTTAATTCCAGTTTCAAATTGCGAATCTTTGTAAATTAAAAACAGATGAAAAACTGTTTATAAACATCGTTAACGGGAAAAGGCGAGTAAAAGTGCAATGAGGTCATCGTTTTTTTGAGCATCAAGCAGGTTTTTAGAGAATGATATGACCATTCAAGAAGTAATGCCAGACAGTGGAAGAGATAGACGAGCGGAATGTACAAGGAATATTGGAGGGGAGGGGTGGTGGTACACGAGATGTATTTCGCGTCTCTTCGAGTCGACTGGCTGACAGGCTCCTTTAAAAGACGTTATCCGCCTCGGGCGGCATCGTCGCGACGTCGTTGTTCTTCTTCTTCTCGGCGTCTGCGCTCTTCCTCCTCTCTACGTGCCGCTTCTTCATACGCCTGAAATTCGCGATAATGATTATGAGAGGTTTCTTCTAAAAAGGATTTTAAGCGTTTACTGGTGCGGGGGGGGGGTTACCTGCGCCTGTGTCAGGCGTTTAGTTTAGGTTTTCGAACTTTTTATGTGATATGAAACGCTTATTATATTGTTATATTCTATCAAATATAGAGTCCTTTTTAGTCCTTCCTTTTTATATAGAGTCGAGATAGATTCTATTATTTTTACTTATAAAATTTATAAAATTTTTGGCGCTAATGCAGCTTGGGGGAGGGCAGTCCGAAATTGGCAATAAGGGGCTACGAGGTGCTCCGCTTAAGCTGCTTGGATTTCAGGTAAAGGCTTAAGTTAGCTTGAACCATGCTTAGCTGAGGCTTAGGCGTACGCTTAAGCCCAAGCGAAGCTTAACTTGAGCTTCAAATTGCCTTACCTGTCAAAATGGGGTCATTTAGGGGTTAGCTTCGAGCTAAGCTTATCTTCGTTTGTATGAAGTTAAGCCTAGGCTTAGGCTTGGCTTAGCTTTTCCAGGGGCTTCGAGTTTGAAAAGCGGCATTTGGAGCGTCTTGTGAGTCAAAATCCGGACTGCCACCCCCAAGTGCATTAGCACCCAATTTTTCAAGAATAATGCACGTACCCGTTGGGCCCACTCTGGCGGATCACAGTCCATTTTTGCTCGAAGAAAGGGGGTTGTAGATTCTGGAAAATGTGTTAAAAATACAAGCTGTGCTACAAATTATGTATTATAATAAGGCTGGAAAGTCAAAGTCGAAAATGCCGTTTAGGAGGAGCTGAGGCCTTTTTTATAGACAGTTTCTTTCGTCAGGCCGACCACGCTATGCTTATCGCCCGCTTCATTAGCTGGCCAGATAAATTTGCTAAGGTTTGGCCAATGGCCCTTTCGTGGCTGATGCGTATCGGCTCGTACCAGGGCGCATTGCCACTAGCCAAGGTTACGATAGGGTATCTTTCGTTACATGGCCACGCTATCACGCTATACGCTAGCTTTTTTGAGTTTGAGCGACTTTGCCAAATGACGAATCGAAAGCGACTGATGACGAATTGGTAGCCTCAGCCGGCACCCAACTTGTGTATCTCGGCTCCCTGTTCATCTACAGGTGTGTAAAATATACCAAAATGTTCGTCTTGATCTGGCGAGTATTTTGGTCTACTTTACACATCTGTAGATGAACAGGGAGCCGAGATACGATAGGGGGAAGTCGGCTGGGGGTGGGTAAACCGCACTTACTAAGTTAGTTAAGCCAAAAATTGCCGAGTAGTCCGGTAAACCAATTCTAAGACTTTTTGTGTAATAACTATTGTAATAAGTTAAATATGTAATAAGTAAAATTTGATTTCTAAAAGCCAAAATTTTGATCCGGAATCTGTAAAGGGACAGCGACAGCTGGTTCTCTGCTTAGGGTCAAAAATTCGGCAAATTTGATCGAGTATATGGTATAAAAATGGAAATCGCTAAAATAATAGGTGAATGCGCACGCAATGTATTTCTTGTGGAGTATAATGGAACTTTTCATGCTCTCCTCGATTCTCGATCTCCCTTTCGAGCTCTTTTTCGGGTCCTGACCCTCGTCCACCCGGCTTTTCGTTGCACTAGAAAACGGCTGGTTGACTCATCGACGTCTCTCCCTCTCTTCGTCTCTCTCCCTCTCCCACTCTCTCCGTGTTCAAATACCATCCTCCCCATGTTCCGTTGTTTGCCCGCGAATTGTCTTTGCAGCATGAGCAATGTTTTAAATACCGTATTTACAGGCAACTTAATAGGTACGCGTCGTTACGCACACCTGACAAATAATGCGGGGATTTTTTGGTAATATTTACGCATTTTTGGGTTGCAGGAATGGTTTTGTCATTGGGCAATTATGGAAATTTTGGTACTGGACTATTAGCAAGGGGTGATATTTTTTAACACGGGGAAACTAATTTTTTAACCCAGTTTCTGGAATAGAAAAACGGTATCAGTTCAGTTCCCCGACACTCAGTTCCCCGACACTCAGTTCCACGACACTCGGTTCCACGACACTCGGTTCCCCGACAATCGGTTCCCCGACAATCGGTTCCCCGACAATCGGTTCCCCGACAATCGGTTCCCCGACAATCAGTTCCCCGACAATCAGTTCCCCGACAATTATAAGGTGCTATTTTAACGTAATTATAATGGTGGTTCATTCCCTAATTGTCGGGGAACCGATGGTCGGGGAACTGAGTGTCGGGGAACTGAGCGTCGGGGAACCGATTGGAATTCAGAAAAACATCCAGAAAAATGTTACACTTTCGAAGAAGTTTTTTTGAGTTTTTGTCGAAAATACATAAAAAATAAGTAAAATGAAGTAACAGAAGTAAAATGAAGGAAAATTTTCACAATTTCAAATTTTTTTGTAACTTTCTAGAAATCAAAAATTACTAAAAACTCGATAAGATACATTATATATGATCAACCGCTAAGAATAAGTGTAAATCAAAATTTTCTTCCCTCTACTTTTACCCCCCGGTAACAGTCCAGTACCAAAATTTTAATGTCATTAAGCCGGGGTCTCTTGAGGCGCCCAACAGCAACTGATAAGCTATAAAAATCCAGAGGAAAGCTGACAACGCACTTATACGTGGGCCAAACGAATGCACACGGAAAATTATCCCGGGTTTTTGGAACGGAAACTGCGAAAAGGTTGACCAAGGATTTTGGGGACAAACGGATTTTCAGCCCGAATGCCAACAAACTACTTACTAAAAACTACAAAAATAAAACAAGCTACTTAAAATACCGACTGTAAGAACCGGGTTAGACTGCACTGTCGGCATTTCACGAAAAATTTAGACATACGACTTGTCATGGTCCCTTCAAATCGGTCGCGCGCGCTCTCTCCCTCTCTCTCACCCTCACTCTCTTGCTCCCTCCCTCTCTCTACAACGCTCTTTCGCTGCTATCTCTCTCACGCTCACACTCCTTCTCGCTCATTCTCCCTCTCTCACGCTCTCTCGCACGCGTTTCTCTCTCTCTCTCTCTCTCTCTCTCTCTCTGGGGCTTCGGCCGGCATTTCACGAAAAGTCTAGACATCCGACCTGTCTCGGTCCCTTCAAATTAGTCGCTCTCTCTCTGTCTCGCTCTCTCTGTCTCTCTCTTATCTGTCTCCTCTCTCTCGCCCTCTCTCAAGCTCTCACCTCTCACGCTCTCTCGCTCGCGCCCTTTCTACCTTTCTCTCTCTCCTCTCTCGCTCTCTCGCTTTCTCTCTCACTACATTTTTCCGCCACTTTTACCCCCACCAACGTGTTTATACGTACACCCCACGAATCCAATTAATAAGAGTTAGACAGATGCTGTCGAAACTCATGCTAACCGGGGTATCTGATAAAATGGAAAAAAAGGGGCCATGATGAGACCACAGACAAGATAAGAAGATGTATGTGTGAAGAAAACCTGGACAGCTAATGACCGGAATCAGTAGAGAATTCCGAAAGATAAAGTTGAAAAATAGGGTCTGGCTAGGACCGAAAAATTTGATGAAAAATGACTTAGTAAACGATTTTTCATATCGCACCTTGAAAGCGTATATAAGCGGCTTTTGTCATCAATTTTTGTGGCTGTTTCTTGGCTTCATCTAACCCCAGAGCCACTTCAGAGCTTCGCCGTGTTCCTCGCACCGCAAAAGTTACGCACCTTGAGCGGCAGTGTTTGTTCTGCTAACTTTTTCGTGCCCCCACCCACAAACTGAGACCGGCCGGATAACGATCTCGAGCCATTTAATAGAGCAAACTTTTGCATGCGTCCCACTTGGAGGTAAAAGAGGAATATTTTTCTCTAGAGGTTGACTCATCTTGGGGCGCTTATCGCTTTCGTTACGCCAATCTGGAATCTGGGTTCGAGAATATAGCCTTGCGGAGCGATCACCGGAAATTAGAGGAATCCCGGGGTACCGATAAATACCTAGAAAAGTTATCGGAAATACTTAATTTTTTTCAGGTCCAATTAAAAAGTTACGCCCCCTGTTTCTCTGGCTCTTAAAAGCACACTTCTCAGCTTTTTTAAAAAATCGAATTTATGGTACAGCATCTATTTTTTTGTAGTTTTTACTAAATTTTTAAAAGTTTTTGCGTTCAAAAATAGTAAAAAACAGTGATAGTAAAGAAAACTTCAGCCGACTGGCTACCGTAATTTTTAAGATGTTCAAAAATAAACGTTTTCTCCGGGTTTTTTCGTGGAATTTGTGAAACAGTGTATTTCAGATAATTTTTGAAGATTCTAATTTTTAGAAAAATGTTCGATGTCAAGAAAACCGAGCGACTTCAATCCAAAAATCGATGCAAATCAAAGCGACCACAACGAAACCCCTCGAAAAATCAAGAAAAACCGTTGAACAACAATATTTTGGCGACGATCGGAAGTAGCCTAAAAATTCGCATACGAGGTATTTGCATCGACAAATTGCATGGATGTTCTGGGGCAAAAAATTCGCAGTAAAAACAAGCATTCAACTCCTGCTCCCACCCACCCATCCGGCACGATGCAGGACAAGAAGCTGGTCGCCGTGCTGACGGGCAGTGGCCCGATTCCAGGTACGAATTTTCCCTTGCCAATCCCTTGAAAAAAGCATAGCTGTGGATTTTAGCGAACTAAAGTATGCGCGCCTTGCCTTGCAAACCCTTTAAAAGTGCGTCCCTGCCCTATTTCATCTTTTTTCCAGGAATGAACTCTGCCATCCGGGCCGTCGTCCGCACCGGGTTGTTCGTCAACTGCCGCGTCTTCTACGTGTACGACGGGTTCCGCGGGCTTGTCGACAATCGCGTGCAGGTCTGTTGTGCCTTCTAGGATGGCTAAATTCCGCGTTCCAGGAAGCCACCTGGGAGAGCGCGACGAGTTTGATCCAGAAGGGCGGCTCGGTGCTCGGTGTCGCGCCCTGCGAGGAGTTCAAGACGCGCGAGGGAAGGCTCAAGGTGAGAGAGAGGGTGAGAGAGAGAGAGAGAGAAAAAGGGATTGAGACTCAACAAAAGATTTACTTATTCAGGGCGCAAAAACCCTGGTCCTCCACGGCATCAACAATCTGATCGTCATCGGCGGCGGCGGGTCGATGGAGGCGCTGCAGACGTTCAAGGTGTGTAGCCTAACGTAGCGCCACCAATCGGCTGAATACTTCAGCAAGAATGGCGCTCCCTTGTGCAAGAGCTGGTGAGCAAGGGCCTGGTGCCCGACAACATGGGCAGGCCGCTGCAGGACCTGGGGGTTTGTGGAATTCCGTGGTAAGCCAGCGCTTCCGTTTTCGCACCACCAATTCCTGTTCAGCGCCGTCACCAACGACATCTGGGGCACGGAGATGACGCTCGGGGCCGACTCGGCATTGACACGCGTCATCGACTCGGTGGACCACGTCGAGGCGTCGCTCAACTCGTCGCAGCGGGTCTTCATCGTTGAGGTGCGTGGCTGCAGCAGTCACTGGTAGCCCAATTTCTAGGTACTCGGCAAGCACTGCGGCTTCTTGGCGATGACGGCCGGGTTGGCGGTGGAGGCCGACTTTGTGTTTGTGCCCGAGTGGCCGCCCGTGACGGAATGGCGCGACGCGCTCACCGACAAGCTGCAACGCATGGCACTGGTACGTCTCCAGGGGTTTTTTCAGGGTTAAGCGACCCCTTCGGGCTTAAATATCTCGGCTCCCTGTTCATCTACAGGTGTGTAAAGTATACCAAAATACTCGCCAGAGCAAGACAAACATTTTGGTATACTTTAGACACCTGTAGATGAACAGGGAACCGAGATACAAAAGTTGGCGGCTGGCTGGGGGGGGAGGTAAACTGCACTCTAACCCCCTTTCCAGCTGGGCCGCCACCTGAACATTATCATCGTTGCCGAGGGGGCTATGGACAATGATGGGTCCCCGATCAGCCCGTCAGTCATCAGTCGCCTCATCGAGACCACCCTCAAGGTATCGGATGCCTTGTCAATAACCCCCACCCAATTTTAGTACCACTGCCAGGTGACCAGCCTTGGTCATCTCCAGTACGGCGGCGTCCCGACGGCGTTCGATCGTTGCCTTGGAGCGAGGATGGGTGCTGAGGCGCTGCTCGCGTGTGCTCAGGTATCAAAGAAACGCCAGAACTGAATCTTTGAACCCAACCTACAGCGTCGCGAGGATCAGAAGGGCGTCTTCGTCGCGTTGCGCGCTTCGCTCATCGAACGTGGCCACCTGGGGCGTGCCGTGGAGAAGACGCTCGAAGCCGAGAAGGCGTATAGGTGGGGTCCCTGTCACCGGGAAGCACTTCAACTTTTTAGGACCCGCGACTACGAGCGTTGCGTACAGCTTCGCGGTTCTCACTACAGCCAGAAGGGTCGCTTCCTCGATCAGGTGTCGTTCCCCCCTCGCGAGATCCTCGACGTCCCCGACCATACGTTTCTCGTCGTCCACTGTGGCAGCCCCACCGCTGGTAGGGCTCGTATCGGAATTTTGACATGTGTTGCGCAAGGCGTACAGTGGAGCGTCTCGTAGCTAAAAGACCGGGTACTGGACTGTTTGTGGGGGGGCGGGTCCTTCACCCCCCCCCCCCCCCACTTATTTATAATTTTTTTTTTTTTTTTTTTTTTTTTTTTTTTTTTTTTTATATTTAAAAATTAATTTTTTTTATTTTTTAAAAATTTAAATTTTTTTTTGGGGTTTTTTCACAGACTTTTTGACCAAAACTTCCAAAATTTTGAAATGTGAAATTGGTTTAATTTGCGTGGTTTTTTAAAAGGGTCCAGAAAAATTAGCCCCCCCCTCTTAACAGCACAGTACCTAAAATCGTCGTCCAGGAATGAATGCGGCCACCCATGCCCTCGTCCGCGTCGCCCGCTACAACAATTGCCGCGTGATGGGCGTCAGCGGCGGTTTCCCCGGATTCGCCGAGGGCAACATCAAGGTACAGCTGACCCCTTCTAACTTCTTGGCCCCTTTAAACCGCAAACTTTCAACGATTCAGACCCTTGAATGGGGCGACGTGATCGGCTGGGTGTCGGAGGGTGGGTCGGCGTTGGGCACGTCTCGGCAGCTCGTCTCCGACCCGGACCGCCTCGCCGCCCACGTGCTCCTCCACAACATCCGCGGCATCGCCATCATTGGTGGATTTGAGGTGTCGTATCTTGAACGCCTTGAAGATGCCGGGCGTACTTTCAGGCCTTCCAATCGGCGCTGATGATCCGCGACTGGCGCGACGAGTACGACTCTTTCCGCATTCCGATCGTCGTCGTCCCGGCTACCATCTCGTAGGGGTTTTTGTTATAATTAATTTTTAAAATAAAATAGCAAAAAAAATTAAAAATCAAAACAAACATAAAATTAAATCATACGTTAAATCCTGCAGTTAGAGTACCTCCCCCCCAGCCGGCCCCCACCTTTGTATCTCGGCTCCCTGTTCATCTACAGGTGTGCAAAGTATACCAAAATGTTCGTCTTCCTCTGGCGAGTATTTTGGTATACTTTACACACCTGTAGATGAACAGGGAGCCGAGATACGAAAGTTGGGTGCTGGCTGGGGGGGGTATCTGGAGTTCAGCCGATATTTCCGCTGTTTTCGAAAATTTTAAAGTCCACCATTTCCTTGACCTTCCAGAAACAACGTGCCGGGCGTGGTGGAAAGCCTCGGCTCGGACACGGCCCTCAACGAGATTTGCCGCAACATTGACAACATCAAGCAGAGCGCCCGCGGCACCAAGAAACGGTAGTTTGCATGGCAATTCCGGTCTGAAAACGCCCCCTCTAGCGCGTTCATCGTCGAGGTGCAGGGCGAGAACTCGGGCTATCTGGCCACCATCGGAGCCATCGCCACCGGGGCCGACAATGCCCACATCTACGAGGAGAAGATGCGCCAAGAGGACCTGGCGGCTGACGTTGATGTGGGATGAAATTTTTCCGGCTTTGAGCCGATTTTTCCGCTTTTAGGAGGCTCGGCGCAAGCTGGAGCGCGGCTGTACGCACTACGTTTTGTTGCGCACAAATGGCGCGCGCGCCGAGTTCAGCTCCGAGCAGGTGAAGCAGGTGTTCGAGCAGGCCGGCAAGGGAAAGGTGAGGAGAGAGGGGAAAAAGAGGGAGAGAGAGCGTGAGAGTTAGGTAGAAAGGGACAGAGAGAGAGAAAGAGACGAGAGAGAGAGAGAGAGAGAGAGAGAGAGAGAGAGACAGAGACAGAAAGCCAATGCTAATGCCATCAATTCAAGTTCTCGACACGGCTGAACTACTTGGGCCACTCGGTGCAGGGCGGCAAGCCGAGCGCCTTTGACCGCAACTCGGGTATGGAAACGCGCTATGTGTGTCCACTGTAGCATCCCGTCCATTGCAGCGTCCCGCTTCGGGGCCAAGGCGTTCGAGCGGATGTTCTCCCATTCCCGCCGCAACACCGCCGACATCGAGCTGCTCGGTGGGATTTTTGTAATAAATTAATACATATTTTTAGGCGTCCGTTTCGGCGACCAGGCGTACGCTGACGTCGGCATGCTGGAGACGTTGGCCTGCTTTGTCCACACCAACGTCCGCAACCCTTGGTAGGATCGTTAAGGGTAGTGGAACACCTCCCCTTGCTTCAGGTGGCTGACCACCCACGGCTTGATGCGCGTGCTCGCCACCCAGGAGAAGTACATGGCCGAGGCAATCCCTCCGGTAAGAATTCCTTTTTGGGGATTGAAATTTTGGGACTGGGCTTTTATCGGGGGAGGGGGGGGTAGATTTTTAGCGGAGGTTGAAGAGCCTTCTGGTCTTTAACGTCATTTCCCCAGGAGCGCAGCTGCAACGCGAAGAACTACCAGACGTCGGCCGGCCAGCAGCCCGAGTTCATCGGCCGCTGAACAACACCCGGAAGCGCCCTCCGAACATTAAGCCCCGTTCCCCCCTTCCGCCTACTGTATTTTGATCCCTTTTCCGTATTGTTCCCCCTTCGCCTCGACTCGCCGCTTGTGTTCTTTATTCATCTCCAAATCAAAGCTTTACTACCTGACGATTATGATCTGCCGTGGAATAAATGGAATTTGGGTGTTATGGCCAAAACCGCCCAGATGAAGCCTGGACTTGTGCCTAAGCCTAAGCCAAGCCTATCGAGCAACTCCGCTTTATCGACTGGCCATATCGATGTGGCTTGACCCGACCGCCTTTTCGAGCAGTTTATTTGCCAATGCTGGGCATTCAGCAGCGGCCACCGGATGGATGACTGGATAGGAAAGGGGGGTGGGGGCAAAGGCTCTTCATCCCTCTCTCCGGTTACTCTCTCTCTCTCTCTCTCTCTCTCTCTCTCTCTCTCTCTCTCCCCCTCTCTCTCTTTCTCCCGCTCTCTCCTTTTTTATCCTTTCTCATTAGGCCTCCAGAAAGCCGGGCTTCACATCATCCTCATCCCCTCGGGGCCGGGGGCCCAGCCCCCCTCCCAGCTGCGGCTCCGTTGATGATTATTGCATTCCCCTTTTGTTTCCGACTTTTTCAGGAAAAATTGACTTTAGGGCGTTTTAAAGGGACTGTGACAGCAAGTTTAGCCTCAAAATTGATTGTTTCTGCCGTAAATTCAAGGGAAATCCATAAAAATCCAACCCTTCGATGCCTTGCCCGTCCCTTTAAAAGCCTCCCAAATGGTCTATGCTAGCTGTATGCCCCCTAGCGAGAATGTGGGCGTATATTTTGTCTTGTATCCATTGGGGGAATATCTGGCTGCCATCCCATTCCATCCATATCCCCAGCCACAACACCATCCACGAGCCGTTTGACGGATTGGTCCCCTTCCCCAGCCTTTCGCCCCCTTACATTCTATTTGGTGACCATATTCGACCGGGATCTCCGTCTATTCCCTTCTATTCCGTCGCTTCTTCTCTAAAATGCACCCCCGTAGTCTGACCCCGGTCCGCTATCGGAGACTAGAGCGGCGCAGTTCGTCGACGTTAGCCATTTGTGGTGAGTATCGGGGTGGGATTAGAATTTTGGCGTTTTTCCAAAAATCGTAACAGTCAAGATCCCGGCAGCCATAATACCGACAGGAAAAATTACCTTGTCCGAGATCCCGATATATCCGGGGCTTAAAGGTACACTAAAGTCTCGTTGGTTTGGTTACCGGCCGGTAACCGTCCGCGGGATAGCAAACAGGGTTACGGTAGGCGCTCGCCGCGGAGCAAAACCGAACCCGCGCCACTCGCCTGGGGTAAGCGCTTTGGACCACTAGGCCATGGGACAGACGGGAGAGGGGACGGGGAGAGAGGCTATGAAGGGTTGGGGCACGCGGCGGCAGAGAAACCGAATTCCCGGCCCCTGCGAAAATTTTTGAACGAGATTTTAGTGTACCTTTACCTCACTCTCCATCTCAGTCTCTCTCTCGCTCTCTCTATCTTTCGCGCTCTCTCTCGCTTAAACTGAACTTTCTTTTTTGCATTGTCGGGATTCTATCTGTCGGTATTTTGGCCTGCTTGGAATTTGGCAGTTGGCATTATGGATTTTCCGACCACATTTGTCGGTATTGGGCTGTCGGTGTTTGGACTGCCAGGATTTTAACGTTTTTCCGATTCTTAATGGATGCAAACTAGGTGATTAGATGAATTCGATTAAGAACGCGCCTAGCGTCGATTCTAGCCCCCGTCCCCTGCCCTCCCTCTCCCCCCCCTCGGGCTTCATCAATTATTTGCAGAGGTCGTCGAAGCCGTGGAAAGGCAGCTCAATGCCCCAAATGCAAGAAGGCACACCACTATTGTTAGTTCAACCCTTTTTTGGGCCTTGTTTTTGGGGTATGCCGGTTTTTTAGGGCTTTTCGGCTCCCAGAAAATTTTTGTTGTTATTTAGCAATTCGCGAATTAGGGTGTGCTAAATTGCTCCCATTTTTGCCGATTTTTCCAGTTGTTTTGTGGTTTTTCAAGGCAATTTTTCGACCTTCAAGGAATTCCCCAGGGGGATAAACCCCCCAGAAAGTGAACGCGTTATCGGTTGACCGCCTAATGCGAGCTTTTGCCCGGGCGGGCCAATGGCTGGGCAAAGTTCTCTTCGAGGGTTTCGGGCTTTTTTAGCGTCTTTTCGAGGTGGGCCCTTATCTACACATTGCACAAATAAGGGCAGCTTTCAAATCGGGGCGGCAAAACCCTCGAAAAATTTGACCATTTGACTTTTGGGGGTTGAATTGATTTTGACAAAGCTAAGCCAAGCCTAAGCCTAAGCCTAAGCCAAACTTAAGCCTAAGCCTAAGCCAAGCCTAAGCCAAGCCTAAGCCAAGCCTAAGCCAAGCCTAAGCCAAGCCTAAGCCAAGCCTAAGCCAAGCCTAAGCCAAGCCTAAGCCTAAGCCAAGCCCAAGCTTAAGCCTGCCAAGCCTAAGCGAGCCTAAGCCTAAGAGCGCCTTTAAATCAGTCTAATGTTTTTTTGCTTACTCATACGGCACTGTAAACTTAAAAATTGACACGTTGATGTCTTAAAAGCTTCAAACAATTTCAACACTCAAAAATTGACATAATTCCGTTCTAAATTCCGCTCATGAGCTTTGGGCCGCTTGGCCCCTCGGGGTGGGCCCTAAAAAATGCCCGAGGGACACGAGACAGCAGCATAATGTGCTCTTGCTCCCTCTCTCTCTCTCTCTCTCTCTCTCTCTCTCGCTGTTCCAATGTCCCCCCGTCACTCTCACTGGGCCATCCATTCCCCCTCTAACAAATCGAGACCCACAAAAAGCAAGCTGTCCGCCACACACGATATTTGTTCTCTGTTTTTCAGGGGTTTTGCCATCCGGATCGGATATTCCGGTTTCGGGTAATGTGATAGCCCACATCAAGGTATGGGTCTTTTTATGGGTACATTTTTTGGTTAAAATCGAAATCGGTATTCCACTTATTTTTAAATTTTTTTGTAGTTTAGCCCATATATGGCTTCGGAATAGGAGGAGCCGTGGGTGGGGCCCCCCGGAACTTTTGAGGATTTGACCGAGTTGATGGCGATGGCCATGGGACCCCAGTTTTCATCGTATATTTTATCTAAACGACAAGAAGACTAATAATAATAATACGACAATACGCAATTTATTTATTTTATTTGTTGTTTTTCTACCTTACTCCCTAACCTTCTGAATGGATCTAAAAAAATCCAAAAAATATAGGTTTTTCTACCAAATTTTTGCATTTTTTAACGTTTACTAAAAATTTCGATATAGTTTTCCACTTGAAATATAGTTAAATTTTCTAAAAACGCTATATCCTTACTACTACGTTGCTCGGCATTTCTAACTATCCAAAAAAATTCAGTTTGCACCCTCTCCCTGATAATGGAACAGATCCGGCTCGCCGAGGAGGTCAGTCGCGTAGGCGGACGCGCGCCAAATCCGTAGCAAAAATTTAGGAAAATCTGTAGCCAATTCACCTACCCCATTCCGGGCTATCATTCCAAAAGGCCATAAAGGCTATCAGATGGTGTGGCCCATCGAGGAAACGGCTACAAAAAATGCCCACCCCCCCCTCCGAAATCGGCGCCCCGGTAACCAGATAATTATGGGGGCCACCGACCAGCAGACAGCCTCCTTTTCTCAGGCCATTCCGATTTTTGGATAATTTATGGCCTTCCAGAGTTCCGCAATGATCTCTGCTAGCCTGCCCAATGTTGGTTTCGGTGCAAATTAACATTTGCAAAAAAACCTTTACAATTGAAGGTTTAGGGGCCAGCAATTTTTATGTAATTTCTGCCTTTAGGCCTTAAAATTGAAAGAGAATCTAGTGAGAGAGTGAGCGAGAGATAAAGATAGAGAGAGCGATCGAGAGACATAAAGAGAGAGAGAGAGTGAGATAGAGAGGGGGAGATAACAAAAAACACAATCGGAACTCTATTGCCCCTCACAATGTTTTGAAACAAGCTTTTTTTAGCTGTATTTTTCTCAGTTTCGGCTTTGTTTTCAAGGTTTTTTTACATAGTCTATTTCTCGCCATCGGTCTCGTTCCACCTTTTCAGTCCGGGAAAAGCGCATTTTAAAATCGCTTCTTTGAGCTATTTTTAAGAAGATTTTTACGGCTTCAGACGAGAAAACTGATCGGAATGCTCCCAAAAACTCCCATTTTTTTAAAGATTAAAATCCTTTTTAAACCAATTTTTGCAAAATTCAAGACAAAAGTCTCTTTTCCTACATTCGTCGTGCTCCACCTTATCAACCCGCAAAAAGCGCAGCGTGCAAACGCTCCATGATGTGTCACCGCCCATTTCATGCGCGATTCATACCATAGTATCCCGGATGGATGACTCGGCTTCTTAGGGCTCGGTTGATACCGTGGTGCTTGATAGGCGACGGTCATTTTTTTGCTTTCTGCGTTCGCTCATACCTTCATTTTAAAGGGATGGGCAAGGTAGAAAGATTTTGTTTTTGGGTGGCCTCCAATTATATTTTTCTCCAGTTTTCTTAAAGTTCAAAATTACACAATTTTCCGTACAGAATATTAGATTGCTTGCCACACCTTCAAAGCTTCCTATTAATTCGTGATATTCTATCGCGAGAGCGCGCTGTCAAAATCCAATTTTTGTAGATGTCCTTGCCGCCGACGCCCGGCACCCGGCGAACTCCGAGGGGCAGAAGAAGCTCATCGCTCGTCGATTTGTCTGGTGTGCGCTTGGTCGCCTTTCATCAATGCCTGGTTCCTCTCCTAAAATATTTGAACTCATTTTTCAGAAGTGACCGGTCCGTCTTCAGAGGCATCCTGGCCGTCAAGTGATGAGAAGGGCGGTGGGTCGGGCGGATCGGAAGCCGTATCACCCACCACTGGACGACCGACCTCCTGTCTGCCATGGTAAGCCTTTTCTTACGGTTTTCTTTGTTACGGTTTCTGGCATATTTATTACCCTCATTTTTGACTTGTAAGTCTCGGAAAAGCTCTGAAAACTCCATTTTAGTCCTTATCTCTAGGCCCTCGACTGCTTTTTTCCTACTGTCTAGCGTGACAGTGACGATTTTTGACCTTCTTATCTTTTTTTGGAAATGAATTCCGTCAGCCACCTAAGCTAAACCTGAGCTAAGCCCAAGCCAAGCACGGGCTTAAGCCTAATTCTAAGCATATGCCTAAGCCCAACCTAAGCCTAAGCCCAACCTAAGCTTAAGCCTCAGCCTAAACGTAAACCGAAACCTAAGCCTAAGCCGAAGCTTAGCCTAAGCCCAACCTAAGCCTAAGCCGAAGCCTAGCCTAAGCCGAAGCTAACTCCAAGCCTGTGCGTAAGCCAAAACCAAAGCTTTAGCCTAAGCCCAAGTCTAATGCCATCCTAATTCCATTTGTTCCCTTTCCTTTTCATTCCGTTCGTTTCCTATTTTTCCTTCCGACTTCCACGAAGTTGTCCCAGGTAACGTGGCGGACTGCGTGGGCCGCCACCACCTCACGAATTCTCACATTTCCCAACCAAAACCCTGCCCTTCACTTTTTCGCTCCTAACTATTCCGCGCCGCAACCCCACACATGAGCTGTGAGGGGAAGACGACTGCGTAAGTGGCTCTCCGCGGGAAAAGCTGCGACTCGAGTGGAGCGCCAGAAAATTGGGGCGTCGCTTTTAATTGAAGACTTTCATTAAAAAGCCTGAATTTTGTTGGGGCCCACTATATTCGAATAATTGCTATTGAGTGGCGAAAATAGCTTTGCTACGCCCGAAAACCGTATAGATATCTTGCGTGACATTTTGAAATCTATATAATTAGCATCGATTAAGCACGATTTTTTGCATCATGAAAATTCGCGATAATTTGGTTGTGAACGCAGAATCCCGATAACAAAAAATCCCGACAGCGAAAATGCCGACAGCCATAATCCCGAAAACCCAGTGAAAAAACTAACAGCCAAAAATCCCTAAAAAATAGTTGTTTTAGAGGAATTATTTTGACTGTCGGGATTATAGCTGAAATCCTGACGTTTTCTACGCATCCAGATGACATTTTTGCGCGATTAAACGCTAATTTTTGTACGCTTTTAGAGGTGATTTTCTGGGTTACTGAATTAGATTGATTTTATGTCCTGTATTGAGTTTTCGCTTTTTTATACATTAAATTTTGATCTGAATCAGACCAATTTCACTTTTGATCGTCTGTCGAGCCGTTGGCACCCTTTGGCGGTCCTAGGGGGGCCGAGGGGATCGATGTGTGGCCACAAGAAGCGTCAGAGGGCCCCCGTCCACCGGGTCTGGGCCCCAGTCTGGGCCCCTCCCCCCTCTCTCTCTCTTCCTCTCTCTCTCTCTCTCTCTCTCTCTCTCTCTCGGCCACAACCTTCTCCAGCTTTGCCCAACTTTGCCCTCCAACCTAAGATTGTACTTTTTTGATTTTAGGGGATTTTCATAGTTTTTCGAATTCAATCCACCTCGACGAAAGATAAATCGGGAGCGGCTGATGTTGCTTTATCAAAAAAATCCGTGAAAATTCAGCCGGAAGCCCCCAAAATACTTTATACTATTAATGACTAAAAATGCTGACATTTTTTTAGAGTAGCTGAAACATTTATTTATTGACCCTTTCCCAGGTTTGCATTTTTTTCTGGCTCGGCTTTGTTTTGTCTTATTGGAGTTTTAAAGTATCGCCAAATGCGCGTATCCGTCGTAAAAATAATAAAACGCTACCTTTAAGGCCAAAAGCAGCGCAGTCAGGCTTAAATTCAAGCTCTTCCGCTTTAGCTTGTATAATCCAGGCTTCATTATACCTCTAAATGTTCTAACACGCCCATTAAAGCGACCAAAAGCCGTTGTGCGGCCTTTCAGAGGTCTTTTTTGGCGGGCTGGCCATTCGGCTCTCATCCGCTACCCCATCAACGGCAATGGGGGGTCCATTCTTGTGTGTCTGCAAATGGGCACCCCCACAAGCCACACGTCCTTAGGGCCCAGATTAATTCCTCCCCTTCTGGGCCCCAACAACCCAAAGCAGAGATTCTCGGATTTTGAGGTGTTGAAAATTTTTTTTGAAAATCTTGTCGAAATTCATTTCGTCGAAAATCTTTTGTCCTGATTCATTTTGTTGAAAATCTTTTGTCGAATTTCATTTTTTCGAAATTTCAGTTTGTCGAAACCTCTTTTGTCGAGATTTCGTTTATTTTATTTGATTTTCTCTTTCAATATAGATTTCTCTCAAGCCTGTACAAATTGAAATTTTAGCGTGTTGAAATTTCGACAAAATGGCATTTCCTCCAGAAGAAATTACGGCAAAATAAAATTTCGATAACTGATTTTCGACAAAATGAACTTTCGCGATTCTAATTTTCGACAAAATCAGAAGAAGCACAGCAAATGAGGTCAAGGCACAATTTTTTTCTTTTAGACAATTTCATGCCGTAATCGATCGTTGCCTCAATTCCCCCTCGATTCAGCATTGCCCTTTTCAAGACCGGCATTTTTCCACCCATTTTATTTTGTTTCACTCCCAGGGGCAGACATCAATATTGGCATTTTTCCGCTTTCACTCCCAATTTTTAATTTTCTTTTGATTAATTTTATGCTTTTTAGCTTTTTTGACGCTTAAAACGCATTCTTAAAAATTTTGGTTTCACGTGAAACCCCGCCATTTTTTCGGCTCTATTTAATCAGTGGGGGGTTCGGTTTCAAGGAGGGCTGAGTTGCCGGGGTTTTTTCGAGGGATTTGTGGGGGTAGATAAGAACCACGCTGAAGAGGGGGAACTGACCCGGTTGAGTACGGCCTAGTGCTATTTACAGGAACCCGCGAGTCGGGCAAAAAGCCCGGTGTGTAAATATGATCAAAATGGGCAGCGGTCGAATTTTGAGCTTACGCTTAGGCTTAGGCTTAGGCTTAGCCTTGGCTTAAAATTAATGGGTCAAAATTTAACCTAAAAACTCGATCCTCCCTCCGTTCCGGGACCCTGCGTGGTTTTCGCCGGGTACAAATTGCAAATCTGAACACAAAACGAGAGAGAGAGAGAGAGAGAGAGAGAGCGAGAGAGAGGGAGAGAGAGAGGGAGGGAGGAGAGATGGAGAGAGAGAGGAGAGAGAAAGAGCGAGAGTGATAGAGACAGAGAGAGAGGGAGAGGGAGAGAGACGCAGCATGCAGCTTATGATGACCAGCGCAGGCCCTTTTTTGGCCGTTGCTGCTCCGAGAGTTCACACTTCCCCCACCCCCACCCCTGACTCATTCGAATCGCTATTTTTTAGGTTGTTGGGCTTCCTTTCAAGCTGTATGCTTTACAAGGCAGGAGCTTTCAATAATTTCTCAAACTCAGGAGTTTTCAAAACTGCGCATGATTTGAATTTCCGGTTCTACCTGTTGGTTCCGGATCCACCCCCGAATCCCATTCCGTTACCTTCCAAACGACGAAAACGAGCCGGGGGTGTTGCTGGGGCGTATTTGTGTGGAATGGATGGGTCATCGGCCATTTCGGCTCTTCCGCAAATACTGATATGGCCTCGCTGACTGCGCCGCGGCAACTTTGGCATTTTTTGGCGAGGGACATTTGGTGTAGGATGGGATTCGGGATTTTTGTGAGTGTGACTTTGCGTTGAAAAACCAAGATGGACGTTTTCTTGACGCTAGTTTGAATGTCACTAATTTTTGCGTCACTATTTTACGCGTCGGGGTTTGCACGTGGGTATTATCTTGTCGGGATTTTGGCTGTCGATATTTTGGCCTTTTCCTGGGGTTCTTTTGACCTTAGAATTTTTTAGGATGATTTCCAGCAAGATTGACTCCGGAAAACAGGAATTTCCAGTCAGAACTGCGAATTTAGACCTTTGTCCAGCCAGTTGATAACGCTAATCTGCTAGAAGCACCTCCAGAATCTCTCTCGCTTTCTCTCTATCCCACTCTCTCTCACTCTCTCGCTCTCTCTCTGTCTTTCTATCTCTCTATCGCTCTCTCTTCTTTCTCTCTCTCATCACTCTATTCCGTTCTACTCCTAATCACTCCTTCCATACCCCATCTGGTCAAAGTAGCTGTCCGGAATTGTGGGGTTTCACGTGAAGCTGCCGCTTGATCGCAAACACTGCACCCCGTATCAACCCTCACGTCAACAGCCCTGTCTCGCTCCCTCCCTCTCTCTCTCGCTCTCTCGCTCTCTCGCCCTCTACCCGCCTCCTAAAGGAAACGGGAAGTCAACAAAATTGATTACCTGCACCGAATCCAGGCGAAAATTCAACTGAAACCTCGGAAATGATCGAGCTTCAACCAACGCTCAATCTCCCCGGTTTTTGATGGTCAACAGATGTCCCCCCATCGGCTGGGGGTTCATGCGTTTTTGTGTGTTCTCCCCCCTCCATCCTCAGCCCCTCCGCATTCCACAAAAGTTTCAAATTTCCGCAAATGGCCGATGGGAGGGATCGATTTTTGCTTGCAAAATTTAGGCGTCATTGGCAGTCTAAGCCTAAGCCTAAGACTAAAGCCTAAGCCTAAGCTAAGCGTAACCTAAGCCTAAGCGTAAGCGTAACCTGAGCCTAACCTAAGCCTAAACCGCAGCAAGCTGATGCCTAAGCTTAAGCCTGATCTTAACTTTAGCCTAAGCCTAACCTAAGCTTAAGCCTAAGCCTAACCTAATCCGCAGCCTTAGTATGGTTTTTCGCAACCAAATTTTTTTACTCGAAATTTAGAAGTAGCTGAGAAGTAAAACCCCAACTTCCGACTCCAAGATCCCCATCCAGGATAATCCTCGGATTGTAGGGGATTCGTTGGGCCCCCTAGCCTGGGCCCCAAGCCCCCTTGGCCCAAAATGACAAAGAGCCCCTCCTCCTCCTCCGTTCAGCCGCGAACTCCAGTTTTCAGCGCAGAATTGAAGGGAGGGGTTTTTGAGGGGAAGCGTGTCTGGAGGCCTTTTGAGAAAGGGCTGCTCTCGGCACGGCGCCCTCTAAAAGGCACTAGCCGGACGGGGAGGAAGACGTTGATTATCGGGGGGAAGGCCGTGTCGGGGCCCTTTTTGGCCTTTGCCAACCCATGGTCTCCGGGTGGGCGTTGAAGCCAGCTCTCAAAAGCTCATGTCGAATCCACCGGTTTTTAGGGCTCGGCGGCTTGCCAATCCATAGTCGGAATTTTTGTGTAAGGTTTGCCAAAAGATACACGTTTATGACGAAACTTTACCTTCTTTCATGCTAACTTCATCACGTCAAACTGGAAATTTTTGGACTAGAGATCATTGCAAAAACTATCGGTATTTTCTCGTCTTCTATGGGACCGGAGCCTAACAAGGAGATGGTCTCAGCTCGACACCGAGTTTCGATTTGAAAATTTGCACACTGATAGAGCTCGACGAGACGAATCGATTGGTGTAACTTTCAGCTGCCCATACGATAAAATAGCCGAGTTATAAGCATTTTAAGTTTTTGCATACATTTTGCATTTTTTTCGCCCTACCTTCATAAGCCCTCCCCCTTCCCCCATCACCGTGGCCTGGTGGCCTAGTGGCGTAGCCGGTGGTGTATGGGGAATCTATTGAAGGTTCGAACCCGCTCACGATTTTTATTTTTTGCTTTTTGGCACAAATGCTGCCATTGGCTTTCTGAAGGCCTGGAATCAGTTCGCATTCCTTATTTTAACTCTTTCAAGGCGCAGTGACCACAATACCTCATCATCAAAAATTTCCGAACTTAACTTTGGACCTATGAACAACATTTTCAAAAAATTTGCGACAATGAACAATGCTTGCTGACACACAACGCATTCACCGTAAATTATATTGATTCTTAACTTTTTGTTCTAAATTTTTAATTTTGTTGCTGGGACAGTTAATGCCCCTTGGGGTCAAAATTCCAATTTCTGAAAAAAGATGTTTTATGGCCACTGCGCCTTGAAAGAGTTAAAATAAGGAATGCGAACTGATTCCAGGCCTTCAGAAAGCCAATGGCCGCATTTGTGCCAAAAAGCAAAAAATAAAAATCGTGAGCGGGTTCGAACCTTCAATAGATTCCCCATACACCACCGGCTACGCCACTAGGCCACCAGGCCACGGTGATGGGGGAAGGGGGAGGGCTTATGAAGATAGGGCGAAAAAAATGCAAAATGTATGCAAAAACTTAAAATGCTTATAACTCGGCTATTTTATCGTATGGGCAGCTGAAAGTTACACCAATCGATTCGTCTCGTCGAGCTCTATCAGTGTGCAAATTTTCAAATCGAAACTCGGTGTCGAGCTGAGACCATCTCCTTGTAAGAGGTGAGAGTTTACTTTACCCCCCCCCCCCCCCCCACAGCCGAAGGGTCTGAAAGCTTTCGGTATTTTCGCTTATTTTGTCGGGATTTTTGCACCGCCATTCGATAGAGCGTCGAAAAATATACTAAGAGCTTTAATTTGAGCCTACAAATATGTAAAATAAAAAAGTTATAGCCAAAAACTTCCGGCTGGGGGGGGGTAAAGTAAACCGTAGCCGCCTAAGAGTCCGAGCATGAGCCTAAGCTTAAGCCTAAGCTTAAAAACATCTCCGCGTCATCTTGCATTCATTTTTTGGAAATTTTGATTTCTGGTCTTAACCAGATACCCACCGAAACTAATGACGATCCGAGGTGGATCGGTGCTCTCAGCTGGCCCAGATCGAGCCATCGATCAGCCCCCATGGGCCCTTGTTTTGGGCCCAACCCCTGTGTTTTTTGCGGGTTGGTCTGGCGGTGGGGATGCCCCGGACTCGCATCTAGTTCCAACAAGCTTTCTACAGTTTTTAAGAATTTCCGAAATTTGTGGCTTACGGCTAGAGGTTTTTAATTTGGATAGAAAAGGCATTAAAGGCGCTTACAAGGCATGGAAAATACGGCCTTAAGGAGCCATGCCTTGCCCGTCCCTTTAAACGCGGCTACGCAATCTAAATTGAACTAATTTACAATGAAATAATCTATATGGAATGCACACTGACTTAATTCTCATAGTGATTAGTTAATATAAAATTTAAATATACTCAACCCTTCAAATCAATTTTTTGAATTTTCTGAAAAAGTATTGTTTTAACTTAAAAGCTTAATTAAATTAACAAATAAAAACCAATAAATTAGCGCGCGGCTTTCAAACTCTAACCAAAACACAATACCCCCAGGCCTTTGCAACGTTCCGCAACGCTACCCTAGACACCCTCCCCGCAACCGCCTAAATTTGATTAATTCGGCCCTGTTCTCGAGCCTAGCCGCCTTTAAATCACGGCTGTCACTTCCACTCCAATCACCTCGGCTGCCCTTTTCCAGCGTATCCTCAAAAAAATGGAAACTTCTTGACATGACTCGCTTTTGCTATGATTTTTGGGGCCAAAGTCCGGGGGCAAGGTACAGCTGTTTTTGTTTTTTTTTGTAAAAAACTACTGTTTATATATTGACCATTTCCAGGCAGAAAATTTTATTGCATTTTATGGCGTTTCTGCTATATTTATTGGCACGCTGTGAAACAACAAAAGTGACGCGATAAAGGGCTGTAGGAAACTGGAAAGTTATAGCATAAAAATTCTCTTTTAAATTAATTGTTAAAAGTTTACCTTCAATAAAAAACCACTTTTAACCCTTTATTTCGTAAAGTAAGCGTTTACGGAAGCGATAAAAATCAAGGGAGAGCCACCTGTCCCGTTCTCCCCTTTCAGCCAGACCGACCCGATAGGATATTCGATCATGGGCCCTGCTCGGTCAATCTCTCCCTCTCTCTTCTCTCTCTCTCTCTCTCTCTCACTCTCTCGCTCTCTCATTTTCATCTTCGAGATCCCACTTCCTTTTCACACCTTTCCGCGCCAAAATCCGTGCGGCAAAATGCGTGGGGGGGGGAGTGCGAACAGTTCCATCTTCTTTTTCTTCTTCTTCCCCCTCACCCTCGCAAAAATTTCCCAGGATCAACCGGTTGTCTATCTGTCGGTTCAGCCCCGATTTATCGTTCCGCCCTCCTCAGCTTAAATTTTTCATATGCTTTTGCCCCATTTTTCACTAAGGACAGGGTTCTGGCATTCTTACGATTTTTCTCTTGCTTTGTAGGGTAATTATTCTCGAAGGTGCTAAGCCTAAGCCTAAAGCAACCCCAGGCCTAAGCCTAAGCTAAGCCTAAGCCGATACCGAAGCCTAAGCCTACGCTTAAGCCTAAGCGTGGGCGTCCTTAGTAAGCGGAAGGCTAAGCCGAAAAACCGCCTAAGCTCGAACCTAAGTCCAAGCCTACGCCTAAGCCGAAACGTAAGCCAAGCCTAACTCCGTTATTTTGCTCTTTAAACCGCGTCACCCCTCCATTTTTGCACTTCTCTGCCCCTTTAATCACCAATCCCCCCTCCCACCCTCCACCTCATTTACTTAAAAGTACAAAACACACCCCAAACACTACCCAAAACAGCCCAACCTATTTGTTTGTTTTGTCGTCAGAAGGGGACAGATAGGCAGATACGGGCACAGGCTATCACAACTGTCAATCTAAGCAAGGCTCTGCTCCTAAGATTCGGCTGCTAATTTATTCCGTCAAAATACAGGGTGCCGAGGATTATTCGCTCGAGTCCAGCCCATTTGGAGGACTTGTGAAATTCTGGGAATATTGGTATGGATTGTTGTCATTTTGCTCTGTTTGAGGCCTAGCCAAAGTTGTCTAATTATTCGAGAAATAAGCATAAGCCGAAGCCTAGAGATAAGCCCCGACCCAAGCCTAGGTCGGTTTGTCCTTACTCTCTCTCTCTCTCTCTCTCTCTCGCTCAATCTCTCTATCTGTTTCTAGCTCTCTCGTCTTCTCTCAATCGCTCACTCACTTTATCTTTCTCTCTGTCACTCTCTCTCTATCTGTCTCTCTCCCTCTCTCTTGCTTTCTCTATAACGTTTTCTCAAAAAAATCTCTCTCTCTCTCTCTCTCTCTCTCTCTCTCTCTCTCTCGCACTCTATCTCGCTCGAACCTCCTTTTTTGTCTTTGAACCATTTAACGCCACAAGCTCGAGAACGGGTAATTTTTTCTTTGCCTAGCTATTTTTTATTAAAGAAAATGAGATATCCTGAGCGTCATTTCATGCTTTGAAGCCGGTCACAAAATAAACAAGCTCCCTTTTTCTGACGGGTCCCGTCTGCCTCTCTATCTACTTCCCTGCCTTCCGAGGCGTAATTTGCCCTCCTCCGGGTCCAGCTTCTCCGCCCTGTTGAGCCTTTTTTGAGCTCGGCCAGCCGGGCCGGCGGTCTGATAGTGGCTATCAGAAGGGGAATTCCCGATTTGAGATTACAGGAACACCCCCGATTTTCATCTAGCTGCCCACACAGTTCCAATTTCGCTTAATACCAGACCTTTGGTCTGGCAGGGAACCTTATGGGAAATATTTGGGTTCTGCGGCCCCTTTCTGAAGCTTTTTGCATCCTCAAAGTCTTTTAACACGGGTTATTATATTCGCTTCTTTCTGACTACGTTTGACATCGTAGAATTGAGTTTTAAAGGGACTGGAAAACGCAAGAATCCACTCCACAGGCTTCTAGGTATTGCCATAGACTTTCCAGCTAGACTCACTTTCCAACTTTCCAGCTTTTCCGCCTCTCTCTCTCTCTGTCTCTCTCTCTCTCTCTCTCTCTCTCTCTCTCTCTCTCTCGTTCTCTTCATCTCTCGTTTAATGTCTCTCCCTCTATCGCTCTTACTGTCTCTCGCGGTCGCTCTCTCGCTCTGTCCCTCGCTCTCATCTCGGGTCGATTCTTTTTTTCAATCCTTATTTTTTGCAAAATTATTAGGAAATTATAATTATAGCATTCTCTATGTCTCATATGCTCGCCCCTCGCCAATACGCCAGCGACGTTTCGATTTAATTAAGCTCGCGAATCTGTAGGCAGTTGTCATTACCTAGCCGTCACAGGGGGTCAATTCTCATCCTTTCCAAGCCCTTTAAAAATTGTCGTCATCACTTATTAGGAAAACTTTCAAATGAGCACCCTTCACTTTCAGGGGCGGGATGCCCGTGCAACGATGCGGCCATCAGCTGTCGCCGAAGAAACGGCAGGAACGCATCGACACCCTATGTACATTCGCAAAAACGGCAAACAGAGGGCAGGTTAGTGATACGGTAGCTGCAAAAAAATGCAGAAAAATGGCACTGGACTGTTAGCGGGGGAGGGACCCAATACCCATTTTCCCCAGTGATCCCGTAAGGCCCTATAGCAAACTATAAGTGTTTTTATAGCATTTCTACAGTGTTAATCCAAAGAAAGCACGTAAAATGACAAAATTCTTGTTTATTTTTGATTCTCAGTTCAAAAATGTATGAAAAATGACAAAAAACGTGATATTTTCAAATTTAAAAATTTTAAAAATTTTTTTCGAATTTTTTAACAATAAAAACTACTATTAAAACACTATAATAATACACTATATATTATCAACAGGTATGTCTAAACCGCTAAAAACTAGTTTCCCCTGCTAACCCCCCCCCCCGCTACTCGCCCAGTACCAAAAAAGCGTCGTTTCCACCCGTCCCCCCCGTCACTATATCATTTTTCGAATTGAACAGCCCTAAAAATAGCGAAAAGACCACTGGCGAACAGCTCTGTTCAGCACGCAGCTTCCGAAAAAAATAGGATTAATGACCGGCCAGGGCACCCGGGGCACGGGAACCCGGCCATTTTCGTGGAAACGCCGCGGTTTTTTGGCGGCCAACCGGGTGGAGGGGACACACCAAAGATAAGGCCCTAACTATACGGGGGTTTTCCCCCCTAACACCTTTTTTGAGGGCCTCTTCGTTTCGCGATAAGCCCCCTAACGTGGTGGATAGGTACTGAACGTAGCGCTGGAAAAGGAAGTGGGATTGATCGGACAAGAGGGACCAGGGTTACATATTGATCAAATAAATATACTAACATTCATTAAACTTTATATAAACATAAATTAAGCGCTTAAGATGTCCCAAAAATGTACGACGTCATCTCCATCCCCCAGTCCACCGTCCACGAGCTGATCTTGTTGCTGACGCTGGGGGGGATCCGGCGCAGATCCTTGAAAGTTGGTTGATTTTTGGAGAGAGCGAAAGCCGGAGAGAGAGAGGCAGAGAGTGAGAGAGAGGGTGAGAGAGGAGATAGAGAGAGAGAGAGAGAGAAGCGATAGAGCAGATAGAGCACGCGAGACCGAGAGAGGGAGGGAGTGAGAGGGAGAGCGAGTAAGTTAGCGAGCGAGAGAGAGAGAGAGAGTGAGAGAGTGAGTGACAAAGAGAGACCGACAGAGAGAGAGGGAGGGAGAGCGAGAGAGAGAGAGTGAGAGACAGAGAGAGATAGGTAGAGAGCGAGGAAATGAGCAAGAGTGAGAGCGACATTTCCCGCAACTCTCCTAACTACAAAAACTCCTTTGCAGACGGGTACGGCGACAAGGTGCTCGCCGAACGGGTCGACTCGGGCTCGGTTTGCCCGGAGTGTGAGAAGAAGTACGAGTCATTTCTCGAATTCGCGGGTCCGATCTATGAAGAAATGTGGGAGCAGGTGAGCTCCATTCTGCCCTTAAATGTGTATTTAAAAATTTTGACGATCTCGAAGAAATACAAAATGGACATAGGCTTCTACGGTTTTGGCATTCAACCGTTTTAAGTATATTTTTAAGGCCTTTGGTGAATTACTCAACTGTACCACACTAAAAAGTGACCCATAGGCCATTGGTCGCATTCCGGAAGGCTACAACCCTCGGGATGCAGCTCTTATTACCCTTTGCCCCCCCTAAAAAGTCGAGCTGGATAATAATCCTTGGGGCGTTCGGCGAGACATCCGAGCAACGGGTCAGCTGTTTTCTAAAGTGTTCCTTAGGGGGGACGCCTAGTAAATGTCGTCGGCAGGGGAAATCTGGCAAAATTGACAAGCACGTCCGAAAATCCCTCAAAAAAATACTGCCTGATGGGATAAAGGGATTTGCTATCAGCATTTCGGAATTCGTGTTGTCGAAATTTGATTTTGCGAAATTGATTAGTCCCAAAAATGCATATTTCCGCGTACCAAAATTCCGAAAATGTCGGGATCGCCGCGGCTTCGCAAGCGCAGTTTCCCCTCCCCAACCGACCCCCCACCTAGCGTATCTCGGCTCCCTGTTCATCTACCGGTGTGTGTAAAGTATACCAAAATACTCGCGAGCGCAAGACGAACATTTTGGTATAATTCACACACCTGTAGATGAACAGGGAGCCGAAATACAAACTTTGGGTACCGGCTGGGGGGCGGGTAAACTGCACTCTAACCGATTAGAATAACCTAAATGCCACGATTGAAAAATCAATACGTAAAAGCCAAAAAAAACCCTGCCAGAAAATACGGTAATTTACCCACTTTTCCAGACACCCCTGAAGATCTCATGCTCTACGCCGGGTAAAGGAGTACCAGGTGGAAGTCTGCCACTTTGTATGGATGGTGGAGGCATGAGGTTAGATATCCCTATCCGATTACGCGATGAAAATTCTTGCAGAGGTCTCGTCTCGGTGGTGTGTCTAATGTTCTCCTCACGACGTCTCCTCGGCAATGACAAGCTGCCCGACTATTTTGATTGGCTCATCGGTACCAGGTATCCATAGTTAGCGGAAGTAGCAGATTAACGTAACCTATACTTTTTCCTTCCCTGTATAACCCATAAAATCTACCATCAACAACTTTCTTGCAGCACTGGCTCGATGCTGGCCCTCTCGATGGCGCAGGGAAAGAACCTGCAGGAATGTTTCTTCCAATATTGGGATATGAAGCGGAAGATCTTCTTGGATGGATCGACGATGGCCCGATTATTCGGGAATCAAGTCCCGGAGCAGACGAGGAATATTGAGAAGATTCTGAAGGATTGCTTCCCAAATGAGACGTTCCATCAGTCGATCAGGTGGGTGTTAAAGGGATTGCGACAGGTGGTTAACGCCATAATATTTGTCTTATTAGCGCTCATGAAAAAAATAATATATTGAGAAATAGATAAGCCCTCTAAAAGGTTACAAAGGACTGAAAATTTTGGTCTAGCGATATTTTTGTATTTTTTTACAAGAAATTCGAAGTTGTACAAGATAGCAAAAGCTTCTTAGAAACACTGTTGCATTTAAAAAATTGGATCTTAACTGGTAAGGAAACAATGCCCCCCACCCCGATAATACCAAAGCTCCAAGAATATCGTGCTTGAATTTCTCGTCTTCTGGCTAATGTCATTTTCCACAAAGTTTCCCTGCTAGCATGCCCTAGGAAGGGAGAAGAATTACACAAATTCCCGTTTCCAGACGCCTTACCGTACCCGCCTTCGACATCACCACATCCCCAGGCCGTCTCTACACATTCCGAAATTACGCCTTCGACAAACCGTTCGGCAGCGCGTTGCCCGAAGAGCAGGATGTCCTCTTTAGAGATGCGGCGAGGGCTAGCAGGTAATTACAGACAGTTCTACCGTAACCACCACCTTTTCAGCGCGGCACCCACCTACTTCGAGCCGTTCCACTACAACAACCGGAAGCTGGTCGACGGCTCTTTTGTCGCCAACTCTCCCCTAAACATCTTGTGGAAGGTCGGTTTCCCGCTGCTTCCATCGACTTTCCAATCGCTTATTCGATTACGCCATTGAATTGCAGGAATACGACAACTTCTTCAAGTACGACAACAAAATCCGGCTGCACGGCCTCGTGTCGATTGGGACTGGAGAGCCGGCGTTGATGGAGAGGAAGATCAAGGAGTTGACCACGCTGAAGAGGAGGGCTGTACATATTGCCACTGTTGGCACGCTGATACTTGAGCAGGTGAGATAAAGCAGAGGCAGGGGCTTTGCGCAAGCCAGGCATAGGCTTGAGCTTAAAGGAGTCGCTTTTGGTGCTTGGAGTTTCGGGACGGGCAGCTAGTTGATAGAAATTGGCACATCCCGTTTTAAAGTGTGGATAGGTGTTTGAAACATTTAATTCGCGCTTTTTCTAGGTCGGGTCATTTCCTCGGTTCCGTCGTTTTCGGGGCTGGGCAGGGCGCCATTCGTAACCTTCCGCCAGGCCCCACCGCTTGCTGGCGTATGGTAGCGCGCTCTACCAACTTTTAATTTATTTTGCCTCGGGTGGCAAGTGTAAAGGTCAAACTCGTAGGCCAACGACAGCCTTGGCCATGCCTAGGACGAGATAAGGGTGTGAAGGCCTCATGTGGCAGGGGCGGTCGCCGATCACCTCATCACCACTGGGTCCGGAACCGGGAACATTTTTAATTAATTAAATTTTCTAAACACCTTTATCGTCAGCACTTTTGAAACGGGTGTTGCTCATTTTTTTCTCTATCGAACTAGCTAGGTCCCGTCCCGAAACTCCAAAAGCACCTAAAAGCGACTCCTTGTTAGGCTTAGGTCTGGGCTTAGGCTTAGGCTTAAGATCGGATTAGGTTTAGGCTGTGGCTTAGGCTTCGGTTTCGGCTTGGGCTTCGCCTTGGGCTACGGCTTGAGCTTAGGATTGGGCTTGGCCAGAGGCGTGGGCTTAGGATTAGGCTTAGGCTTAGGCTGAGGACGAGGCTCAGGGCTTGGGCTTGGGCTTCGTTCGCCTCGGGCTACGGTTAGGAGTGGTCCCCGATTAAACTTAGGCTTAGGCTTGGGCAGAGGCATGGGCTTAAGCGTACAATTAGGCCCGATTTGGGCTTCAGTTTAAGCTTGGGTTCCGCTTATTTTACACATCAAATTCCTGGAAACCGAATTTTTTCAGTGCGTCGGCCAGGACCAATGCTCGGTGGAGGCAGCTTCGGACCGTTGCGCGGCACAGGGTGTCCCCTTCGTGCGCCTCTCGCCGGTGGGCGTCAACGTGCGCATCGATCAGATCGACGACGGCAAGCTGTGCGACATGATCTGGACGACGTTGCGGTGGCTGGTGGGTTTTATTGGGGCGAGCTAGCCGAGATTTCCGTCAAAAATCTTTCTAAATAACTCCCTTACAGTACGACAACGTGCAAGAGGTGGACAAACTAGGCGACATTCTCTTCAAACTCCACTCGGACCCTTCGCAGCGTGGCCGTCAGCGGCGCAGCAACACGATTCTGTAGCCTTCACGGTCCCTTTAAAACTGAGAAAAATCATTTGTGATATGCAGAAGCCATTTCCTAGAGAAACGAGTCCTTTTTCCCCGGATTGCCGGTATCTATGTGTGCAGTCATGTATTTATTAACTGGTTTTTGTTCGCTTTATTTCTCTTTATCTCTAGCCCTCACTCACTCTCGCTCTATTTCCCTGTTTCTCTTTCTATCGCTTGCTGAAAATCTAGAGAAATAACGAATAGCGGCTAGAAAGAAACACAAGAGCACGAGTGTGGCATAGGGAGGGAGCGAGAGAGGCAGAGAAATAGAGAGAGGAAGAGATAGCGAGAGATAGCGAGAGAGAGAGGGATAGCTAGAGAGAGTGAGAGGGAGAGACGAAGAATCCCCAGAAGTGAGAGTCAGACAGAGATTGCAAAAGAATCCTCTCTCTCCGACCTGTCCTCCCCCTTCTTCTCTCTCTCTCTCTCTCTCTCTCTCTCTCTCTCTCTCTGCTATTCTATCGTCCCCCCCGCCAATTTCCCCCTTACCCATACCGGTCGCACAAATTTAGGAATTTTTCTAATTTTGCTAGGGTACGGTAGGTGGAGATGAAGTTGCAATGTAGCCGGAAATTCCCTTCGTCTCTACCCCCAAATCCCCAAACCCCGGGTTCCCTAGGCGTCCCAATTGTTCCGCTCCATTCCTATCTCCACCCCCCGGTCCGTGTACTACTGTATTTCTCTGTACTCTGCTGTGTGTTGTTGTCATTTTTGCGGCCGATGCGTGCATTTTGCGAGTATGTGCATCTCGTTATCTCTCTCTCTCTATCTCTCTCTCTCTCTCTCTCTCTCCTCTCTATGTCTATTTGTTGTCCTAGCATTTCCACTTTTTATAGCCATTTTATTCTTTTTAGTCATTTTTATCTATTTTTTTTTGTGTGCCTCGAAGAGCTTGTTTTGCCATGTGGTAGTCGCTTTTTTCACGTTTCTTCTCGGGGCTCAATTCAGCCCCAATTCAGGGTTACGGTAGCTGGGTTACGGTAGACGCAGATACCGTACACCTCGTTTTTCGTCCCTTTCTCTTGTCGGAAGCAGCTTGTGATCCATAGAAACCCTTTTAAGGACTTTAACACGTCTTTGGATTAAATTGCTGTTCCGTTTTTGTCTATATTGTGTTAACGCACCCCCGGTGACGAATCAGTTATAAAAATATACCGTAATGCATTTATTTCTAGACCACCAAAATCATTTACTACCGAAGTGACATCAAGAATATTTGATCTTGAAAAGTGGATGCGTGGTGGGAAAGGCACAGTACCCTGCTGTACACTGGAAGGTAACGGAATCTCAGGGAAATTTGGGGGTAGGGGGTGAGGACCCGGACAGTGTGGTTTTTGAGGGGGAAACAGGAGGCACCGGGCGTTAAAGGGGCCGGAAAAGCACGGCTGGATTCTCGCGAGATTTAGCCGCAACCGCGACCGCAACGCCCGTCATAACATCGCGTTGCGTGCCGCGACGCGCCAAGATCGACACCGGCTTACCTGCCTTACCAGCCCCTTTAAAGCGAGTCACGCCCTTTTTGGAGGAGAATCGGGGCAGCGGTGCTTTTCCATTATCGGGGGGGCTGTAATTTTATCATATTAAAAGAGGCATTTTTTCCAAACGGTTTTTTATTATCACGAAACTCAAAAACTTTGGAATTGTTCGCTACAAACTACAAAAAAAATCCGATTCTTCTTCGAAAAATGGGGAATTTTGACGAGAATTTCGACCTTTTTAAAGTTTAAAATGATTGGATCCACTGAAATATAGTAAATGTACCAAGCCCCAAATGGTCATTATGCATTTATGGGATTCTAGGAAAAACTGAGCCCCGCCCCCGATAACGCAAAAGCACCGGTGGAGCCGGTAGCTGGAGCAATATTTTTGATTATATTTTAAGGGGCCGGCAAGGCAAAAATCACATCGACCAGGCTTTCAATTGCCAGTCCCTTTAAAACACCCTACAAACCACATTTCATCAGACAATTTGAGAGCAGAGGGGAAGGGCGCAAAACTCGGAACGACCCGCAAAATATAGCTATTAATGGGGGAACTGAAGAGGAGCAAAAATGAATTCGTGCCTAGAACGTCTCCAACTCGGTCAGATCCTGCGTTTCCGGCGGACGCGTCGAGGTAGAATGCCTGAAACGGCACGGTTCTAGCAAAATACCGGAAAACTCGGATTTTTGCTTGCATATTCGGATTAAATTAATTAAAGCAAATTAATGAAATAAAAAAAAAAATAAAAAAAAAAAAACCCCCAATTATTTTTCTTTTTTTTTATTTTAATTATTAATTAATAAAAAAAAAAAAAAAAAGATTAGAGCCTTCAAACTAAAAAAACCTACTTTGCCTTGAAAAAGGCGTAGCACTTGTACATGACGTAGGTGAAGAAGACGCAGAACGCCGCGTAGATCAGGATCGGCAGCACCAGATAGATGAGGGGAGTGCTGGAAAATTGAAACTTAAATTTTGATGAAAAAATAAACGATTATTCGATCAATTTTCTACCAAAATTTCGAATTCTTATGACTTTAAAAGTTTTTAGCTAGTTTTTCCACCTGAAATTTAGTTAAATTTTACTAAAAATGTGCTTAAAATGTGATTAAAATGAGAGTTGCGCTGAAAAAAATTAAAACTTAAATTTTGATTAAAAAACAACTATTTTTCGATCGAAATGGCCATGATTGACCAAAATCTCGGCTTTTTTATCGGTTTTAAAAGTTTTTAGCGAGTCTTTCCACCTGAAATAGAGTTAAATTTTACTAAAAACATTCTTAAAATGAATATTATTACGTTACTAGACTTTTACAGAACAATCCATACCTAAAATACACGGGAGGAACCGTATCCTTTTGACTGTGCGCCTTGACCAGCAGCATCCACGTGGTCAGATCCGCGTACGAGCCGAGCGTCAACTGGAATCACGCGTTCTTAGTGTATTTAATGGATTTTGGCGATTTTTCGTACGCTACCCACCTGAAAGACAATAAACGGCACCAGATAATAGCACTTATGCCGCCAGAGGCCGATGTAGCAGATGGCCACCGTTAGCAATTGGAATAGCCTAAAAATCGTTGATAAAATTGGTTTCAATGTCTATTTAATGTGCTTATAAAACTAAATATAACGGTAAGAATTATTTATTAAAATTTTAAAACCCCCGAACTCACCGGATCGGCGTCAACGGCAAATTGCTGGGCGACTGCCAGTCATGGTTGTGAAACGTGTAAATCATCGCTAAAAAAGGAGAAAATGTCTAGTAACGTATTTTGGTATTTTAACAAGGTTTTTGATCAAATTTAGTTATCTAAAAGCCAAAAAAATTGGAAACCTGGTAATCATTGGAAATTTGACATTTTTTTTTGCGCAAAAACGATTATTTTGGGTGAAAAAAATCGCTGTTTTTGCGCAATTTTTAATCGCGATTTGTAAAGTTTTAGCGTTCGGGGGTAGGAAAAAAAGTACTTCTCTTTGTATTATTTTTACGACATTATTTTCGGCATACTGAAATTTCGCGTATGAAAATCGGCGTGGAATGTATTTTGTCGTACTGTTTTTGCGCAATTGAATTTAGTTTGTGGTACAAATAACGTTAGTAAATCAGGAAATCCCTTTCACCCACCAAGAGCAATCTGATGCGCCCAGAACGACGTGAGGACGAAGGCGCCGATTTTCGAGGAAAAACGCCCAAAGCAGCATCGCGCCGCGCCGATGCGACGGTTGTCATCGCGGCGGATGGATTCCGGCTAAAACATTGTTAATTATTTTTGTAAAATCGAAATTATGCTTTTTTGTAGTTTTCCAAGGCTTAGAAAACCTTTTTTGGGCTCAAGGCCTTTTTATCGCCTTTCAAAAACGGGTTGACATGATACCAGACTGGCGAAAAAACCACGTGCAACCTGCCCGTGATCCAATTGCCAAACATCATAGATTCTAGCCATCACCTCGTGACAACCCCCATTCCACCCAATGCATAATTCCTCCAATCCACCCTACCGTCTCCCCCTAAAATAAGAAATTCCCACCGGATAGGGTGCCTGATCGACATCGTCGTCAGCCATCGCCATCCCTCCACCGCTTCTTCTTCTCTCTCCTGCCCCGCACTCTCTCACCGTCTCATTTCGTTTGGCTTCTCCAGCGTCACTCGCTCTCTCTCACCCACCGACCGTCTCTCCTATCTCTTTTTCGGAAGCCCTGCAAAATGGCTGTGATGATGGGCACACGGCAAATCGAGGGCAAATAAAGAGCGGGCAAGGCGAAGAAAGGCGGTCCATAGATTTTTGAAGTCATAATATTTAAAGGTGATTTTTAGACAATCGGAGAATTCAATGAAAAACTAGTGTCGCTAGTCAATTAAAGTATACATTGCTGGAAATTTCGTTACAAAATTCACTCCAAAAATTCTTTTTTTTTGTGAGTTCTACGTGATTCCAACCCCATATTCAATTTCTATGTGGTTTTTTCGTTTGTAAAACACCCTTCTTCTTTATTGGCTTCGAAATGGGAAGATTGCCATTTTTCAGGCCAAACAATTATGAATTGATCGTTCATTAAAATAAACTCCAAAAATCTCTTTCGTTGAATTTTTACGAGATTCCTGCCCTTCATTAAATTTCTATAACCCCCTTTTCAAGTTCATAAAGCAGCCGGCTACATTGTTGGCTCAAGAATCGAAAAGGAATTTGACATTTCCCACGCCAAAACAATTATGAATCACCAAAATACGTGTGGGAAAAGGCCTTATAACGAAAATAGCCTCTACTACCCCGACATAAAGATGTCAAAATTGACCTCTACAAAACAAACGCCCAAAATATCAACCGAATAGAACCAGCCAGCAAGAAGTGGGGTTAAATTTTGAAAGGTTTGAGTTGTGGCGAGTTGCGTGATGAATGGGGATGCCGGGGTGCCGTGGGAACGGGCGAGAGAGCACGACAATACGAGAGGGGCCACAGATCAAAGGGCAACCGAATAGAGGATGGGATCGGAATCGAGGGCTCGCAGGGCAAGAGGGCCCAGACATCAGGGGGAAAAGCCAACCGGAGAAAGACACACTCACAAAGCGCTTTCTAGCCGCAGAGGCTGTGCCTGCTCGCCCCGACCCGAGCCAAGTCCCTTCCTTCCCCCCATCGCCCAGCTGCCATTTTCTGGGCCTAAAATTGCGTGTCGTGTACGGTTTCTTGGGTTCAAGAATGGCTCGCGCGTCTTTTTCGGCTTATGGCTTTGAATCTTCGCTCAAATAAGCCGCTTCAAAGCGAGGGAGTTCATAAAGACGGCAGATTTTTTAGATTTCGAGGTACAAGGCAAAATTTGCATGATTTTCCGCTGAAAAACACCCTACTACCTGCCAGTAAATTCCTCCTTTAAAGGTTAACCTTACTTAGATACGTAAAAAAAACAAAAAAGCTTTGATTTGGATATTTACAAGCCTAAGCTAATAAATTGTAAGTCTAAAATTTTTCCTGAAAACACACTACAAATTTTAATACATCGTAGAAAACTCCCAATTTTGAAAGCTATCATCCCCTAAATTCCAGAATCGAAAACTTTATCTATTTTCATGCAGAATCTCTTTCAAAACACCCTATCTACCCTGCAAAAATGATTACAATGCTCTGCCCATCTAGCTCCACCGTTACAAACACCTTTTTTCGACGTTAGTCACCCTATTTACATCTTCTTTTTCCCCCTTTTTTCACCTTCTGCTTCCAGTCCCAATTTATCTTTCTTTTTGCCGAGCATCTCACGCGCCTATATTGCAACAAAAATCGGCTCATCAAACACAAAAAGCGGTGCAGCACCTTATCGCAGCGAGGAGGATCAAAAACATGTTTGTTGCAACCCCGAATTTTCTTGCACCATTTTTGGGCCTGCCGTCGAGCGGGCCAAAAGTAGGAGGGCCGATCTCTGAGTGTTTTGCAAAATCGGGTCCTATAAATAGGGCTGAATGCTGGCCCGAATCAGTTCACAAAATTTCTCGAGCTATGGCTGATATTATTGGAAAGCTATTCGGCAGCTTCACTGCAAGGGATGGTAAGCTTTAAAAGTAGCTTGTAGCTTTTAAGGTAGTTCCAGAGTTCTAAAACAAACACCAGGTCCAGGGTATCCGGCCATTCTTGTAGTTTTTGACGAGATTTCGTTTTTTGCCGCTATCGAGCATAAGAGTGCTTTTTCTATTTGCTTTTAGTGATTGTAGTTTGTGGCGTTTATCAGAAACAGCGGGCAAATCACCATTGGAAAGTTGCCCGGGGTTCGAGACTAGCTTTTGAGCAATAGCCCAAAAATGACGTAGTTCTATCCCCAGTAATTTTCTCGACGTTATACATACTAAAAATTGCTACATAATGACGCTATAAAATCGTAGTTTCTGCTAAAAGTAACGCGCCGCTTTGCACACCCTCGGTTTAACGCGATTTTTCACCAACTCCAAGCGCTAGACGTTTGACCTGTGCCCCCGCTCCACCCCCAAAAAGGTAGCATTATTTATGGAGTGGGGGCCCGGGTGCTTCTCGACCATTCCCACATCCAACCCCCGTCTGGCTCGTCTCGCCCTTTGCTCCGTATCGTATCTACGGCCTGCCCCTCCATCGGCCCGTCGGCGGAAAATGTGGTGGCGCGCCGCAGCCCCGCCCACCGACACCACAGCGCATCTCGCCACCACCACAATTTCCGATTCGGGCTCAGATCAGGCCATTCGTGTCGGATTGGCTGTACCCCCGCACTGTTAGCCCATTTCTCCGTCCCCCCCAGCCGACCCCTCCGTATCAGGGCTGCTCGCGGAATTGCAAAGGGCCGGGCAATTACCCTTTGATCGGGCGACATATTGTCTATTTTGGCCGGTCGGGTCTGAGGGCGCGGGGGCTTTGATTTTTTGATTTTGATACGCTGGTCTAAATATCTTTGGGAGTTAAGGTTAGCTTTAGCACCTTATTTCGGACCGCATTAGTCGCAAAATTAGAGTAACGAAAGTTTCTTTCCTAAATCAAAAGTCGAAATACGGAATTTAAAATGAAAAAGATGCTAAAAAATTTAAATGCTGAAATTTCCTAAAAAATTCCGCCAACCGATTATGCCATGAAAACTCATGCGCTCCGTTGCATGCTATCTTGCACCTAACTGTAAGGAGGAATCGCGCGGAACTCGCTTTTTCATTTCCGCCTTTCAAACTTTTTCCTTTTTCCTGTCTCTGTTCTCCGGCAAAAATGGATTTTTTCGATCCGAGCAGCATGGCAACTTTCACGTTCACCTCCGAATCGGTCTCCGAGGGTCACCCGGACAAGATGTGCGACCAGGTTTTCTATATTCCGTGTAAAGTTACCCATTTTTTTTAGATCTCCGACGCCGTCCTCGACGCCCACCTCAAGCAGGACCCGAACGCCAAAGTGGCTTGCGGTTGGTTTTGTTGCCTTGATCGCGCGTTTAGATGGGGGATCTCCCCCGAGGTGCAACACTGAGCTGATCATAGCCCGTTCAGAATGACCCTTGCTTACAGAGACGGTCACGAAAACGGGTATGATCATGCTCTGCGGGGAGATCTCCTCCAATGCCAACGTCGATTACCAAACGCTGGTGCGAAATGTTGTAAAGAAGATTGGATACGATGATTCGTCCAAGGGTTCGTTTGTTTATCACTCCTTATTCACTAAAGTTTGAATGGGGGCTTTCCGGGAGGTCGTAGTTTCCATAGTTTCTCAGTTCGCTTTTTCATGGGCACGTGCGGGGTTTTTGGAAATCGATGGGTCCGGGAATGTTTTTTCTCTCTTCCGATTTTGGAACAAGGCCGCTGTGCAAACGAAATGAGATAATGGGCCGCTCATGTCGCGCTCATTTGCGTAGGGATATCACTCTTAGGTTTTGTCTTTGTTTGGACAATTGGCATATCCAAGGCTGTTTTTATTACATTAAGCAATTGGGTTGATGTTCAGCTAGTATTAAAAAACTTCGCCTCGCTGGTGAAAAGAGATCTTTGTTATTTTTATGACCTTTTTCCAGGGTTCGACTACAAGACATGCAACGTGATGGTGGCCCTCGAGCAGCAGAGCCCCGAAATTGCCGCCGGCGTACACGAGAACAAGTCGGATGAGGATGTCGGCGCTGGTGATCAGGTAATTGTTTATTTTGTTTCTATTGTTTTGCCTAGGGCTTGATGTTCGGCTACGCCAGCGACGAGACCCCGGAAGCCATGCCACTGACCCTGGTGCTAGCACACAAGCTCAACGCCCAGCTCCACAAGCTCCGTCGCAACGGCACGATTGCCTGGGCCCGACCCGACTCGAAGACTCAGGTTTTTGGAATCCCAATTTTTTAGTTTTTTTTTTGATTAGGTGACCGTTGAATACTCGCAAGATGGTGGCGCCTGCATCCCGGTCCGCGTTCACACTATCGTTATTTCCGCCCAGCACGCGCCCGAAATCACGATGGAGCAGCTCCGACACGATCTCAAGGAATTGGTCAGTTTCTACGACTTTCTGGGGGTACTCTTTAGGGATTTGGGCGCTTTTGCTTTAGCGGAGGTGCGATTTTTCTTATTAGTGGATAAGTGGGCAGTAGACGCAATACCGGGTATTTTAATAGTGTTGGTAGTGAAGTTAACTATTTTTCAACGGCATAAAATTTCCAGAAACTTCAAATTTTGTTCGTTTTCTATTTGGTTTTCCACCTATTTTTAGCTGAAAAATCTATATTTTGATGTGGCCAAAAAATTTTTAGATTTTTTTTAGTCTAAATTATTATATAAATAATATAATAATAATATAATATAATATAATATAATAATATAATCGCCGGAATGTGATGTATCTGGTCGTTACCTTGAGATTTTTCCAGGTTGTCAAGGCCGTGATCCCCGCCAACCTCCTCGACGACAACACCGTCTTCCACTTGAACCCGTGCGGCTCGTTCGTTATTGGAGGGCCAATGGGAGATGCCGGTCTGACTGGCCGCAAGATCATTGTCGACACCTACGGAGGATGGGGAGCCCACGGTGGCGGCGCTTTCTCCGGCAAGGACCCTACCAAGGTACTCATCTGATTTTTACTGAGTTTCCGTTTTCAGGTCGACCGCTCGGCCGCCTATGCCGCTCGCTGGGTCGCCAAGTCGCTTGTGAAAGCCGGCCTTGCCCGCCGCTGCCTGGTCCAGGTATAAATTTCCAATTGTTTTCACACCTTCCTCTTAGGTTTCCTACGCCATCGGTCTCGCCAAGCCCCTTTCCGTGTTCGTCTTCTCGTTCGGCACCTCCACCCTCACCGAGGCCGAGCTCCTCCAAGTTGTCAACGAGAACTTTGACCTGCGGCCGGGCAAGATCATCAAGGACCTCGACCTGAAGCGCGCCATCTACGAGCCCACGGCCGAGAACGGACACTTTGGACACGAATCGTTCCCCTGGGAGCAGCCCAAGCAGCTCACCCTTAGGTATGAGATTTTAGATATCGTGTTTCGCCTTAACCTCGGCCTCGAATTTTTTTGAATTACGCAAAGGTGTTCTATTGTCCTGTTTCGGAGGAATTGATTTTATTAGAAAAATTACGATGTATTTTGAAAATTGTGGTAATTTTTTTAAATTTGTCAATTTTCAGCGCCGCCATCGCCACCAAAGCCAAGCACCCGATCGGCGTGAACGGACAGCAGTCTTCTCAAAATGGCATCGCCCACTAAACGGCACACACCTCTCTCCCGCTCTCATTTTTTCATCATTGTTATGGTTGATTATTGCCCTGTGCACGGCGGAATATTCCGTCGAAGCATGGTCCCACTACGTGTCCCTCCCCGATCGCCTTCAGTCCCCCACCCATTCCCTGTGATTCTTTGCCAGTAGCTTGTTGCCCGTTTCTCAGCATCGACTGCTTCAGCCAAAATGCCTGGCCTTCCACAAAATTACATCGTGCCTTACCAACGTACTACATCCCTCCCTTCCTCCCAACGCAGCTCTCACTTTTTACACGTTTTATATGCTGCCCTCTGGCAAGCGCCCCTTTCACCTCGCATCGCTTGATTGTTGTTTCAGAATAAAACTAACGGATTCGTAAAAGTTGCACTATTGATGTAGACAGACACGTTTTTACAGCCAAGCCATAAAACGGAAAGTCGGATTTTTCAGGGATTGCGAAACCGGTGACTTCTAAAAGTTCCCGGGTTTACGGTCCAATTCCATCATCTCCGAGGATCTGGGCTGATTTTGGCGTTCGGCGCGAAACGGGCGCGCTCCATGAGCTTGCGGTGTGCTCAATTGCATCAGCCGTCTTCTGCCGGGCTTTCGGGGGAAACGCGCGTGCCGTGTGTTCACAGAGCAACACAACGGATGCTTGGGAATCGGGCAGTGTATCAAAAAGGGACCGTCGCGCTGGCATCCCGGGGTGTATATTTTGTTGTGGGAAAACCCGCGGGGCAAGACAACATGGCGCGCCAGCCGATTTCAGTGACAAGAGGTCCTGTATCATTTCGTAAAATCGCGATCAGATGACTGCCGAATCCTGGGGCCGGGGGGCCGGCAACGTCTAGACCTTATCGGCATCCCTTTACAATGCTAGCGAAACGATACTTCGAAAGCGAGCTGAGGAAGGAATCTAGGGGCAATTCAGCAGTTACCATTGCCGAATTTGAGGGATTGGACTGTTAGCGGGGGGGGGGGGCGGATTTTCAGAAGGGGTAAAACCAAACCGATTTTTTTCCCCGTATCACGTGCGACCCGAACAAAATATTGACCATTTTGATACCATTTCACATATTTTTAGCTATAAAAAATTAGTACTAATATAAATTTCCAAGAACATTTTTTGGTGAAAAATGTCTGTAAAAAGTGGCCAAAACGGGCTACAGTTTCGATTTCCGAAAAATGTCTATATTTTATTGTAACTTTTAAGCTACAAAAGACGAAAATCAAACTGCTAAACTAAGCTCCTAAAGATCAAACGGGAGCCCCCGGGCACAACGCGCGAACTCCGGGATTCCTATGGCGCGCCCCAATGACAGTACCCCCGCCCCCCGGGGCCATCCCCTTTTCCCTCGCGTAATGGCCCGTTTAGCTGGTAAAACATAAAAAGAAGTCGTTTTACAAAGAAAACAATAGAAAAGTGAAGTGAAATACATTTACAGGATAGTTTCTGTCATGTATACTCTCCAGTAGATGACGCAGGCGCACATGCGCTGGGAGCTAGAAGCGTACTAGGCGTTTTGCTTAAATTACTTGGCTTTTAATTGATGCATAGGCTTAGCTTAGCTTTAATCTGTGCAACTGAAGCACAAGCGTAGCGGATCTTAGCTTTAAGATACCGGTCGTCTCAAAAACAAAGTTTGTTGGCGGGTCGCGTACGACCGCTCATGGCATGGCTCAAGCAAGGCTTAGACTTGGTCATACAAAGACTAGGAAGAATGGCTAGCTTACCTTGTATAAGTAGCCTTCTTGCAGTTAAAAATTAGTCTCCTCGGGTCGGAAAAGGCGTCCATATCGTGATAATTCAGACAAAACCGGTGAAGCCATTATTACAAAGTTAATTTACAAAACTATACTAGCCATTTGGAAAGCCGGTTCGCTTTGCATGATGCGCTGAAAGTTTCTTTGCTACTAGCAATGCTGCTGCTCTACTGTGCTCATGAAGCGGAATGGAAAAGCCGGAAACAGATGAACGGAATTAGGTAGGACGTCATAACCGCAGGGATCTCCGTCAGCGTAATACTTCATCCTTAACCTGGAAGCTTTAAACGTAAGCCCATACAAGCGAAATCTAAGCCTTGACTTACCTTCGTTCAGAACCAAGCAAAAGCTGCGTTAAGCCTAGTAATAATGACACAAGCTTCTAGCGAAGCTAAGCTGAGTTATGCTTGGATATAGGGCTGAGAAGAAGCCAAGCTCGTGCTGAAAGCTAAGCCGTGGCTGTGGCGTCGCTATTCCCAGTTAGTTCTGCCCCCAAAATTCAGATATTCTTCTAAAAAGTACTCTCTGGCACGGTAAATGTCTATTTACGAAATATTATAGTAAAACTTACTTGAATTTTGAATAACTACTAATAAATAATGTTTAAATAGAAACTTACCGCCAAACCTGTGTACCAGGTGTACCGGGTGCTATATACTAATTGCAAAAATGTATTCCACTTCACTTTTCTATTGTTTTCTTTGTAAAACGACTTCTTTTTATGTTTTACCAACTAAACGGGCCATTACGCGAGGGAAAAGGGGATGGCCCCGGGGGGCGGGGGTACTGTCATTGGGGCGCGCCATAGGAATCCCGGAGTTCGCGCGTTGTGCCCGGGGGCTCCCGTAAAGATCAACAGGCATGCGTAGGTAGAAATCTCTCCGCTATAAATTTCGCGCCTCTCTAACAGTCCAGTACCATTCGGCATCGAATTTCGCTAACCCTAGTACACCCCCACCGCAAAAATGCTGACATCACACGATTTTTGCCATTGTCCCATTGTGGCACTTTATTTTCGGGGGGCAGCTAGAAGTGGACTGTCTGGAGCCACGACGTGACGACGTGAGTGGTAGAGAACGGCGCGGAGCATCATGGAATGATCCAAGCAAAGAAGGACTGCTGGTGTCAGTTTCACCGAGTGTCGAACCCTGGGATGGCTCTCTTTCTAGCCAACAGACACTACCATACACAACCAGTTGACATGCGGGTAGACCGTATATATCTGTGGAAACCCCGGGGGTCGGACTAGTTGACTTCGCTTTCTACCCCCCACCCACCCACTCACACGCAGCCTCGCTACGCATCGAGACTCATGGTCCGTTATCCTACTATCTATAAAAAAATAGTGTCTGTGTGTGTAGACACTTTGCATAAAAACCCGGGTTCCAGCCATAACTCGAAGGGGAAAGAATTTTTTGGTCCAGAAATAAGGTGGTTTATACCTTATTTTAACGTTTTAAAAACATATGGAAATAGACTAATTTGCATACGAGGCGCTAGGAGCCTCATTTTGGCTTTTGTCGCGCTCGCGGCCGGTTTTTTCTTTTCTCTAGACACTAGACTCTAGACATTTCTCTAGACATGCTACGTCTTCCGGGTTCAAAGCGGAGACCACGAGGAGAATGAGGAGACTGTTGATGAGAAGAAGATGGAAAATGAGAAGCAGAAGAAGGATAGAAAGGAGCTGAAGAGAGATGCTGAACACGAGAAGGTGCTTAATTCCGAGATCGTCTTACGAATTTGGGTTTCAGGAAAATGCGGAGGATGAGCAGAAGAAGGAGATGAAGCGTGAGGATGACGTCTCGGTCGAGGCGGCTGATCAGAAGAAGATGAAGAAGGACAACAAACGCGAGGTGGGCCATGATTTTGATTGGTTCTCGAGTTAAATAAAACTCAGGGTAAATGCCTTTTTTAGGATATGGCCGCTGAGGAAAACGCGAATAAGAAGAAGGACAAGAAGGTGCTGAACATCGCTATGATTTTCAATGTTTTTTCCAGGATGCTTCTGCTGAAGCCGAGGAAAAGCCAATGAACAAAAAGAACCAAAAGAAGCGTGAGGTAAGGATGATTTTAAACCTAAAAAATATCAGGTTGGAACGAAAGTTCTGTCGCCGAGATTTTGGAATGCTGGCTAAATTCGTAGATAGCTCCATTCTGCACATGCGATATGTCATTTTGTAGCTCTCAACCTGAACCGTTTCGGGAGGATGGTCCTGGGTCCTCACAATCAAGCACGGCCGAGATACAGGCCCAAGAAGATTTTTCAAAAATTACGAGAAAGTGTTTTTGCAAGTTATCTCTGCATAGAGCAATTTGCATGCGATACCTTTAACGCCGATCGATAGCTCTCGAGAAGTAGATATCGATAGATGTTGAGATCATCAAAATTGGACATTGGATGGCTGAGATACGGGCCCTTGAAATTTGGCCCGTTTCTTAGAACTTTTCTCAAAATCCCATACATTTCCAAACATTTGACGGCGAGGTGTCGAAAATTACCGCTTTATTTTTGGACTAGCGGAGGGGATTTTGAAAAAATGTATGGGAAATCGAGAAAAGTTCTAAGAAACGGGCCAAATTTCAAGAGTCCATATCTCAGCCATCCAATGTCCAATTTTGATGATCTCAACATCTATCGATATCTACTTCTCGAGAGCTATCGATCGGCGTTAAAGGTATCGCATGCAAATTGCTCTATGCAGAGATAACTTGCAAAAACACTTTCTCGTAATTTTTGAAAAATTTTCTTGGGCCTGTATCTCGGCCGTGCTTGATTGTGAGGAACCGTTTCGGGAGGACCATCCTCCCGAAACGGTTCAGGTTGAGAGCTACAAAATGACATATCGCATGTGCAGAATGGAGCTATCTACGAATTTAGCCAGCATTCCAAAATCTCGGCGACAGAACTTTCGTTCCAACCTGATAGTTTAGGAAAGCGCCGAGCGCGAAGAGGAGATGGAGCACGAGAAGGCGCAGAACAAGAAGGACAAGAAGAAGCGAGAGGTGAGTAACAAACTTGATGCTAACCTTTGTGCTAGGGTAAGCCGGAGAACGAGAATGAGAACGAGAAGAAGGAGAAGCGAGAGGTGCGAAAAGACAAAACCATGGATTTCACTAATTTTTAGGAGAACGCCGAGGAGGAAAAGCCAAAGAAGAACAAGGCGAAACGTGAGGTTTGTGGCTCGAATTGATAATATATTAATAATCTATACTTGGGCATAAAAATTACTTTTTGCACTTTTAGAACTCTTCCGAGGAAGCTGAGAAGAAGCCCAAGGCCAAAAATAACAAGGCAAAGCGAGAGGAGGTCGGCGACTTTTTAAAATTTCACTTTTCGCCTTCAAAAAACAATTTTTAAGCTAGTAAACGAAGCTGCTCACCTTTTTGGAGCAGCTTTTTAATGAATAAACAAAAACAGCATTTCAGAACAGTTCCGAGGAGAAGGTCAAGGTCAAGCACGTCAAAAATCTCAAGATGAAACGAGAGGTAGGCCGGTGAAAAGTATAATAACTCTTGCACGATCCTTAATTCTTAAATTTACGGGTTACTTTCTAAAAGTCGAAAATCATAATGGCGAACTTTCAAAATGTCGTTATTTTTCGAAATGTCGAATGATGATAATCTCGAAAATTTTGAATAGCGAGATTTAATAACGTCAAATTTCCGACTGTCGAAATATTACCCCAAATTCTACGCAAAAAAATATCGACATATTGAAATTTCGGCGTTCTGCAATTTCGAGATTAGGTTTTTTGACGTGTTGCAATTTTAGCATTCTGAATTTCAACACTCTGCAATTTCGACATCACCAATTCTGCTGTTCTTAAATTTCGCAATATCGGAATTTCGGTATTATGAATTTTCACCTCATGATAGCAAATCCTAATTTACACCTAAAACCTCCAGGAAAATTCTGAGGAGCTGAAATCGGCCGAGATGAGCGACTAGGCGGACCCTCCACTTGCTAAAATACGAACCAACCCGTTTGCTTGGCCCCATTCCATGTATTCGCCATTAATGTATCGATCTTTTTGGTATATTTATCATTATATAATATTCGGCAACCGTGCCCACACGAATAAATATTTTTTTTGCATTGGTTTTCGGCGTTTCGGGGTTTCAAAGCGAGTAAAAAGACACACGTAATGGGATGGAACAGATTTTTAAAGTTTTTATTTTTTGGTTTTTAGCCTATGGAAAATCGCCACAAAAATCGAGTGGAATGTAATGAGCCGTGTGAAGTGTTGTAGTTTGTAGCATTTGCCTTCAAAATCGGTGTTCCCCGGGTCGTTCGGGTTCAAGACGCGAGTGAGCATCGTCTGGGCGGTGGACGAGCTGCATGTTGAACGACTCCATCCGCTTCATTTCGGACGTTCTTCGGGGCACCACCCTGAAAATGCTACGGTAAGTGGGGCAAGTTTTAGGCGCGCGAAAAACGGATGATTACGGTACCTGATTGAGGGCGAGTGGACGACGGATGTCTTCTGGGTGAGCAGGGAGCGGGAGAGGGAGCGCGTACTGTAACGGGTCTGGGTCCCGGGTGGAAATGGGGGAACGGCAAAGACAAAAGGCGAGCAACTACGGTGTGGATAGGTTAGATTAAGCCTAAGGCTGAGCCTAAGCCCGCTCTTGAGCGAAGACAAAAGTCGATAGCTCAGCTTAAGCCTCTTCCAAAGCCTGAGCTTAACTCATAGCCATTTTCTTCCAAGAAAAATGATATTTACAGCTGACTACAAACTACAGCTTCAGAAAAATTCACAAAGCTACTGTACACACCAAATTACGAAGGAAGTGGAAAGGACAGCCAAAAACGCACCAAATTAGCATGCCCTTCTCTCATCTATAGGATACACATAGAGGGAGACACACACGCTACCTCAACAGCGTCTTCCTCCGCTCCTTCCCGAATATACCGCCCGTCCACAGTCTGCAAAAACTGTGGTGAGAGAGAGAGAGGGAGCGAGAGAGAGACAAGAGAGAGATAGAGAGAGATAGTGAGAGAGAGTGAGTGAGAGGGAGAGAGACAGAGAGAGAAGAATGGGGGTGTGGGTGAGAGAGATAACGAGAGAGAGAACGAGAGAGAGAGAGAGACAGCGAGAGAGAGAGAAAAGTGAGATACACTCCTCTGAACCTACCGCAACGAAAGCAAAAGCCTCCTCCTGAATATCGACGACGTCATGCAGAACAAAACGACGTTGCACATCTTCCCGATCAGCACCAAATTGTTCGTGATTGGCGGTACGATATCGGCAACGCTGAAATAGACGTTTTTCTAGCCTTTCGAGGGGCTTAGAAGCCAAAGTCACACTTCAGAGGCCTTGGATTGGGCTCCAAAATTTTGTACCAACCGGGGTGGCAGTAGAATGTAGCTCCGAAGGAGAGCAAACAACGCCGACGGTGCTTGCGTTACGGTGAAGCATGTGACGATGGCCATCACCCTAAAATTGAAAGGTGTTTGAGAGTTTAAACATAAGCAAATCTAAGCCTAAGCCCACGCCCAGACTAATCCTTACGTTCTCGTCATTCTCCGCTCCTGCTGAATCTGCGCCGAAGGTCCCTTGTGCTGATGGCAATTCGCGAGCAGCTCCTAAATCATCTTTTTGTCGGCTTCAACATGCCGGAGCTCACCTGGGAATTTCGGTTCTTGATGAGTCTCAACAGGGCAACATTTAGCACGGCAACCGCCACCACTGGTCCCAGCACCGCGAATATCGTGTTGAGGACGGTGGCGTAGTGGATGAAGGACTAAAAAGGAGGGAGTGAGACTGCTCATTTGCTTCGCTGAACCTACCAATCTGGCTTCTGAGGGCAACGGGATACGGTAGATTTTATGGAAGTATTCAAGACCAGCTGGGAAGCAGCTGACCCGCACCAGGGTCTCGTTACAGAATTCTCGCATCTCACAGCGATAGGAAATGTAGTGATAGCTGCAAATGGAGAAATGAGAGAGAGAGGGAGAGCGAGCGAGAGAGAGGGAGAGCGAGAGAGAGAGAGAGAGAGGGAGGCAGAGAGAGTGAGCGAGAGTGAAAGAGAACGTGAGAGACAGGGAGCAAGAGAGAGGGAGAGAGAGGCAGGGAGGCAGAGAGGCATAGAGAGCGAGCGAGAGAAAGAGAACGTGAGAGAGACAGGGAGCAAGAGAAAGTGAGAGAGACAGAGAGAGTGCGAGAGCGAGAGAGAGAGCGAGAGAGAGAGAGACAGAGAGAGAGAGAGAGAGAAAGTGAGAGAGCGAGAGAGAGAGAACAAAGAGCGAGAGCTCCCTTCCGACTTACCTGGTTAGCAAAAATGTCCCAGCAAAAACGACGAACGCCATCGCGACACTCTGTTTATTCTAAAAACCTTTGCTTTATTTCGTCTCCACCCTTAAATTACATTGAAATTGTTGAGCGACCGAAATGGGAATTTGATGACGACCAGCCGCTCGATCGACACTGCCAGCACAAACCTGCAAAAATATTACCAACTCCTTGCAAAACCCTACCAAATTGCCGCCGCGCTGAACCAGTTGCTTAGCGCCTGCACCTGGACCATGATCTGGAACGGAAAAGAGGTTGGAGTCCATAACGAATCTGTCACCTTTTTATAGAATACTCGATAGGAGTTCGAGTCCTGGACACCGGGCAGGGTGGCCAGAAATTGGGGAAAGAGCAGGATCAACACCATCGCGTCGCACAAGGCCAGCAGGGCTAGGAGGTGGTTGGCCCTGAAATGGAAAAATTACTTAGTATTAATTCAGCGTTTCGATATTATCCTTTCGTGAAGGAAAGCTCACCGATTCTTGACTTGGCTTCGCAGAAGGACAGAGATAATTAGTACATTGCCGACAAGGGTCACGAGAAGCTGGATCGGGTAGAGATACTGAAAATCTATCTTTGGCGAATGCTCACTATGTCTCTCTCTCCCTCGATCGCAATGTCTCCCTCTCTCTTTCCCTTTGTCTATCTCTCTCCCTCGCTCTCCCTCTCTCTCGCTCTCGCTCTCCCGCTCTCTCGCTCTCGCTCTCACTCTCTTTCTCTCTCTCTCTCTCTCTTTCCCTTTCTCTCACTCTCTCTCTCTCTCTCTCTCTCTCTCTCTCTCTTTCTCTCATTCGCAAAACAACTTACCCTATAAGTATGACGATCCAATCCGCGGACCAGCCGCAGCTCTTCGTATAATTTTTCTGGATGGTCGCAAATGTTGGTCATCTGGAGAAATTAGGGTATAAGTTAGAAAATCGACTAAATCAGCGTTGGAAAAAAAAGGGGAATTTGAATACAGCACTGTTTAGGTAGTGGATTATTTTTTACTATTGCGTTCTCTCTTTATCGCTTTATCTCTCTCCGTCTCTCTCTCGCACTCTCTTTATCTCTCTCTCCCACTCTCACACCCTCTCTCATTATCTATCTCCCACTCTCTCTCTCTCTTCAACCAGCAGAATCAACACCACATGTAATCACAGATCCGGCCGTTGTGCCGGTGTAAATATCCAGAATCCAATTAGCAATGAGGTGCCGTCCCCACAGCTTCCAAATGCCCCCCCCCACCCCTCCGGACGTCCACACGAAATTCCCGGGTTGTTTTTTGGCGGGTTTCAGGGGGTGTGGGGAATGATTCGGGGCGGAACGGCCGCGCCCTGAATTCTGGACACTCGCACATCAATCTGAGAAGAAGACTGATCGAAGGGAGGAAGGGACGGGAGACACCTATGGACGGAATGCCGGAAAGGGAAAGGGGGGAACGGATGAAATATAGCCACGGGGTATGCATGGGAGGCCCAATCTGATCTATCTGTGGCCCTCCAGGTGGGTTCGGAGGAGTTGGGCCATGGGAGTCGAGGAAATTGGGACTTGGGGTGTAATGTTCAGAAGTTACAAGGACTCCGCTTCCAAAATTTCTTAAATGTTGAGGAGAGAGGGGGAGAGTGAGTGAGAGAGTGAGTGAGAGAGAGAGAGCGGGAGAGCGAAAGAGAGCGAGAGAGGTATAGACTGGGGAGAGAGAGAGCACGAGAACGGAAAAATAAAGACAGGGACACAGCTATAGAGAGATGATATTAAAAGAGAGAGAGAGAGCGCGTTAGAGTGAGAGAGTGAGTGAGAGAGCATGTGAGAAAGACTGAGATAAAAAAATTGTGATATAGGGTGCAAAAGTAATCCAAGAACTGAAGAAGTATATGTTGTACTCTGCTCCGTGTTATTTCTCTCCCGTTCTCTGTCTCTCTCTCTCTCTCTCTCTCTCTCTCTCTCTCTCCCATCTCCTATTCTGAGTAGGCCAATGTTTTGAGCTGTTTGCTAGCATATTAATGTATTTGGCCACGGCCCCCCAGATCCCCTAAGGGCCCAAAAAACATGCTAACGCCAGTGTGGGGGCCCACAGGGTTTGGCGCGTAACCAGACCTAACTTTGCAGGTTTGAAATTATCAATGCCAAATAAAAATTGAATGCAGTATAAAAGCCAAGTACTGAACGAACTTTTCCGGAAATTTGGGTGAAAGCCGGTGAAGGGCGGGGAGAAAATACTTGAGCCGTTTTTGGGGGATGGCCAAGGGGTAAACATGACATAACAAGACTAAGCGCCCGGGATTTGGGTTTGGAAAAGCCAAAAAGGGCGAGGTATTAGCGTGCAATGACCACCGTAGGGGGTAGAAAACGGGTGAGTGAGTCATCGCTGAAAAGTTGTAGAAAATTCTGGAGAATTTGCAGCCGAAATTGATGCTCTCTTTCTCTCGCTCACTCTCGCTCTCTGTCTGTCTCCCCCTCTCCTCGCTCACTCCCATTTATCTCGCTCTAGCTCTATGTCGCGTTCGCTTTCTCTTACCCTCACTCTCACTCACTTGCTCTCTCTCTGTCTCTCTCTAGCTCTCTCTCTCTCTCTCTCGCTGCTCTCTCTCTCCAACTAGCTCACTCTTTCTCTCCCCTCTCTCTCTCTCTCTCTCGCTCTCTCTTTCTGACGGTCATAAAAGGAGTGGGTCAAAAAAATTGGACATAAAAAATACACAAACAAAATGGCAGGTGAGCTTTGAAAGCCGCTTTAAAAAATACACAATAGCCAAAAAGTACAGTTTTAGCTCAAGATATAAATTAATAGTACTATACAAAACCAATCCCTGGCCCCTTGCCAACCCATGTAAAAAGATCCGGGGCAACAAAATAAAGCTCCCCCATCCTCCCCCCGCCTGACCCAACGTCTAATTGGCACGGCCAAGATCCAATTTTTCAGATGTCGCTGCAAGGGGGGGAGTGTGCCCATAGGGGTCTCCCGAAATAGTAAGCCCTTGTTTTTGGGCCCGCTGACCTCTTAGCCACCTTTTAGCCGCCTCAACGTCTAGAGAACGGGGGGTCCAAAATATTTGGATGTTGCCTGGCGGTGGTACGGTAGTTGCAAATGTGTCCTCGTGGGGACTGGGGAGCCATTTATGCATGGGCCCCAACGAGGCGATGATGCGCCGACGGGAAAACACGCACAGAACTCGTGCACTCTAGAGCATCGACTTATAGTCTCCCAAAATGCATGCGGAAATCGTAAAAGTTGAAATTCGTGTACTTGAAACTGTGGGGAGGGAGAAACCAAAAGATGGAGAGAGAGCGCGTGTAAGAGAACGAGAGAAAGAGAGAGAGAGAGAGAGAGAGAGCTAGCGAGAGAGCGCTGAGAAAGCGAACGAGAAAGAGAGAGAGAGTGTGTGCGAGAAAGAGAGCTAGAAAAAGATGGAGGGAGGGAGTGAGTTAGAGAGAAGATGTGAATAGTTTTTGAGATTTGGAAGCATAAAATCCTTTAGTCTGGCTTTACTAAAAGCCGCGTCTACCTAGCGTGTGCCGCTTTCGAGCTGATTTGCATATTCCGCTGCGTAGGAATAAAATATGAATTTGTGGAAACGCCACGCGCTCGAATCTAGCTATCACTCTCTCTCTCACTCTCTGTCTGTCTCTCTCTCCCTCTCCCTCCCTCTCTTTCTCTCTCTTGCTCTTTTTCTCTCTCTCTCTAGCTAGTTGTTCTTTCCTGTTATTTGCATACCAAATCATACTTGAAATTTAGCGCATAACCCCCTCAAAAATCGAAGATTTCCTCATTTTTTAGAGGGCAGCATGCAGCTGAGTTGGGTGGGATTTGAAGGACTTGAAGCCGTACTCGCATAATTGCTAAAGTTATCCATTGACCCCGTAAATTCAGAATGCCGACCGCGTGCCCGAGCACTACGACTCGGACGCGCTGATTCCGGGACTCTGCGTGGTCATCTACATCCCGTTGATGCTCTACGTGCTCGTCGTCTACCATCGGCTACTGCAGAGTGCGTAAGGATACGTTAAGGCACTGGCAGGGCGAAGGAATACTACGCTACGCTCCAAATGCCGCGGTTTTAGGGTTGGAGGCGGTTCGCTCGGGGTGGCCGCAGTACGAGGCGGCGCTGTGGGCGGACGATGAACGGGCTGCCGGCATGGATCCACAGGCTGGGTACGGTGGGGAGAGAGCGAGAGAGAGAGTGAGCGGGAGAGACAGCGAGAGAGAGAGAGCAAGAGAGAGAGAGAGCGATAGAGAGAGTGAGAGAGAAGGAAAGAGAGAGAAATTTTCTAGGGAGGACCACGATCTACCGGTGGAAGCGACGTCCACCCGGCGAGGCTGGCTGAGCCGCGAGGGACACCTTCGAAGGAATATACCCGATGTGTGAATCGATTAACAATAGAGGAATAAAGATTCTGGAAATGTTTCCCTGCATGAAAAGACTAAAGTTGAGCCGGCAATTACCGACCACGGAAATCAAAGAAACGCTGCAGGGACCGCGGCTTGGCATTTGCCTAATTGGATGGAAGGGGGTCATGGGGGGAGTTGCATGTCGAATTATTATCTCGAAAAAGAGAAATTGAAGGTAAGAGAGAGAGAGGGAGGGAGAGAGAGCGAGAGAACGAGCTCTGGTCATCAACCTCGAAATGGCCGTTTCGAGGGTCGGCTCTTCAGGCGCGGGGCTGGACCTCCATTTTGGGGAACACCATTAAACCCCAGGAACGGGCCGGCATTTCCTGGTGCCGAGGGGGAGATCGGGATGTACATTTGAAGGTACGGAAGTGACGCACGGGGCTACGTTAGGTCAAGCTCTCTCCCTCTCTCTCCCTCACTCTCCCTCATTCCATGGTTTTCAATTACGTATCTGAGCACCGAAATCAAAATGCATTTGAAATAGGCCAGATAAGCCAAGGACCAGTTGAAAAACAATGTTTGAAAAGCCTAAAAATTCCTCGAATCGACCCCTACCTAGTAGCCCCATTTGAAATGAATGCTGTTGGTGGGCGACCAAGGGAGTTAAGGGGTGGTTGGGTAGAGAAATTGGGCTTCTTCTTGTCAGTCCATCCATTCCAGCCTTTAATTGCCGAGAAATGTCAGGATGCGGATAGAAAGATCGTGGATCGGGGCGCCTGGACTGGGCCTTTAAAGGGGGGGGGGGGGGGTGCCCTTTCCCCCCTTCCCCCCTTTGGGGGCGGGGGGGCCGCGCGCGCCCCCCCCGCCTGCTCTGGCTCGGCCTTCCCCTTTTTTTTTTGGGGGGGGGGGCCCCCCCCCTCGTTGGGGTTGGGGGTGGGGGTGGGTTTGTTTCCCCCCCCCCCCGGGGGGGGGGGCGGTTTCCTCTCCGCCGCGGAAAAAATCTTTTCTTTTTTTTTTAAAACCTTCTTACCTTTAAGAGAGGGTGACAGCAAGATTTAGAAATTTCTGTTGCGGGTGCCCTGATAGGGTTGGGGAAGGAGGGATTTCTGGTGTCGCTATTCTCTTTACTGTCGGCGAGAGAGCGAAAGAGCGAGAGAAAGAAAGAGAGAGAGAGAGCCGAGCGAGTACGAGAGTTGGAATGAAAGACATAGAAAGAGAAAAGACTGGTGCCAGCGAGAAAGACAAAAAGTTATAGAGAGAGCGAGAGAGACGGCGTGAGAGAGAAACAGAGAGAGAGAGAGAGCGAAACAGAGAGAGAGAGAGAGAGCCACAGAGAGAAAGAGAGTAGGTGAATCCCCTCATGGTCACTGGGCTATTCTTACCGGGCAACATTTATAAGCCGTATTACGACAATTTTTAGCAAACACCCAGCAGCTGTAAATATTTTTGTTCGTACGTATTCAGTTCGCTGGGGCGCGCGATACCTGCTAAAATGAAAGTCTTAAAAACGTATTTAGATCTATGTGTAATCATCTTAGCATCATAGTTTACCTCAGACTACGGTAGCCGGGGTGCGAAAACATGAGTAAAATACACTTAATAGGGCCAAAAGCCATACACGTCCATCGCCCAGATCATCTGTCGGGGGTTAGAGAGCCAAGACCCATCTAATTGGCGCACGGCCAACACGCCTCCACAGGAAACGCGTGTCTTTTGGTGTGTAAAGTACGCATCGATACCTCTTCAAATAACAGCGGCATTTTCTAATCGACCAAAAATAGAAATAACATGAATACAGATAATTATGCGGAACTCAGTGGCCTTGAGGTGTGGAAAACAAGGCTAGGTGACCGTCAATTAAACTGGTTTTCTTACTTACTTAGGATCTGGCGTCGGGCTAGCAGGGATTCTTCGGGAAATCGATACGAGCAGGCTAGCGGGGAGCCTTTGGGAAAGAAGTTAGAGCAGTCCAGAAAGGATCGTTTGGACAAGTCGGCCAGGCAAGCTAGCAGAGATTCTTGGGGAATCCAGAAGGCTGCTCGTAAATAGGCCAAAAATATTGACAGTATTTCTTGAAATCAGCGAAAATTCACGATTTTTTAGTAAGGCCTAATTAGTTCTGCTATTCAAGTAGAAATGGGGAAGAGATGAGAGATAATAGAGAGAGAGCGAGGGGGAGAGGGGGAGAGAGCGAGAGAAAGAGAGAGAGAGAGAGGGAGAGAAAGAGAGTGCGAGAAAGAGAGAGAGAGAGACAGAGTGCCAGAGAGAGATAGGGACAGTGAGAGAGAGTGAATCTCGAATAAAGAGCATGAAAAGATAGACAAGAAGTGGAAAGGCCATTAAATGGCAACACCAGAATAATAGGGCAAAATGGCGACGCGTGGCTGGGGGATTAATTGGAAGGGAAATACGGTGGATGCAGAGAATATTTGGGATTTTTAGATTGATGGGCAAGGGCAACCCTTAAGAAAACCTTTTGGGAAATGAAGAAATTCAGGATTTGGAGGGCTAGTTGGGATTATTGAGGAAATTTAGGCATTTCAGACATTTTTTTAGAGAAAAGAAAGAAATAGATTGAAAATGCTAGGCTTATTGACTTAGCTTTTGGGCGTGGCTCACATGTAGAGGTTGTGAGGTCACAGACTCCAAATCAGCTCAAAATTGGTGGAAAAATCAAATAAAATACGGGGAAAACCATGTGATAAAAATTATCTGCCAATGGGCACTTTTGTTTAATAAACTTTTAATTTTAATGGAAAAAAGTGCTCCTAAAATGCACTTTTAGCCGCTTTATCGGGCCTTACGGCTTGGAAAAAGTGTTTTGATGGAATTTTCATAGCAGCCATGACACTAAACACCTTTCCACACCCGAAAAAAATTGATTTGAAAAAACTTTTTTCATGAAAAATTTGACGACCTATCCTATGGCCCCGGATCCTGGCAGAATTGGAAACTGCTTAAAATAGGTGGTTCTGGCTCCTAGGCGCTTCAAATCTGAGCACCGAGATATTTCAGATTGCCGGAATAATTCTATTTTTACAATTCTGGTTCAAAAATAATTATTATTAACTATTCAGTTGGTTTTCATCGAGCCGGAATAGCTAGGTAGACCTTCTTTACAAAAACTTCCAAATTTTCGAAATTTGTTTTTCTGCATAGGCAACTTCTAGGCATTCATAGGACCGAAAAACTTTCGAAAACACTTTGTAGACCCTCTCTCGGCAAAAAAAAAGCGAAAACAACAAAAAGCAAAAATTAAAAACATTGACGGGGTCCGAACCCTCGACCCCTGGCCTGTCACCCCTGCACCTTACCACTATACAACCAATCCGACGGGAGGTGGCTCTTGGGAAGCCTTCAAGAGGGCTCCTCTGCCCCTAACGGTTTTCGCGCCCCAGGTCGCGATTCTAGGTAGTTTTCCATACAAAATCTTAAAATTAAAAGTTTATTAAACAAAAGTGCCCATTGGCAGCTAATTTTTATCACATCGTGTTCCCCGTATTTGATTTGATTTTTCCACCAATTTTGAGCTGTTTTGGACTCTGTGACCCCCCAACCTCTCCATGTCAGGCTTAGGCTTATTAGGCTTAGACTTAGGCCTAGGTTAGACCTAAGGTCCTACCTTTAGGAACAGAAGCTTGAAATTAAGCCAGGTAAGCTATCAAATTCTTTGGGGAATCTAAATCACAACTTTTTTCGATTGTAGTGATTTGGGAAAATCGGCGGCACCCATAGAATCTCGGGGGGCTAGGTGAAACATGTGGCTTCCCAGGTGTTCCCCCGGGAAATGCCAGCATATCTTTTGGTGGCTTCCCCCCACCTACCTTAGAATAGCCTCGAAAAGGGCACCCATTCTTAGGGATTTCGAGCAGAAAGGGGCACAACGGCTAATTTTAGCAGGGATTTTTCAGAATGCCGAAATTCATTATGTCGATGTCGAAATTCAGAATGTCGAAATTGCAACGTGTCGAAATTCAAAGTCCTTAGGCTGAAAATCCGTCACAAATAACCTCCCCTAGTTCTCCAGAAAAAAATGGAAACACCTACAAGAATCTGGAAGACCCGAAACCGCCGCAATTCTCATTCCCGCGCCATCCATCACAAAATGGACCCAAAAATGCCCCCAGGCACCCAGGAGAAACCCCAATTTTGCATAAGAAACACCCCGTGGGCAGGGGGAGAATCCGATTTTTTGCCTAAAAACGGCTCCCCGGAACGGCCCTTTTCTTTGGCGTTCATCCGTTTACCGCCAGCTCGCCCGGTTCCGCTCGAAGCCAGCAATTTTTGGGCGTTTTTAGGCGCCCACGCCAAGTCTGTTTTTGGCGAGAAAATGGAAAGAAAATCACGATTAGGTGCGAGCCTCAGTATCGCTTAAACCAGGTTGGGACCGACCCTAAACGTAAGCCGAATCCGAAGCCGAAGCCAAAACCAAAGCCAAAGACTAAGCCTAAGCACAACCTAGGCCTAAGTCTAAGTGTAAGCCTAAGCACAACCTAAGTCTAAGTGTAAGCCTAAGCACAACCTAAGTCTAACCTAACTAGGGAAGTGCAAATAAAAAATCCGGAAAATCGCTTAGCAAAAATATGGGTCTGATAAGTCGACACAGGTTCGAAACTGCAATCAAATTTGCAAAACGCTTAATACAAAAAAGTTATGAGCATTTTAAGTTTTCAGCCTTTTATTCCGCCCTCCCTTATGAGCCCCTCCCAAAGACGGGTGTCCGCATGTCGAGTGGTGTGGTCGCTAACTAGCCTGCCCCTGGGGCGGAGGGTCTTTGGTTCGGCTCCCCGGTGATGCAAAATTTTTTGCTTTTTGGTCAAAGTCAAGAACTTTGGACTTTTTCAAAGTTTCGAAGTCCGAAATTTAAATTTTTGAACATTTTCTTTATTATTGACTGCGTGTAGGCTACCTTACGAAAAAACAGAGGTGAATTTTTTTAGTGCCCTACCCTACTCCAGTACGGGGAGTACGGGTAGGGCAGCACTTGCCTCCGCCCCACTTCGTAATCGGTTTCATGAATTTAAAAATTAACAGAACGGCCTTTTCGACTTTGAAACTTTGAAAAAGTCTAAAGTTCTTGACTTTGACCAAAAAGCAAAAAGTTTTGCATGACCGGGGAGTCGAACCGGAGACCCTCCGCCCCAGAGGCAGGCTAGTTAGCCACTACACCACTCGACATGCGGACACCCGTCTTTGGGAGGGGCTCATAAGGGAGGGCGGAATAAAAGGCTGAAAACTTAAAATGCTCTACTTTTGTATTAAGCGTTTTGCAAATTCTGATTGCATTTCGGAATCCCCGTCTCGACTTGCCCATATTTTTGCTAAGCGTTTTCCGGTTTTTTATTTGCACTTCCTAGTAAGCCTAAGTCCAAACTAAGCATAAGCCTAAGCCTGGGCCCACGCTTATACGGAGCCTAAGCCTGACTCTAAGTCTAAGCCTGGATCTAAGCCTAAGCCTAAGCCCAAGCCTGAACCCAAGCCAAAGCCAAGTCATTTGGCTGCTGACCAGGCTTGGAACAACAAGGCGATTCTCGGGATTGGGTAGTATCACGCGCGCACATGTATCTATTATTTTTCGAGTGGAGTAGACAGCTGGGAGGGCGGTGGCGGATGGTGGATTTGGCATTTCTGAGGGAACAATCGAGTTGAAAGCTCAATGACCAAAGATTTTGAGAAGGCAGGCTATCTAGCAGCGATTGTTATGCAAACCAGCAGAAAACCCATTAATGTGACTTGTTCTGAACAGGTAGGAAACTAGCTGATGCTATCAACCCTCCGCATCTCGACGTACCTTCTCTTACAGGACTTTAAAGTATAAAAAAATGTTTGTCTCGGGCTGGAGAACCAGAAAAAAATATCATGGATTTATGAGGATGCGCAAAAACACAGCGAAAATCGTATTAGCGGTTTAATTTTTGCATTTAGCGAGCTGGAAAATTCTGAGAATCCGTTAAAGGATGTCTATCTTTCCTTCCAATCTAAATAACACACTTTCTTTATCTCCCTCTCTCTCACTCACTCTCACTCTCTCTCGCCCTCTCTCTCTCTCTCTCTTGCTCTTTCTCGCTCGCTCTCCCTCCTACCTCTCTTGCTCTTTCTCTCTCTCTCGCGTTCTCTCTTGCTCTTTCTCTCTCTCGCTCTCTCTCGCTCTCTCTGCCTCTTTCCCAATAAAAAAACATTGTCCCTGAGAATTTTAGAGAACTAATCAAATATTTTGAGCTTAGGCCTAGGCTTAGGATTAGGCTTAGGCCTAGACTTACAGGCACACTAAAATCTCGTACAAAAAGTCAGTTCCCGGTCGGGAATCCGGGCATAAGAAGCGTCCGATCCCCGGACCCTTTTTATCCCCCTTCCCTCTGCCCTGTCCCGCCTGTCCCTTGGCCCAGTGGTCTAAAGCGCTCGCCCCAGGCGAGTGGGGCGGGTTCGGTTTTGCTCCGCGGCGAGCGCCTACCGTAACCCTGTTTGCTATCCCGCGGACGGTTACCGGCCAGTAACCAAACCAACGAGACTTTGGTGTACCTTTAAACGCTAAGGCTTAGGCAGAAAGAGCATTCCAAACTACAATATCCGGATCAAAAAATGGGCCAACCACCTTGGAGAGTGGCAAAAGTCGTGGGCGAATACATCCTCCCCTTGCCCATTTAAAGGTGCAGTCGACCGTAATTCCGCCCCATGACTTTTGCCCATTTTTTAGCGAGGCGGGAAATGTTGGCGGGGATTTTTGAGAGAGCTTCATGTGGTGGTCATGGTCTACTTGCCCGAGTTATATTGTTCTTTTCATCGTCACCCCTAATGGGTTTGGTATTGAGGGGTAGTCGAGGGGAATCAAAAGCCGGGGGCTTTTAGCAGAGGGATTTTCAGAGCCACTAGCAAATCCAACTTGGGGATCTTGGAAGGAGACGATATTAGGTTTGCACGGACGATACCCAGCTTGGTTTCAGCAGAATTTTCTACTGATCAACACAAGGTTTTTATCCACGAAACGAGGTTTTTCAGCGTCAAAAACACCCAAAATGGCCCAATTCAGACCGCTGTTGCGCATCCATAAGTTTTTAAGCTGGTCGTCGCGTAGATTCGGAAAATGCGTTTTTATCGGTGCAAAATTTAGCGCAAGATTGACATGGTCCTTTTCCAGGGCTCTACAAAACGAGCTCTTCTCTAGGGGTAAATCGGCAAAAATGCTCAAACTATGGATTTGGAAGACGTTTATTCAGTGTTGGCATTGAAGCATGGTCGCAGCTGCCATTAAATCATCCGGAATAACCTTGATCAATGGTGTCGGAATAAATGGTGTGGAGCGGAAAAGCCGAGGAGAGTCAAAATACCGACAGCCAGGGTATTCGGTGAGGAATTTTTTTAGATGGTTATGGATTCAGGCGAATCTACCCTCCCGGGACTCGGTCTACTCCCCACAAATAGTTGGCACCGTGTCGAGGGTTTGGCTGTCCGGATATGGTTGTCGGCATTCCGGCCCGTCGGGATTTTGGGTTCCAACCTGCCGGGACTTCGGTCTGTCGGGCTTTTGGTTTCTCGCCTGTCGGGATTTCGGACGCCGATATTTTGGACGTCGAAATTCAATCTTAATCGCTACATCTCGTAAATACCGACAAGACTGGGAATTTTCAATATTTCGAGTTTTAGAATCACTAGTTATTTGACTTTCCAGGGCCTTTAAAGTCCACGGCCATTGTATCCTCCTGGGGTATTAGCATGGCCCTTCCCTCGGGTTGGCCATCTGCCGCTTCCGTCCATAACCGGCCATGCCATGTCGTTCCCTCTCTCTCTCTCTCTCTCTCTCTCTCTCTCTCTCTCTCTCTCTCTCTCTCTCTCGCTACCCTCTCTGCCCTCTCCACCCTCTCGTGTGTCCCTCCCCCTATATGGGCCCTCTCCTCTCCGGGTGCCACCGAGAATTCTCACGTTTTATTCTCCTCCTCCTCTTCTTTCACCATGCTCGCCTCCACCCCACTCCACTTCATCACAAAACATTGCGCTGCCTAGCGCTGTGCCAAGTTTTTTTGCTTTTTTTGAAGCCAGGATGTTCAAATTATTTTTAAAATGCTTTTATATAATTCGTTACCGTTCCTAAAAACCTCTGCTAGGTTGCCATCTTTTCTTAAAAATATTTATTAGCTTTCTAGGGTCAATAAACCCGAATTATAATCCTAATTTAATTTGCGGCGTAATTCTTCCTATTAAGCTGTAAAAATCGGGATTTAAAGTAATTGCAACATTGACGCATTGCATGGGTTTTTGCCGAAGCTTTCCTGGATTCATATTTAGACAATTTCCGGATTTCCGGCAGTGTCATTCTTCATTTTCGTTCCCTCTCTATCGCTCTCTCTCTCGCGCTCTCTTTCTCTCTCACTCTCGCTCTCTCTCTTCTCGGCTTATTCACCCAATTCCAGCCATAACTTGGCTATTTTCCCCCTTTTTTCCTCACAAAAAATCCCTTGTCCTCCTGCTCCCCTCCATTGTCTGCCCGCCAATAAAATACCGCCAATTTCCGTGGTGTCTAGAATGCTATTTTTTTTGCGTGAAAGTGCATATGTTGGCCTTGACGGGACACATGAACTGCGCCGAAAGAGTTTGGTCAAACAGCCAGAGTCCCCCGATCGAATTCACTTCCAATTCGCTCCTATCGACGTGTCGTGAAAAATGCGGAATTTATGGGGTCGAGAATCTAGAAAGAATAGAAATTTATTCGGATGGGAATCTTCTATCGAAAAAATCTGGAAACGGAGAGCGAGAGAGAGCGAGAGAGAGAGAGGGAGAGAGAGCGTTGAAGGGAGAGATAGTTGAAGGGAGAGAGAGAGAGAGTTGAAGGGAGAGAAAGAAAGCGAGAGAGACCGGAAGAAAGAGAGACCGGAAGAGAAAGAGCCCGAGAGAGAAAGAATTAAATGGTCGGAACCTAGGATTTTCAGCCTTACACTCTAGAAATTCAAAATTCCAAAAATTCGGCCTATTTCTTCTTTAAAACCTTTAAAATTTAATTTAAATTTTAAATTCAAGCTGAACAAATGTTCTTCGATCTCTGGGCCCACGCCTGGAAAATAACCTTGGCAGGAAAGTTTTAACACATCCAGGCGGTGGTGGCCGTTAAAAAGGGAGGGGTGGGGCGGCTGTTTGTGTGACATGTTGTTGTCTCTGTTTCTCTCTCGCTCTTTCTCTCGCTCTCTCTGTCTCTCTCCTCTCCATTCCCCTTTTTTCAATCCGTCCCTCAAAAATCCGGGGGATTGCCCTTGGGCCCGCAGTTCCGGCTCGATTCCCCGGACGTTCCGCGGCACTCCAACTTACGCTCAAATGGATACTGTAGATTCGGAGGATCCGTCATTATTTGATGGGGCGATGCTGCAGCAGCGGGTTCAATCCCTTCTCAACGAGGGCCTGCAGCAGGGCCATCGGCTGGCATTATCGTCGGATTTGTGGAGGTGGGAATGGGATTTCTGTTTTGTAAATAAATTTGATACATTTTTATTAAAATTCTCTACATTATAACCATCGTAATTAAATGTAGGTTACTTATAGAAATGCTTAAAATTTGATGAAATATTTTTGCAGTAATTTTTGGTGAGATTTACACTTTTTCAGATACGCCAGTGAATGTTCCTCGGCATGTGACGTTCTTTTGACCCTGAGCCATCAAGATGATGACGAATCGATGAAAGAGACGGTGCACTGGATCGTCAATACGGTAATCTAGACCCCGGAATTCCGTATCTTTCCAAGTTACGCCACCTGGAGCCGGCGTTGGTCGTCGAGGTCCGCTACCATCGTCTGAATGATTGCTATGGGCTGTATTTGACGGCGGAGTATAGGGATTTGTTAAAGGTAGGAGAGAGAGATAGAAAGCGAGGGAGTGAGAGGGAGAGAGAGCGAGCGAGAGAGTGCGAGTGAGAGAGAGCAAGAGAAAGCGAGACAGAGAAATACAGAGAGAGAGAGAGAGAACGAGAGAGAGAGCGAGAGAGTGAGGAAGATCGAGATTGAGGGAGTGAGAGAGAGCGAGAGAAGCACAGAGAATAAGAATCACCCACATTTTAGGGCGCCGAACTCTGCCACCTGAAGAAGCCGCTAAAGCTAAAGTTTGGCGGCGGCATGCGAGACTTTTGCTTTGACGAAGCGCACTGTTTTGTGGGGGTAGAGGTGAGAGTTTTGCTCTAAACTTGCTCATACCATGAAATTCATTAAATTCAATTTCAGCACAAAGCCCATTTCTTATCCGGCACCGAGCGAGCATTAATCGTGAAGCAGATCCTGGAAAGTGTCCGAATACCTCGGGGCGGTTTGGTATTGTCAACGAGGAGCCGCAAGGTGGAGCTGCCCGGCTCTGCGCCGTTGGGTGGGGAATTCAAGCGGTACTGAAGTCAGATTCAGTTGGGCAACTCTCGGCTGCGGGGCTGGTTGACCGAAGTCTTCCGCTTCATAACAAGGAGGAGCTTCGAAATCTGCAGAAGGGATGGGTGATGTCACTCGTTGATCGGCAGCCGTTGGATGCGATTAAGGCAAGTAGAAAGGAATTACGCAAGCTTAGGCTTCATACAAAGATAAAACTAAGCCTAAGTCTCTTAAAGGAAACCTAAGCCTAAACCTAAGCTTAAGCCTGTCCTAAGCTTAATCTAAGCCTATGCCTGAGCATAAACCTAACCTAAGCCTAGGTCTTAGCCTAAGCCAAGCCTAAGCCTAAGCCGAGCCTGAGCCTAGGCATAAGCCTGAGCCTAGGCATAAGCCTGAGCCTAAGCCTAAGTCTATGCCTAAGCCTAACCTAACCCTCAACCAACCGCCGATTTAGAACTATTTCGGCACCGAAATCGCGATGTACTTCTCCTGGCTGGGCTTCCTAACAACGGCCCTCTGGTTCCCAGCCGGCATCGGACTTGCCATGTTCTTTTTTGGCGGCGGCGTATATCGAATCCAACAAGGAGAACCGGAAGAAAATGACGAAGAAGACACCTATCAGGTAATTTACCGATTTTTTGAACATACAAATCCATTTAAGCTGTTCAGCGACATTTGCTTCGTCTTGTTCGCCTTCTTCAATTGCATCTGGTCCACCGTATACCTTGAATTGTGGAAGCGGAAGCAGGTGTGGATCGGAGTACACGGTGATACGCTTTGGTTTAGGCGGAATTGGCGTTCAAGTGGGGAACGTATACGGTGGAGGCGAATGCCTTGCTGCAAGACCCGAGACCGGGGTTTAAGGTACGTACAATCGGCCGCAAATTTTTGGGTTTATTGAGGGCTTTGAACTCAGGAACGTAGCGGAAAACCCGAAATCGGAGTCTATACTTAAGCCAAAGCCCAAGCTAAGCCTGCTTGAAATTTCAGGGCGAATACACAGCTCCAAACGCGGTCACCGGGCTCCCCGAACCCCAGTATCCGGCTTGGAAAAGTGCGGCAGTGCGGTACTGTCTCACCTATCCGGTCACCGGTCTCTGCGTTCTCGTCATGTTCGCGGCAATGCTTGGGATATTTATGGCACAGGATACGGCAAATTTGTAAGTGTTCCTCTCTCTCCTCTCTCTTCTCTCTCTCTCTCTCTCTCTCTCCGTCGATATCAAACTTTTCCAGCTACTTTGGCCATTCTTCCTTCTTCGGTTGGGTTTGCTATCTCCCCATGGTCGTCTACGCCCTTCTCGTCGTCGCCAGCGAGAAGCTCTACCGACTCTTGGCCCTCTTCCTCAACGATCTCGGCAAGTTTGCCCTCAGATCTCTAGAATATCCAGTCATCTTTCAGAAAACTACCGTACCGCCGAGGAGTACGAGAATTTCCTCGTCTCCAAGATTGTCATTTTTCAATTCGTCACGGCCTTTGGGTCGCTGTTCTATACGGCGTTTATCATCAGGGATATGAGGAGACTGCAGGAGGTATCCAAAAAAAATAGTAAACGATTTTATGGTATTTTTAGACCCTGGCAACGCTGCTGATCACCCGCCAGCTCACGCAGAATATTATGGAAATGGCGGTGCCGTTTGTCATCGAGAAGTTCAAGTTTTCGCAGCTGACTTATAAGTAGGCCTCTCTTTCCCCTCTTCTCTCGCTCTCTCTTTCTCGCACTCTCCCGCTCTCTCTCCCGCTCTCTCTCTTTCTCTCTCTATCTCGCTCTCTCTCTCTTTCTCTCTCTCCAGTATCACGCATTTTTAGGATGACCCGCTCAATGAGTGACGACACGCTCCGCCGACATGTTCAACAAGTTCGGCGAAAGCGAAAGGAGAGCGATGATGCCCCATCTAACTCATCGGTAGCCTTTAAGTAGACCGATTTTAACCTAGCCTTTTTCAGCCCCTAACCCCCAACGACTTGCACGAGACGTTCGAGGTGCGCCGGCGGAAAATGGCGCGCGAGCAATCCCCAAGCGAAGAGGAGGAGCTGGACGTTGATAGTAGCAGCCCGTACTCACAATTGGTAATTGCTTAATTACTTTTAATTTCTTAAATTCTAGAATGGAACATCGCCAAAAATTGGTCGTTCTCCCAGGCTGCCGCTTCCGGAATTCGTTCCCTACGCTGATGGTAGGCCATTCCAAAATTCCTAAAAGATTTTTGCTAGCTTGCCCACCTCTTTGTAAATATTAAAATTTTAAAACGCTCAAATCTTGTGTTTTAAAAATATTATAAACTTTTTTAAGGAGTCGAAGTCACTCAAGCCGAGCTGGAGAGCCTGATGAGCGTCTACGAGCGCCCGCTTGACGACTATTTGGAGATGTTTATTCAGGTATTCTCACGATTTTTAGACGCTTTTTGATGAGTGTAGTACGATGTATACCTTTTACGTCTAATGGCCCCTGATTTTGCAGTTCGGCTACGTTCTCCTATTTTCGCCGGCTTTCCCCCTGGCTGCAGCGTGTGCCCTCCTCAACAATTTGATCGAAATCCGGGTCGACGCGTTTAAGGTATATTTTTCTACGATTGGCATAAAAGTAAAGAATGTCGATAATTATAATGTCGAAATTTTAGCTTCCCGGAATTCCAGAAAGCCAAAATTTCAATATGTCGACATTTTTTGGGTTTCGTTTTTTGGGTTTTTTTCCAAGAGATTCGCTTAAAGGTACACTAAAATCTTCAAAAAACCGCGTCGCCGTCGTGAATTTTCTCCCTTCGCCGCGTCTTGGCCCGACCCTTCATAGCCCTTCGCCCCCTTCCTTCTCTCGTCTCTCCCATGGCCTAGTGGTCCAAAGCGCTTGCCGTAGGCGAACGGCCCGGGTTCGGTTTTGCTCCGCGGCGAGCGCCTACCGTAACCCTGTTTGCTATCCCGCGGACGGTTACCGGCCGGTAACCAAACCAACGAGACTTTAGTGTACCTTTAAGTAAAGTTCGAGATTATGGTTTTTCAAATTTGGAAAGCATTAATCTATAAGTAAAAGTTCCAAAATTTTCTGTGTTTTTTTAAATCGTTGAAAATCCCGAATTTCAGCTATGCAACACGGTGCAACGGCCGTTTGGGCGTCGCGTGAAGGATATCGGGGCCTGGCAACATTCCATGCAGGTATTTCGCCGTTTCCACTAAGGCAGACGACTTTAAATAATTTGATAGCCACTTAATAAGCCCCCTTTTTAGTGGCTCGGGACGCTGGGGGTGATGGTCAACTGCGCGCTGATAGGCCAATCCGGCCTTGTTCAGCGAATATGGCCCGGTATCAGCTGGGCTTCGCAGGTTTGCCTTAAGATCCGTTACAATGCAATTTATAATTATTTCCACTTTTTCTAAATTTTCTACGTCTTTTTTATGTGCGCTATAGCGCGCCCTTTTCGCCTTTTCAATCACCCGCCCCGTACGGCCCCTCCACAACCTCGCGCTCTCTCTTCCCTGCCCGGGCCCCGCCCCCACTCCCTCTCCTAGCCCGCACCCAACCCCTCCCACAGAGCGTCGGTGGTTCAGTGGTAGAATGCTCGCCTGCCACGCGGGCGACCCGGGTTCGATTCCCGGCCGACGCAATTCTTTTTGCTTTTTGGCAGGGTTTTAGCGATTGGCTTCCAGATTGTGCTGATCGTCATTTTGGAGCACGTGATCCTCGGGATTCGGGCTCTAGTGGATTCTGCCGTCCCTGACGTACCGGAGTGGATCCGGGTGGAGATTGCCAAGCAGGAGCACTACCGAACAGAGGCATTTAAGGTACTCGGAAGCGTTACTTGAAAAATTTCTAGCTGTTTCAGAGGAGCAGCCGTTTGATCGACCGATTAGAGAGGCCAGAGTTGGCACAGACACCTCCAATAGACCCCGTAGGTCTTTAGAAAAATAAGCGAAAATGATGAAGATTTTTAGCCTACCAATTTGCAATTTGCCCCCGCTTTTAGGTGGTAATTCCTCGGCTCGAGGGGCTCGTGGAAGTAGCGGATAAATGCCCATCCCCGACCCACCGGCCTTCCGAGGCATCGGCGAGCCATATGGAGCCCCGGCCGGTCGCCGCGGGACCCGTTAGTTTTGTTTATTTGACTTTGGCCATGTGTGAGAAATCTCCCGACCAAAATATACGAGCAACCTGGTTTTAGCTGAATTTTAACGTTGTTCCAGTTGGACTGCGTCTTTCAGCCGTGGACCCGGATTATAAGGTTCAAACCAAAGGATAGAACTTCGAAAAATTTATGGGTTTTTGGGAGCTTGGATTGGTTTTTTGCCGGCTTTTCTGGGTGTTGCTACGCTATTTTTTTTAAAAGAAAACTACCGAATTCGATGGCTAGAAAATGAAGATCTAACTTTAAAGGAAAATCCGCCAATTTCAGAGCGCTGACGCGCCGCCCGCGAAGCGCAAGGGCACGTCGTCGCTGTTCAAGCGCCGGAGCATCACCCCGATGATGAGATTCACGCATTTCATGCGCAGAGAGCCGTCACCATACAAAAATTAACGAAATCAGGGTTCTGACTTCTCCGAACTTCTAGCCACAAATCCGACTTCTCCCCTGCCCAAACCCTATTCAGTGCCCTTCTTACCGTAACCCAAATGTTTCCCACTCCACGGGTCTTCCAGTGCATTCATTCCAGGATTCCAAAGCTTTTACAGCCGCCCCCACCATCTGTGATAATTTCTTCCTCACTCTTGCTTTTCTCACTTTTTAAGCCATTTATTCGCCCGTAAAATTTTTCGGTATTTAATTCGATTCACAATACATACACGTAGAAACTACAAAAACAGCACTACGATGACGCAGAATACAGAAACATGTAGTTTTTAAATTGTAGCGATCATTGAGCTGTTCGCCCTCTGGCGACGGGTGATGGATCGTCATCAAGCGCTTGGGGCAGGGAGGCTGAAAAAGCTGTAGTTCGTGAAGTAAAGTTGCGGCAGCTTCAGATTGAGCCTAAGCCAAAGCCTAAGTCTAAACCCAAGCCTAAGCATAAGATCGAGCGGCCAGCATCGAAGCCTAAGCCTACACGAAACCTACGCAAACCTGTGTTCAAGCTAAGCCTAAACCTATGCCCAAGCCCAAGCCCAAGCCTGAGTTCAAGTCTAAGCTCAACCCTAAGCCTAAACCTAAACCTAAGCCTAAGCCTAAGCGTAAATGACGAAAATGGCAGGGGTGCCTTGCTTTAGGAAGTCTCAGAGCAGCGGCAAGTTCAAGTCGATTGTCTGATTGCCACGTCATGGTGAACTCTAAGGGAAAATGAGCACGATCTTGGGTCAAATGAGCACGGTCAATAAAACGATTTCTGTGATTTGATCGCGAGCAGCATTGCCGGCTTGTGGCATAGTCCGCCAGATTGCGCGTTCACCAGGCGTAGAGGAACTCCAAAAATTTTTCAGGAAAAAGGGTAGCATTGGCTGGTAGAAAACCAGCAAGATGACTCATTTTTACAGCTCCGCTTCCATCGTTTTTCTGGCTGATCGCTGCTCCGATATCATCCTCGCAGCCAAAACAGAGCTGGGGCCAGAATTGCCACCCGATTTCTTGGGTTCAGAAGCTTCCCCAACATGCTGGTCTCTGTCTCCGCCCTCGGATTCGCACCAATTAGTGGGAATTTCAAAATTCCAGTTCTCAAATGGCCGCTGCTAGTCTGCCCAGCTTGCTGCGAACTTTTTGGTGTCTAAATACTTGGAATTTTCACTTTTTCTTCCTTTATCTGAGCCCGCGGTTTTATCCAGTACCTCAAGCCCATCAAAACGTAACTGAATGCCTTGATTTAAGAGATATTTGTGCGGAATCAGGTGACTGAATGGGTTAAGGGCACACCTGTGTATCTACGGATAGGTCATTTGGGGTGGATCGTCCACCCCACACAGCTGTTTATTCTCGGCTGCCGCAAATCACTCTTGGCCTCGCTCACTCTCTATCTCTCTCTCTCCACTCTCTATTGCATATCCCAAAAGATCTCCCTCAAGGGTCTCACCCTCCCCCCTTCTTCCAATATATGCCCCCCAGGGCAATTAACCTCAGCCTTCCGCTAGCTCGCACACACCAAAGGGCTGCCGAATTGAGCCTAAGAATCTCTGCTAGCCCGCCCTGAACTTTTTACGTAAGGTTTCTCAGCTAGTTGACTTGTCCCAAGCATCTATTTTTATTTTTTATCTATTTTTTATACCGCTACACCTTGGATTCCTCAATATTCTCTGCTAGCTTGCCTAACCGCGTTTTAGATAGGTGATAAATCAGCATTCCTGAATTGCCTCTGCTAGCATGCCGGATGTTAGAATTTTTAGGCTTATGAATCGCCAGGAATCTTCAATAATCTCTGCTAGCATTCCTAAATTTACTAGCATAATTCCGAAATTTCATTGTTTTCATTTTCCTTTTCGTGTGTCGGAATTTCATAATGTCGAAATTTTTGCATAAGATTTGGGCTTTTTTCAGGAGATTTGCGTAAAGTGCGACATTATGAAAACCAAATTTGCCTAGCTTATCGATTATCAAGGATTCCTCAATAATCTCTGCTGGCCTGCCTGATTTTTGACGCTATTTCTCGATCCAGAACAGCCGTCATTTAAGTATGATTCACCCGCCCCAGGAACCTGCTGATTTCGCCCCATGCATCAGTGCAGTGCTCGGAAAATCAATTTCCACCCAACACCCGACTCGCCCTAAAAACGACACGCAGACAGACAGACAGACAGACAAAACTGACAAACATCTGTTTTTCTGCCGATATTGCAAATTGGGATCCGGTTTTTCAATTTAAATCGGATTAAAAATCGGGACGCGTGGTTCGTTGCTAACAAGGGTCGCCTGGGAATCGCTAAAAACTTTCAAAAATCGTTAAAAGACAGTTTTTTTTATTTAGACCTCGTTTTTTCTTCACTGTGCCTTTAAAATTTCAGAAAAACATTTAAGTACCGTCCACTAATTCATATGGCTCAAATTCCGTCCAAATACACCATCGTGGGTAGTCCCACCAAAAATGGTACCGGACTCGAGTAGCCCGCGGGAGGGAAAGGGTCAGCAAAAGAGGGCACGCTTCCCCCGGTGAGCCCAGAGAACGAGAAGCATTTCTCTCTCTCTCTCTCTCTCTCTCTCTCTCTCTCTCTCTCTCTCTAGCTCTCTTTCTCTCGTAACTGACCACTACTCCCCCTCTTCCCCAACACTCCGCCCATCCCCTATTTTCAGCGGATCCGCAGCCCCCTGAAAGCCCCCCGGTCCCCACGGAAAGCCGCTAGCAAATTTCATCGAGTTTCGCCACGAATTTGCATCTAGAAAGCTTTAGCTTCTCTATACTAAATGCTCTTAAATTCCTTCAAAATTATGCAATTTAATGGGAGAACATGTTTTTCTTTTCCCTTTTGCTTAAGCCATTTTATTTCCGCTGCCCCAAGGGTTCTCGAGCTTAGAGCTTTCCAAACAGCTGGCTGTCTCTCTCTCTCTCTCTCTCTCTCTCTCTCTCTCTCTCTCTTTCTCTCTCGCCTAAGCTGTTTACCCGCCAGTCGTCTCTGCCCTCCAAATCAGCTGCCATTCCTTAGGCTAGCTGGTCAGGGCTTTTCGCACGTTATTTCAAGTTTTCCCCTGACATTTTTGGCGTTAGAATTGCTCACGGTTGCTTTAAATTATTTTAAGGTTTCCATAGCTGTATAACCTTGTTTACCCTATCTTCTTAAAGTCCCAGCAAGCTATCAAAATTTTTGGCTAGACTGTGGAGCCCAACGCCAGCCGGGCCCCTGAGCTACTGTATCTCGGCTCCCCGTTATCCTACAGACGTTTAATGTATACCAAAATACTTGGACTACAAGACGTGCATTTTGGTATACTTTACAACCCTGTAGGACAAGAAGAGGGAGGGAGAGAGAGAGAGAGAGAGAGAGCGAGAGAGAGTGACAGAGGGAGAGAGAGTGAGAGACATAGTGATATAGAGAGCTAGTGAGAGAGCGTGAGAGTCTTACCAAACTTTTATGGTGCTCGATATCTACTGTTTTCCCTGATATTTCGGCGCACGAAATAACTCTAATCTTATCGCTGACTCATCGGGGTTATCATTTCCGAAGGGCTACAAATTACGCCCATCCCGTTAATGCTCGAAAATCGCGGCTAGATGTTCGATAGGCGGGTTGAGTCAAGGAGGGCCGCCGCAAGGTCACTTTTTAGGGCGCAACCGGATTCGGAATCGGAGAGGGAGAGAGACAGAGAGAGGCAGAGAGCGAGAGAGATGGAGAGAGAGAAATAGAGCGAGGGAGAGAACCAGAGATAGAGGAGAGCTCTAGAGATAAAAATAAAAACACGCCGTTTTCCGTGTTTTTCCGCCGAGACTGTCCTTCCCCTCCTCGTGTCTGTGTGTGAGTAGAGGACCCTTCCGTCAACATTCACAATGAAATGGGTCCCCCGGGTCGGGATAGAGATAAGAGCGAGGGAGGAGAGGCCCAGGGATTCAGGGGGTTCTGACTCATGAATGGTCGACACGAACTGTGCGCGGGGCCCTGAAACAATCGCCCGTGCTTTTTGAGTAGTTTCTTTGACTATTTCAGTGGTTACTGGGTGCGCTAATCCACATTGACAACCGGGGGGTCACGAGTGTGGTGGCGGAATTTCAAAATGTCGCAATTTCTAGGGCATAAAACCGGTGGAATTGGGTGGCTTGGTAGGAAATCTCCGTGAACCTTACAAGAATTTTGTTCGAAAAACCTTGTTTTCCGCAAAGAATCTCTGCTGGACCCCCTTCTTTTATTAAGTGCATTCTGGTTTTTCCACAAAGAATATTTGCTAGCCTTTAATACTAAGTATTTTTCTAGTGCTTAAAAACAATGTTTTCTTCAAAGAATCTCTACTAGACGGCCCCCCTGCTCCGTTTTTCCTTGGCATATACCCTGATTTTCCTCAAAGAATTTCTGCTAGCTTTCCAACGCTCGGATACCCTACTTTTCCTTCTTGCTTTTCCGAAAGAATCCCTGCTAGCCTACTTGTCTAATTTTTAAAATGTTCCAAAACTTTTTTCAAAGGATCCCTGCTAAATTTCTAAATTTCCTTGATCTTACTACCTTTCTCCCTCTTCCCAAAAAATCCCGGCTAGTTACCCATCGTGCTTAATATTTCCGCATTATTCCGCCGTACACCAGGCGTTCTTTGTATCATCTCGTACTGTGTGCAGTCGGCAAGCCTTTTATTGGCCCCGCTGCATAGATGTATCCATAATTTCGTGGCGTCATCGATTCGGGGCCAGTTCTTCCTTTCTTTGGGCTATTTGTCAAGGTGCCAGCATGGTCAGTGAGAGAGAGAGAGAGAGAGAAGGAGAGAGAGAGCGAGCGAGCGAGAGAGAGAGAGAGAGAACAACACAAACATATAGGCAAATAGGGGAACATCTCCTTTTCTAGGTTCCGCCTATCCGTATCGTCTATCACTTCCGTTTTTCGCTTTAGAATTTCATGGCGTAATCGGTTTTATGCGAAGTATACAAGGGTATAGACGTTTCTCTCTCTCTTTCTCTCTCTCTCTCTCTCTTCATACCCCCGAAGATACCCCGAGGGCACATCGTCGCTAGATACGGGGCGATAAGGATCCCCGATCATTAGTACCGCCTTTTTGCCTTGTCGCCTTTTCCGACCTATTTTTTTCTTCCCCGCGCCTTTTGCGCGCAATTACACATCTCTTAACTCTACTAAAATTGTTTAATTTACAATGTACTAAAAAGATTCATACCAAATCGCTTGCTAACAAATTGGGCCATCCCGCCAAGACATACGAAATATCGGGCCGCCTAACAACCCGTTCGCACCCAATTTATGGCCCATATTTGGGTCAGCGTGTTTAGTGCTTGGGAATTTGAGCCCTAAACATATAATTATTTTCTAAAGTAGGAATTTACATCATGAAATGTTTTTAAATCCTGTATTGTTGTCTCTCTTCCTCTCTCTTCCTCTCTTTCTTTCTCTCTCTCTCTCTCTCACTAGCTCTCTCTCTCTCCTTCTGTCTCTCGATCTCTCACTGATCTTTCCAGTCCTAAAAACAACCTCGACATTACGAGTGTCTAGACGAATCATCGGCCCGTGCCCGTATATCTCTCATTCTCGCAAGGGCACACGCTCTCTCAGTTTCCTCTAAAATAACTCGCCCCTTTAAAAGGCCAGTGACTCATTTCCGTTGCCTTTTGCCTAGCTTCCACCCTATTTGCCAACGGGCTTAGTTTTCGCAGGGCTTTGGGCGCATCATTTTCAGTTTTTGGCCACCTTCGTTTCTATTTTCGCTATTTTTGTTGGCAGGATAGCCTTTGAGAGCGAGAGAGAGAGCGAGAGACAGAAAAAGAGAGAGATAAAGATAGATAAAGAGAGCGAGAGAGAGAATGAGAAAGGTATATTTGTTAGGCCCCTTATATGTTTTGGACCGTCACCATCTCGTAGATAAGTGGTTCCGTAGCGGAATTAGTAATGGAGTGGAATGAAGTGGGTTGCGAGAGAAAGAGAGAGAAAGAGAGAGAGCCAGAAAAGAATCCCCTTGCATACCTGGATGACCCATCCAGGCCGTCACAGAGCTGGCGAGGATCTGTCGGAACAGTGACCTTCATCCTCTCTCTGTCTCTCTCACTCTCTCTCTCGCTCTCTCTCTCTCTCTTTCTTTCCCGGCTTCGGAAAAGACCGCTTACCGCACCAAACAGATTATTTTGGTCACAGCTGTTGTGCAGTTTTTTTAAGTTTGATGATAGCAGCTTGGGGTGAATTTGGGTGAAAAAGAGAAAGAGAGAGAAAGATAGAGGTAGATCTTCTCCATAACATGTGAAAAAGCCGATTACCATTGACTGTGCAATTCATCATCATAGTGGGAGGACTGTCATTATGTTGTGTCGCGTACAAATCCCAGTGACTCATACGTTTTTGCTTCTATTTTGAGCTTTTCAATTTATTCTCCCATGCGGTTCCATGTTCCCTATAAATCTCATTTATTTTTATGAATTCCGACTGGGTAGCATTAATTTTAAAAAGCCGCGAATTGATCGGGGATTTTGGCCAAAATACGCAAACAATTTTTAATTCACATTTGTCCTTCAAACCAATCTTTCAAAAGTTTTTTAAAAGTAAAATTATTTAATTTTTTTGTGCAGGCAATGCGATGGAAGGGCCTCAATTCAGCGATTCCGCTCCTCCTCGTCTCCTTAATCTATCGCGTAAATTCAGAAGACACGGGTCCAATTGGAGAGCATGTGTGCACAGTACCAAAATTGTAAGTTTTCTAAGCGTATGCCTAAGACCAAGCAAAAGCCTGCTTAAACCTAAGCCAAAGCCTAAATCAAGCCTAAGTCTAAACCCGCTTAAATAATTTATTTTCAGAGTGGATTCCTATGAAATCCAGAAGGTCGTCCGGCCCACGACGCTCGTCGATTACGAAACTTGTGCAGATATTACACAGGGATTTAGCTGTAAAACTGTCAAGTAAGTTTTTTGAGCTTTGAAAAATTTGGTTGGGAAGCTAGGCAGGCTGGTAGAGATCCTTAGGGAAACAGGGCCAGCTTGCAGATGTCTGTGCTTCGGGGTAGGTTAACAGCAGATAGCCGAGATCCTTGGGGAATCGAGGCAGCCCAGCAGAGATGCTTGAGGAAAATCAAGGATACGCGAGCAGAGACTATTTGGGACTCGAGCAAGCTAGCAGAGAATATTGGGGAGCCGGGTAAGCTTGCAGAAATTCTTAGGGAACCGGGTCGCATAGCAGAGTTATCTAACGAATCAGGGAGGACTAGCCGAGATCTTTGTGCCCGGCATGCTAACAGAGACCCTTGGGGAGCCGGGTAAGCTTGCAGATAGCTTTGTGGAACCGGGGGTGAGCTAGCAGAGAGCATTTAGGAAGCGGAAGTCGGGGCTGCCTGGTAGAGATACTTGAAGAATCAGGCAAGCCTGCAAAGATCCTTGAGGAAACGGTAACAATCTCATCTTTTACAGGACCGGCAACAAGGTCACCTACGAGCGACGGTTGAAGAAGATTGAAAAGTACGTGCGGGAATGCTGCGAGGGGTACTACGAGACAAAGGACAGAATATGCAAACGTACGTGTCCCCAGCATCTTTTAAAGGACTCGGCAACCTTTCAGCCGACTGTAACCCGGCCTGCAAGAAGGGCCGTTGCGTGGAGCCGAACGTTTGCGAGTGCGACGCTGGTTATGGTGGGAAGACGTGTGCTTCGAGTAAGTTTTTAAGGCAAATTTGTCGTTTTATGGCTGATTTTTATGTCGTAATCGGTTAAACGTATTTTTCGGACGATTTTTATGTCGTAATCGATCGGGGTAATTTTAGAATTGACCCCAATTTGGGTTTCACGGAGAATAATAAGGGGTTTTTTCTGAGTTTCATAGCATAATCGGTTAAACTCAGGAGAATTTGTTTTTTACGATATGAAACTAGTTTTATTTAAACATATTTTAATGGCGTGATCAGCTAAGCACATGTCGAACTCCAAATCAGCTTGCATCTTCGGCAAATTCCATACCGTAATCGGTCAAACCCACCCCGAACAAGGCTGGATTTGGATTTAAGATCACAAGGAATTTTTGTGCATAGATTTTCATAGCGTAATGGTTGGTTTGAGCTCTTCCTAAAAACCTATCAAAATCCATTTCCAGCATGCTCCTTCGGCAAATGGGGCCCGTCCTGCCGAAATGAGTGCGGCTGTGAGAACGGAGCGAGTTGCGACCCGGAGTCCGGAGTCTGCGCCTGTACTGTTGGTGGGTCAAAATTTATTTGAGCTTAACAGGAACAAATTGATCTTTACACACTGCCTTTAAAACATAAATCAATGCCTTAATTTTAGGGTGGAAGGGCGAAAAGTGCGGTGAGGCCTGCGACCCGGAGAAGGAATGGGGTGTCGGATGCAAGGAGAAGTGCATCTGTCAGAATGGCGGAAAGTGAGTGAAATTTTTGGTTAGGCTTAGGCTTAGCTTAGGCTTAGCTTAGGTTTGGGCTTAGCTTGGGCTTAGGCTTGGGCTTGGGCCTAGCTGCGGTTTAGCTTCAGATCAGGCTGGGCTTAGCCTATGCTTAGCTCATGCCTAGTTTATGCTTAACCTATGCTTAGCTTAGGCCTAGTTTAAGCTTCGGCTTCGCTTAGGTTTAAGCTAAGCCTAGGCCTTTGGCTGATTACGCAACGAAATAACCTAGGAAATGCTCTGGCCTCTTTAAAAATCCGCTTACAGATGCGAGGCGACAACCGGAGAATGCAAATGCCGAAAGGGATACGGTGGAAAGTACTGTCTACAGCAATGTTCCGAGGTACACCTGCTCACATAAATTTCAAATATCCATTGAAGGGAATGTTCGGCGAGGATTGCCAATTCTCGTGCAACTGCCAGAATGGGGCCACCTGCGACCGTGAGAATGGGAAATGTCTCTGTGCGCCGGGCTTCAAGGTGGGTTATAGTTTGTAGTAGAGTTGGCAATTTTTAGTTTGTGGTTTCTCTTTAAAATACCGTATATTTCTAGGGCCCCGTGTGTGAGGAGGCTTGCCCTGACGGGACATTCGGGCCAAATTGCGAGAAAAAGTGCAGCTGTCTGAACAATAACAACTGCGACGCGAAGACTGGAAAGTGAGTAGTTCAGTTTGGCTTAGGTCTAGGCTTAGGCTTGGCTTAGGTCTAGGCTTAGACTTAGGCTTAGGTCGAGGCTTAGGCTTAGATTTAGGCTTAGGTTAGGCTTAGGCCTGTGCTTAGGTCTAGGCCTAGGTTCAGGTTTAGCGATGGATCCCAGCGACTTCGCTTGTCCATACTAATTTATCCACTTTTTTTATCCTAAATACAATTTAATTATTTATTTAGATGCATTTGCATCGGCTGGAAGGGACCACAATGCGAAACGGGATGTCCAAGAGGATTTTTCGGGCGCGACGTGAGTTTTTCGTGACAAAAAGGGGGTATAGCGACAAGATACGTTGGCTCTATCCTAATAGCGGGGACCATAGAAATTATCGGGGACCTTACGAAATATCGTGGACCGATCGCGAATATCGCGGACTTTAAAATCGGCCATATAGGCCAAAATTTCGGCTGATCAATATCGTGGACTTTAGAATTTGAACTCCAGCCGGGCTATGGTCCACGATATTGACCGATACAAAAAATATCGGAAATTGCCGGAAAACGCCTGCTAATCGAGCAAAGGGCAATTCACTGGCTTCCCAAGCGCCAGGGGCTACAGAGAAGCTTACCTTGCCATCTTCCTTGGCACTTCACTGTCTTGGACGACTTGACGCTTATGGCGAGGTGATCGTCCTTTTGAGCTACGCCACTCCAAATAAATTTGTAGGCGCCTCCAATTTTTTGCCCTGGGAAATTGCCAGTGGGAAAGTCGGCTTAACTTGGGGTTCGAGCTCGATGCGTTACGTACGGATCCGTACAGGTCATTTGACGATGTTACAGCACAAACCGAGTTTGAAATCGCCTAACATGACCTTAGATGGGGGAATTAGCCCTAAGTTACGCCGGGGGTACGATGCGATCACGAACAAGTTCAGGGAGTTTTGCGTTTTAAATGCGCAATTGAGTCTTGAGATGCATCTGCTACCGGTCGGAAGGCCTCTGTGGACCACATCGCTCGGTAACACGGCGAAATTATCGTTCCCTTCGCTAAAACGAACCCGTCCACAGATCATTTTTGATGCCACGATTTTTTCGGTCTTGGAGCACGAGCTCACTGTGTCTGCCCTGCGAAAAATAATGTCTGAAGCAAGAGCATCACCAGCAACCATTTCCGATGCTTTTCGAGGTGAAAAAATATGCAGAAACCGGAAATCGCGAAAAAATTGGTCCTGCCTGTGGTACTAACTTAGTAAAAAATTGGTACTAACAAGTTTTTTTCAGCTTCCCAAACCCGAACTAGTATTTAGTAATTTGGGTCAAAGCGCTATAATGACTGGCAATTTCCCAGGGCAAAAAATTGGAGGCGCCTACAAATTTATTTGGAGTGGCGTAGCTCAAAGGACGATCACCTCGCCATAAGCGTCAAGTCGTCCAAGACAGTGAAGTGCCAAGGAAGATGGCAAGGTAAGCTTCTCTGTAGCCCCTGGCGCTTGGGAAGCCAGTGAATTGCCCTTTGCTCGATTAGCAGGCGTTTTCCGGCAATTTCCGATATTTTTTGTATCGGTCAATATCGTGGACCATAGCCCGGCTGGAGTTCAAATTCTAAAGTCCACGATATTGATCAGCCGAAATTTTGGCCTATATGGCCGATTTTAAAGTCCGCGATATTCGCGATCGGTCCACGATATTTCGTAAGGTCCCCGATAATTTCTATGGTACCCGATATTTTTTATGGTACCCGATATTTTCTATGGTACCCGATATTTTTTATGGCCCCCGATAATTTCTATGGTCCCCGATAATTTCTATGGTCCCCGCTATTAGGATAGAGCCGATACACGTTTGCCAAAATGTACATCAAATAGTACAAAAATAAATAAAGCTTTACAAGAACAATTCCTTCAGTGCTCGGAAAAGTGTCAATGCGCGGGCATCGACCGTCCCGATTCGAAGGCAGCGTGCGATGCAATCACCGGCACTTGCCTATGCGAGAAAGGCTTCGCCGGGGCCGATTGTCAATTTAGAGGTGTGTACGGTGGAGCATTGCGTAGTTTAGTGTTTTCCAGCTTGCCCGGAGGATATGTGGGGTCAGAAGTGCGACCAGCAATGTACCTGTTTGATGGATAACACGGAGACGTGAGTTGTTGAGATTTTATGCTAGTTCGCCATTACCTGCCAAAAAGATCTTTGCTAGCTTGCCACGCTTGAGCTTAGAGAAAATGTCAAACGATAGAAAACAATATAGAGTTGTCGGTCAAATCAGCCAATTTTTTAAACGACGTCAAAACGGACAAAATTTGTTATGTAAGGTTGAGATATCCCCAAATAAATTTTGCCAAAAATCACTATTAATCTGGCGTTGTAATTTAAATTTCTATAGTTTCGCGCCCCACGATAATGGAAAAGATCCCGATCATTGAATTTTCCCCAAAGGAACTTTGCTAGCTTGCCGATTCCGTTATTAGACATCTAGGACTCAATCGGACTTTTCCTAAGGCATCACTGCCAGCTAGCCCTAGGCTGTCATATTCAACCGTCAATGCTCGAGTTTCCGCCAATGATTTTTGCTCGTTGCTCTCCAATTTCCTCTGCTGGTTCGCCCGAGCATTTCCTAAAACGCAAGAATTAGGACAGCAAGTTTCTCCCATCCAAGTATCGAAAATTTCCGTTACACAACACCCTACACCCCCTGTATTTCCAGGTGTACGCCCGATACCGGCGATTGCCGCTGCAAAGCCGGCTGGACCGGTGATTCCTGCGAAAAGCGTTGCGACAAGATGCGTTGGGGTGTGGATTGCGGCCGGAATTGTACTTGCGACTTTGCCTTCGCCTCGGAATGCTCCCCAGATAAAGGAGCATGCGTCTGTTTGCCGGGATATTATGGCACCGAGTAAGTGGATTGCCTTCAAGGGTCCTTTAAAGAGCACTTTTGACACGGGCTACGTCTACGCCTATTTACGGATGCTAATCACTAATTTCGGCACCTAATTGGCGTAACTAAGTGTCCGTGTAGCGCTAGCCTGAACGTGCGCGCCCGCAACTTTTCTATCCCAGCTCCCTGGTGACCTACAAGTGTGGGAGATATACCAAAATGTTTGTCTTGGCTGGGCGAATCTTTTGGTATACTTTACACAGCTGTAGGGTCAAGGGGAACCGAAATACCGTAGATAAGGTCCACTGGGGCGGAAAATTTGCAGAGTTTAGCTCCTAAAAACATCGATTCAGCTGCAAGAAGACATGCCCTGCGGGAAAATTCGGGCTCGACTGTGCCTTTGATTGCCAGTGCAAGCATGGCCAGTGCAATCCGGTCAATGGGAAATGCATCTGCGAGAAAGGTCGGTTTTTAGGGCACCATTAAAGGTATCAAGAAGTAGAGGGTTCGAACCTTGTCTATGTAGTTTCCTAAGGATAGAGTCGGTAGTCCATATAGCCGGATGGTAGCCAAAATGAACTATTGATTTAGGACGTTTTAGACACTAATTTTCAGGTTTCCAAGGCCGCGATTGCGAATTCGGATGCCCGGCCGGCACTGCCGGTGCTGGGTGCAAGGCTTGCGAGTGTGGCGGAAATGGTCGCGGATGTTCAGCCCAAAATGGGACATGTCTCTGCCGGGCCGGCTTCCACCTTTCAGACGACAACAAATGCCAGTTGCCCTGCCCGGAGGGTGGTTCGGATTGGACTGTCGGCACAAGAGTGCTTGCAAGGTGAGATATCCCACCCCTTTAATTCCCTCAAATCCTTCAGGTGCCTGGAAAACCGACAAAACGCGGGGCTACTGTGGCGGCCGATAGCGGCATCTGCAAGTGTACGGCGGATTTTAAGGGTCCGTATTTTTCGCTAGATTTTTTGCCTTCAATGGCCCTTTAAAAAGCTATATTTAGGCGAGGACTGCTCCACGCAATGCCCTCAAGGTCTTTTCGGGCAGGCGTGCAAACGGGAGTGTGATTGTGGGGATTACTTCTGCAATCAGGAGACTGGACAGTGCTCGTGTCCACCTGGGAAGAGAGGGCGACGATGCGAAGAAGGTCGGTTGATACGCTTAAGCCTAAGCATAAGCATAGGCATAAGTCTAAGCATAAGGATAAGCCTATGTAAGCCTAACAAGACTTGTAAGCCTACGCTTAACGTAAGCCTAAGCCTGAACCTAAGCCTAGGCCTAAGCAAAACCTAAGCTGAGCTCAAGCCTAAGCCTAAGCCCAAAGCCCAAACCTAAGCCTGCCATTCCAGCCTGCCCTTCCGGCCATTTCGGCCTCGATTGTGACTTTGAATGCCCGAATTGTGCCCAAAACGAAGAAGAGGGACCCACCTGCGATGGCCAGACCGGAAAATGCAAATCGTGGGGTTTTTTTTATGAAAATTAATTGTTAATGTATTTCTCAGATGTCCGCTCGGAAAGTACGGCCACTTCTGCGAGGAAAACTGCCCGGCGGGGACCTATGGAAAGGATTGTGCCGAGGTATCTTGTTTTCTGCTTAGGAGATTAGCAACAAGCTAAAGCGCTGGCTGAACTCCAGATAACCCCCCTAGCCGACCCCCACCTACCGTATCTCGGCTCCCTGTTGATCTACAGGTGTGTAAAGTACACCAAAATACTCGCCAGAGCAAGGCGAACAATTTCGTATACTTTACACACCTGTAGATGAACAGGCAGCCGAGATACAAAACTTGGGGGCCGGCTGGGGGGGATCTGGAGACTTACCAAAGAGCTCGAAGCTAAAAACAATTTTATGGACATTTTTTATTAAATTCCGTTTTTTAAATCCGATTTAGAAATGCTCGTGTGATGCCGGGGAATGCGATCCGGCCACTGGGAAATGCCACTGCCCGCCAGGAAGGGTCGGCGAGAGCTGCGAAAAAAAGTGAGTCTCTCATAAAGTGAAGGGGACGTGCAAGGCTGGTTTTCGTATGGATTTTGCCAACCGCGCCACACGCGATACGACCGCCGTTCCATTGCGTAATCGGACAGACCTTTGCGTCGGCGGGCGCGTTGCGTGGCGCGGTCCCATGGGAGATCTGTGGCCAAAAGGACATCGAGCAGAAACATGCCGTACCTGATTCGGTCGCATTTTAGAATGCGACGCTGGAACCTGGGGTGTGGGTTGTTCATCTACATGCCCCCGATGTGCGAATGGAGGTGTTTGTGATGGCGAGACGGGACTGTGTCTATGCCGACCAGGCTGGCAGGGCAGAACTTGCGAGAGGCGTACGTTTATCGCATTAATGATATCCCATTTGGTTGAACTTTAAAGGGACGGGCAAAACCACTAGGTTCTTTTGCATTATCGGGGGAACGTCATCTTTTTTTTACGGGGCTGGATTTTTTCTAAATAGATCTCTAAATCTTCTAAATAATTTCTCTAAATTGTTTGCTACAATTTTTAAACGTAAAAATTTAAAAATTTGATGAGAAAAATACAAAAAAATGCAGATTTTTCGACCAAAATGAACGATGTTTCGAAACTCATGATTTGAATAAAAATGTTTTCTAAGTTTTTATTGTTTTCCACTTAAAATAGGGTTAGATTTTGCTAGCAGTACAAAAACACTTGCTATTACGTTATTAGGCATTCTGGAGTCCTAGAAAAAATTGTGACCGCCCCCGCCCCGATAAGACGAAAGAACCGGCAACGCTACAAAGCTGAGGTGTCGTTTTTCATTTCACCGCTTTTCAGAGTGCCAGCCAGGCTTCTGGGGGCTTGGGTGTGAGAAGAGCTGCTCGTGCGCCTCGGAATTCAAGCAGTGCCACCCGGAAACCGGGGAATGCGCGTGCCCATCCGGTACTCAGGGTGATCAATGCTCTCAACCTTGTGAGCCCGGCTTCTTTGGGCCCGACTGTATACAGCATTGCAAGTGTCAGGTTCGTTATAACGAGCTTAAGTGACGCTATTCCTTTCACGCTAGACTACGGGTTAGAGTGCAGTTTACCCACCCCCCAGCCGGCACCCAACTTTTGTATCTCGGCTCCCTGTTCATCTACAGGTGCGTAAAGTATACCAAAATGTTCGTATTGCTCTGTCGAGTATTTTGCTACACTTTACACACCAGTAGATGAACAGGGAGCCGAGATACGGTTGGTGGGGGTCGGCTGGGGGGGGGGGGGTAAACTGCACTTAAAGGTACACTAAAATATCGCTTAAAAAAGTAGTTCGTGGTCGGGAATTTGCTCCCTTTGTCGTTGGATGGACCGACCCTTCATATCCCCTCTCCGCCTCCCTTCCCTTGTCTCTCCCATGGCCTATTGGTCTTGGCGCTTGCCCCAGGCGAGTGGTCCGGTTCGGTTTTGCTCCGCGGCGGCCCTCCGTAACCCTGTTTGCTATCCCGCGGACGGTTACCGGCCGGTAACCAACCGAACGAGACGTTAGTGTACCTTTAAGCCACATTACGCTCCAAATTACACCGATTTTAGGGGATCAGCACAGCGACGTGCAACCGCTTCACCGGCTCCTGCCAATGCCACCCGGGTTTCGAGGGCGAATTCTGCCATAATTGTGAGTGCTTCCGGGTCTATCAATCTTTTGCGTACTATTAGTGTGCCCGGAAGGTCGATTCGGGCTGAAATGCGCGAAGGAGTGCGGGAAGTGTCCTGGGGAGGAGGAGCGATGTGATGCTGCTATCGGATGCTGCCATCCGGATGATATTCAATGCGGGAAAGCCAGTGGGTTAAGCTCAAAATTTTTGACAACCTTTAAAATAAGCTTAATGTATCTCATGACTTGAAATTAGGCCACTTTAGGCTATGATTTAAGAGCAATAAAACAAAAAGTCAAAATTGAATAAAAATAAATTAATTAGAATAAATTTAGTAAACTGATTTTAATAAATAATTCTGCTTAAATATAAATAATATTAAAATAAATGCAGAAACAATAATCCTAAAAATAAGGCTGTGCTTTTGGGCGTTGTAAAGTTTTGCCCTGACCCGCCAAACCCTCGTCACATTACCACCGTGAACTGGCCGTAATCCATTACGCGATGAAACTATTTTGTGCGTTGCGTGTTTTTTAACGGAGCGAATCCATAGCAAACCTTTCCAGGCCCTTTAAAACAAATCCAAACCCAAAAATTATTTTTTTTGCAGTGGAAGCCTACCTGAAAATGGGAAACGCCGGCCGGGGTCCGTCGTTCTGGCTGTGGTTGATGGCCATCATCGCCATCATCATTGGGGTCGTGTTCTTCTGCGGGCTGTTCCACTACCGCCGGAAATACAAGAAGGAGAAGGTGCCCGAGTTGCCGAATGTTGTGTAAGTTTTATGCGCATTTTCAAGAGTCGTCAGTGCATAGCGTTGCGTACATACAAAAACTTTCATTAATGCTTCTATCCACTCTCTTCAGATACTACAACACCGAGGACAAAGACGCCAACGAGTTCAACAACCCGCTCTACTCGAACACCGGCGCTTTCGATCGAGACCTAAGGTTTGGGAGTTTAAAGGGCTATTGAAGCGAAATTCGAGCGTTGGAGAGTGAGGATAAGATTTCTTCAGGTCCGTCTCCCTTTAAATCACTCATTTCAGCCAGCACAACCACGTGATGACCGAGGTCGAGGAGAAGGACGAGATCGAGCAGCTCAAGGGACGTAATATTCGCGGAAAGAAGGGCAATGGTAAGATTGGAGGTGTAATAGGCTTGGCTTGGGCTTAGGCTTAGGCTTAGGCTTAGGCGTATTTTTAGGATTGGGCATGGGTTTAGGGTTTGGCTAAGGTTTAGGCTTACAAAGAGTCGCTTTTAGGTGCTTTTGGAGTTTCTGGACGGGACCTAGCTAGTTCGATAGAGAAAAAAATTCTGAGCAACATCCCGTTTTCAAAAAGTGCTGATCGATAAAGCTGTTTTAGAAAATTGAATTTAATTAAAAATGTTCCCGGTGTCCGGACCCTTGTGGTGATTTGAGGTGATTTGCGGCGGTCGATCGCCCCTGCCACATGAGGACTTCACGCGCCTTGGATCTCGTCCTATGCATGGCCAAGTGGCTAGTGCGTTGGCCTACGAAGTTTTTTTGACCTTTTGCCACAAGTTCGATTCTTATTTACCGTTAACTCCTTGCTTTTTTGCTAATTAAAATTTTATGCACCGATAACGGGCTCAAGAACCAAAAAGCAAAGGGTTAGCCAGCGCGAAGATCCGAACCCGAGGCAAAAAAAATGTTAAAAAGTTGGTGGGCAAGCGCGCTACCAATACGCTAATGCAACCTGTGATGGAGGCATTGGCGGAGGGTTACGAATGGCGCCCTGCCCCGCCCCGAAAACGACGTGAACCGAGGAAATGGACCCAAAAACCAGAAAAAAACGCGAACTTTAAATTAAATTTTCTAAAATTCCTTTATCGATCAGCACTTTTTGAAAACGGGATGTTGCTCAGAATTTTTTTCTCTATCGAACTAGCTAGGTCCCGTCCAGAAACTCCAAAAGCACCTAAACGCGACTCCTTGTTAGGCTAACAAGCTGAGGCATAGGCTTGGGCTTAGGTTGAGGCTTAGGCTTCGATTTAGGTGAGGCCTAGGCTTAGGTTAGGCTGAGGCTTCGGCATAGGTTAGGCTTACGCCTAAGGTTAGTCTTAAGCCTAGGCTTAGGTTAGGCTTAACCCTAGGCTTGGGCTTAGGCTTAGCTGCGGTTTCTTAGGCTTACAAGGAGTGTCCTTTTGGTGTCATCGGCAAAACGATTCGAGACCCAGCTCATTCGATAGAGAATTGAATTCTGAACAAGACTGTGTTGTTCATTTTTGCGGAATGGCTGTCCCTGATTTTATAAAATTAAAAAACTGCCGGCGACGCCCATACATTGGTGCTTGGGAAGCAATTTGTTAAGGTTTCGCGCTTGGTTTTTTAATTATATAAAATCAGGGACAGCCATTCCGCAAAAATGATCAACACAGTCTTGTTCAGAATTCAATTCTCTATCGAATGAGCTGGGTCTCGAATCGTTTTGCCGATGACACCAAAAGGACACTCCTTGTTAGTTTTAAGCTTAGGCTGAGACTTAGAATCGCTGAGCTTAGGTTTAGTCCTAGGCTTGGCGTCAGCCTAACAAAATAAAAGTTATCACATAATGTATTACATATTCATTCCAGACTACGCAACACTCGACGATATGCGGAATTCGCCGAGCACCTCCGTCGGCTCCCCGGGATCATCATCACAATGTAGGGAGCCATTGCTCAAAAAAGGCTAAAAAATTCCCATTATTTTTCTGGCGTTTCTCAATGTAATGATTATTAGTTTATTGTTAAGTTTTCTAAAGGGACGTGGAAGGCAAGATTGAAACGATTTTTGAAGGCTTTTTTGGCCGATTTTTCCTTCTCATCCAGGTCCCTCCAATGACGATTATCAGTCAAACTACGCATATTTTTTTTGGAGAATTTGCAGAATTTTATTTTTGAAATTCTCTTACTAACAATTTGGTGTCGGTCTCTCTCCTTCAATTATCCTTCTATCTTTCGCCGCTCAAAGACTCTCCCTCCCCTAAGAGATTTGCACACAAAATCCGCGTCAACCGGTGTTGTCTCATTGTGTTTTGTTGTTTTTCGTTGTTGTCGCGAGACGGCCAGCCCTTCCAGATGCCGTCATCTCCGACTTGGAATCTCCCTAAAAACCCCTGCAAAGATATGCATACAGTTAAAATTCCGGTAAGGCTGCATGCGGTTTTTCGGGATTTTTTGAGGTGTTTCCCGGATTTTGCTAGTTTTACTAACAGTATTAATGGTTTGCTTAGTGTCACCTTTTGCCTTGCCTGCCTAATGCTATTTTTGCATGCCCTCCCAAAGCCCCCCCCAAGCATGTACATATTTGATTTATATTACCCGAAACATATTTTTTGGTGTGTCACGAGGAGTCCTGCGGATTTTTTTAAACTTTTTGATCAAAAGCGGCTGACGAAGCGAAGCTAAGCTTAAGCCTAAACTTAAGCCAAGCCTAGCCTAAGGCCAAGCTAGGTCTAAGCGGAACCTAAGCTAAGCCTAGGCATAAACCTAAGCCCAAGCTAGGTCTAAGCTAAACCTAAGCCAAGCCTAAACATAAGCCTGACCTAAGCCTGACCTACCTGACCTACTTAAGCCTAAGCCTGTCCCAATATAGACATCCGCAGGACTGCCTCGACCCCCATAAATTCCGCGCCCATTACCATAAGTTTGTGTGTCCATTTATTTTTGCGGGTTCTCCCCCAGACTCAATAAAGGCCATTTCCCGGATTTTCTGGACATTTTCGAGTCACACAGGCGAAAACGGCGACAGGAAATGGCTTGGTGGCGGCGGGTTTTGCTTGAAAGGGGTGGAAAATCTTTAAAAATCTGGTTTTCTGGTATTTACATGTTGCATGCCAATTTTCGTGCTTGATTTTTCAGGGGTCCTCCTGCAAATTTTTTGGGTTCTAAGAACTAGAGAAAGCGGCTTAATTTGCAATGTTATCATGAAAAAATTTAATTTTTAATTATTGAGTTAATTTTTCATTATATTTTAAGCTTACAAAAGATTAATCCCTCCCCCGCATGCAAATTCGTTAAAAAACTCGATTTACGGGCGCAAATTGCAGACGAGAATACGGGTGCTGCGTGGGACGCCGAGAAGCAGAACTACGACAATCACAAAAAGAACCAGAACTATTATTCGTAGCCGAACGCGTCAAATTGTATGATCTAGAGTGTATGTAGATGCTCAACATTGTGATGTTGCTCCCCCAATTCTAGGTTTCCTCCCTTTTCCCTCCCCCATTCCGAGCTTCAACCCGAGTGCTTTTTTGGTGATTTGCATAATGTTTCTCAAAGAATTTTGAGGGATTTTGAAGGGGCGTTGCTCTCTGGATTTCTCTCGCTCTCTCGCTCTCTCGCTCTCTCTCTCTCTCTCGCTCTCTATCAACCCGATTTCCCCATGGTCATTCTACCATCGCTTTGCCCAGTTTTTTCCCTTTGAAATTTCAACCCGCGGGTACCCGATTTGTCCATAATCACAGCGAACGCTTTGAGAATTATCTAAAAGCTTTGATAAACAGATTTTAACATTTTTTTAATAGAATGAGGTACCCGCCAAGTCGCGCCGCGAAACGCAAAGCAACACGCAAAACGTGACACGCGACGCGCAACGCAACACGCAAAACTTGACACGCGACGCGCAACGCGAGACGCAACGCGACACGCAACGCAGCACGCCATGCATAGAACTGCGGCTTCATAGACAAAGACGCAGAAAACCGCTACGCAAAAGCAACGCACAGAACGGCAACGCGACACGTAACGCACAGAGCCGCAACGGAACGCGCAGCGCTGACGTGAGATGCACCGCGATACGCAGCGCAGGAGCCGCAACGTGAACTACAGCGCACAAAACCGCATCGCTATACGTACCGCAACGCGTAGCGCCAAACCATCGGGCATTCATTTTAGAATCACAATTTAGATTAAAATTGAGCAGTTTTATTCATCGGTAAAAATCTGGTATTCAGACAAGGACGGCCGACATCGGATCGTTCACCGGCGGCAGCGACAACGTCACGGTATCGGAACCTGGAAAATCTACGCATTAAGGGTACAGAAAAGCTAAAAAGCGCGACGATACGCAAAGTGACGTCTGCCTCTCAATGATTCGATTTTCTGACCTTGCTGAAGATGTCGCAAGTATTTGGCAGTCGTGGAAATCAGCGAGAGCTGCCACATGGCTAACAACGTCGCCAGGTTCGACACCAAGTGGAAGGCGATCGAGAAGAATTCGACGCTGGGCGAGAACAATGACTCGGCGATCCCTGAATTTAGCTTAGGCTTCGGTTTGGACTTAAGCTTAGGATTAGGCTTAGGTTGCATTTAGATTTAGACTTGGGCCTTAGGCTTATCTTAGAATTAGCATAGGCTTAGGCTTAGCTTAGGGCTTAGGCTCAGGCTCATGCTGATTCAGAGTTAAGCTCAGGCCTAGGCTCCTGCTCCAAAAGGGTAAGCTGGTACGGCTTAATACCCACATTCATGCTTCTCCTTGTTGAAGATGCTGATGAAGAACATGTAGGCACCGAGGAAGAGCAGGAAAAAGATGGAGAAGTACTGAAACGGGCTCTTTCTAAAGGGACCAGCAATTCAGGACCTACCACGTAGATCCGAAAAGGCAGCAGCAAATTTGGTATACGCTTGGTGAAGGCGACGACGGCCAGGGCACAGACGATTAGGGCTATAAATGTGAGGTTACCAAAAGCTTTCTGTCCTCAAGGTATCACTGCTAGCCTCCCCCTGTGTGTCTGGTTTTCCGGGAGAGTCTCTGCAATTTTGCCATCCGCTTGTGCCTTCTTAAATGCCCACTAGCGCCTAAAAACTCTTGAAAATCACCTGGGAGAGTGACGAGCAGGGCGTGCGGGACAAAGATGTAGCTGAAGAAGAGGCTGGTAACAACATGATAGCCCACCACCACCGGGAACACGCGCTGAAAAAACGTCGGACTTTTGAATCCACACAAAATACCTGCAAGCTTGCCTTAATCTGCAGGTTTTTAGGTTAAGCCAGTGAAATTCAAATACCTTGACATGGACGGTGTCGAGAAAGCAGTGGTATGGCAGATCATATTGGCTCATGCTCGGACATCACGGCCTGAAGACGGATTTCCACAAAGGTTTCTGCTAGGCTGCCCCATCTATCGCGAGAAAGAGAGAGAGAGAGAGAGAGAGAGAGCGAGAGATGGAGAGGGAGGGAGAGAGTTCAAGAGATTGAGCTAGAGAACTAAAGCGTAAAAGCAAGTAGGATAGAGAAAAAGAGTGCAAGAGCAAGAGAACGAGGGAGAGAGAGCACGAGTCTGAGAGAGTAAGAGGGTGAAAGCGAGAGGGCGAGAGTGAGGGATAGTTAAAGAAAGGGAGGTCGAGAAAGCGAGTGAAGGCTAGATAGAGAGAAAGAGAGAGCCAGAGAGCCAGAGAGAGAGAGAGAGAGAGAGAGAGAGAGAGGGAGAGAGAGAGAGCATGAGCGCGAGTGCAAGATTGTCGAAAATTTATACCAAACCTTTTCCTTTCGGAACCACAATAAGATGAAGCCCTCAACGCCGTCCGGAGGATAGTGCTGGAAAAAAGGTCCATTCGAAGGGCCAAAAATTGAATCTCGGCCGAAGGGGCCCAAGATAAAGAGCATAAAACGAGGTGAGGGGCGTCGAGAAAGACTGGGGAAGGCAACGACCAACACATGCAAATCGGGACGTGGACCCTAAGGGGTCGAAGCAATGGCAAAGGGCCACTGGCCTCCCAACGGCCATCAATCCCACATAAACGACCAAAAGAGGAGAGCCATGAGGGGAGGGGAAAGGTGGGATGCTGAGCATAAACTCCTAAAGACGGTTTTTCTTACGTGATCTTTGCTAGCTTGCCCTTATAATAAAGAGGATAAAAAATCCCTGCTCGTCTGCCAAGGCTGAAAAGTTCCTAAGGAATCTCTGCTAACCTGTCTTGCCTGAAAAAGCGGAGAAGGTTTGCTACTAGTCTTTAGCTAAGAATTTGGCAAAGGATCTCTGCTAGTTTGCCAGGACGAAAAAGTGAGCAAAGAATCCCTGCTAGCCTGCCTCTCCCCAAAAATTCTCCAATAATCGCCGCTAGCTTGCCTCGCAAGGATTATCTACTGAAAATCTATGTCTATTTATTTACTAAATTACTAAAATTATTCAGTTTACAAAAAACTACTAAACAATTTTCACCTGGTCTTCTTTCCCAAAGGATCTTGGCCAGTTTTCCCTGTAATGTAGCCGAAACTAGCAGAGATTCCTAGGGAATCTCAATAACTCTAAATTCCCTTTTCCAAGCCCAAAAATCGACAAATGATCGAGGAAAATCATGTGAGAGACGCCGGCGGGAAGAAATGGACATTTCGAGGTGAAGCCGAAGGGTCTGGACAGCTGTCGGCAGCTCCGGCTAGCTTATGGCTATGTGTTTCTCTGTCTCTCTCTGTCTCTCTCTCTCTCTCTGTCTCTCTTTCTCTCTCTCTCTCTTTCCTGGAGCCCTTCCAAAAATAACAAGTCTAAGAAAAGGACTAAGGGGAGTGCGACCCAGATATATGAAACCCCGCCGGGATATTCACATGGCCGGGACTCGATTCCGCCCAAAAAATAATCAAATTAAAGGGGCAGCGGAGGCAAAAGAGAAGGAGTAATTCCATAGCTTACTTAAAAAACGCAAAAGTGTAATCATAGAAATATCCCATTACGGAAGCAACGTCCATATTTCATGGCGTAGTCTTTGGAAAAACCGCTCTCAGGCCTCGGGCGAAAATAATGATGAACAAACACCCAGCAAGCCAGCCGTGGGCAGATATTCACAAAATGAAGCCGAGGAAATTCGGGAAGGGGCGCAAAATGAGGCGAATTATGAGCCGCGAGGGGAGGCGATAAATATTTTGATGGGCGGTGACGGGCATGATTATGCCATTTTTGAAGGAAGTGGCAGGGCAATGGACTTTTAAAAGAGCTCTGGCAATAGATTAATCCGCTTAGGATTAGCTTAGGCTTAGTCTTAGGCTTGGGTTTAGGCTTGGCTTTGGCTTAGGCATAGGCCTAGCTTAATTTTAGCTTAGGCTTAGCTTGTTAGGTTTGCTTAGACATAGGCTTGGGTTTGGCTTAGGCTTAAGCCTAGCTTAGTTTTAGCTTAGGCTGAGCTTTGCCTCGAATTATCTCAGTTTTAGTTTCGCTCCGCTCAGGTCTACACTGATTCTAGGCTTTGTTTAGGCTTGTGAGCCATTGGAACAGACTTGAGCACTAACTCATACTTAAGCTGAACCTAAGGATCTCTCTCAGACTTACGCTTTGGCTTGGCGTAGCTTGGCTACGTACCAATTAGCCTTGGCTTAGGCTTTGACAAAAAAAAAACAGAAAAACCAGCTGCCAACTCCCGGCCAGAATATGACCAAAATTTAGAAAAAGTGAAGGTATGGCGATGAAGGGCAGCGCTGAAAAGAGGGAATGCTCCCGTCGGCTTCTCCATCTGCCGGGGACAATCAGATTCCCCGGGCGGATCTAATGAGGATTTCCGAAAGAGGGCACTTGCCGGACCCCCGTTTCCGGACCAATACAAATGTCGAAAACGGGCTTGGGGGAACAGCTGGGAGATGGTTGTTAGCAAAAAGACTTGAGAATTTTAAAGGGGCAGCGACAGGAAGAAATTGTGGCATGCTTCGCTCGCTCTCTCTCTATCTCTCTCTCTCTCGATCTCTCTCGCTCTCTCCCACTCCCTCTTTATCACTCTCTCTCTCTCTCTCTCTCTCTCTCTCTCTCTCTCTCTCTCTCTCGCTCTCCCTCTCTCATTCTCAAAAACGTTCCAGTTCGCAGTTGAGTTAGATCTTTCGCTCGCTTCTCTCTCTCTCTTTCTCTCTCTCTCTCTCTCTCTCTCTCTCTCTCTCTCTTTCTCTCTCTCTCTCTCTCTCTCTCTTTCTCTCGCTCGCACGTGTCCACAGTGTCCTGTCCCATACTGGCCTGCTCCCTTGGAAGCTATCTATTTCGATGCATTTTTCGCCAGCTAGCAGCGTATTTCTGGAAAAAACTGGTATCTCCCAGTAAAAACAACAACCATTTTCCAACATAATTACCCCAAAACGGCCCCAGATTCGGCCTTTTATGGCCCATCCGAAACCAGCTGTTTGCCGCGGCAACCCCCAAATTTACTACTGACAAGCACGGGTAAGCAGAAGCCATTTAACTAATTTTCGTCTCTCTCTCTCTCTCTCTCTCGCTCCCTCACTCGCAAAATCGTGCCAGTCCGCTACTGCGCTAGGCAGGCAGCCAAAGATGAAAAAGCAACGGTGAAAGGCGCCGAATCATCCGCCCGGCCCCGGTCGATCCTTTTCACAAAATGTTTATTCAGACGGTTCCGCGTTCTACGATTTGATGTTCTCTCAAAGTTAAAAGCTATTCGAAAAGTACCCAGAACATCTCTCGCGTAAGAAAAAAGAGAAGAATCAGGCTTCAGTGCCTAACTCATTTCCGATGCCTTCCCTTTTTCGGGCTGCCCCCGTTTCTTGGATACCTCGTTTTGAATTTTTCTTCCTTTGAAAGGGCCGTCTCGAATTTTGCTGTTTTTGGAGCTTTTGTTTTTTTTTTGTTTATGGAACTTTTAAACTTTATTTTTCTGTGAATTATGGATCATACAACTGAATATTTAAGCCTTCCTTTAAATCCTTCAAAATCCATTTAAAATAACCCAAAGCTTAATTTAAAATTGTTTCCTGAAATCACCGAATAAGTTTAAAAACAACCGATCTTTTAAAGGTTTTCTTTTCTTTTCCATTTCTTTTTCTGGGTTTTGATAAAATTAGTTATTTTTCAAGTCGGGAAAATTACTTACATGTAGAGGTTGTCAGGTCACAAGCTCCAAACCGGCTGAAAATTGGTGGAAAAATCGAATAAAATACGGGGAACACGATGCGATAAAAATTATCTGCTAATGGGCACTTTTGTTTAATAAACTTTTAATTTTAAGATTTTGTATGGAAAACCCACGTAGAATCGCAGCGAGCCTGGCCAGAACCGGGGCGCGCTGGGGCGAGCTCTTGAAGCCTCCCCAAGGGCCCCCTCCTGCCGGCCTGGTGGTGTAGGGGTAGGGTGCTGGGAATAATAGGCCAAAGGTCACGGGTTCGGTCCCCGCGTTTTTTATTTTTTTTTGCTTTTTGCCGTTTTTTGCTTTTATTTTGTAGGGAGCGCGTCTAGAATAGTTTTTATAATGTTTTTCGGTCCTATTAATCAGTTGCGGCCGCCTCAACAAAAAAATAAATTACAAAATGTTGGAAGTTTTTGCAAAAAGGGCCTACCTACCTATTCCGACTCCATGAAATGCGACAGGATAGTTAATACAGATTATCTTTTGTACAGGTATTGTAAAGAGGCAGTCATTATTGGAATCTGGAATCTATGGGCTCTGATTTTAAACACCTGGGGCCAGAACTAACTATTTTAAGCAGCTGCTAACCCACCTAGCGGCCAAAGCTATGCGATAGGTCGTCAAAATTTTCGGGAAAAAATTTTTTCAAATAAAATTTTTTTCGGGTGTGGGAAGGTGTGGGAAGGTCATACTTTCCATGACAATCCGATCGAAACATTTATTCCCAACGGAAAGCCCGGTTAATCCGCTGAAAGTCCATTTTACCTTCATTTTTCTTACTTAAAATTAAAAGTTTATTAAACAAAAGTGCCCATTAGCAAATAATTTTTATCGCATCGTGTGCCCCGTATTTTATTTGATTTTTCCACCAATTTTCAGCCGGTTTGGAGCTTGTGACCTGACAACCTCTACATGTTAGAAAACCTTCAAAAAGCTTTAAATTTTGGGACGTCCGACCATTTTTGTCGAAATTCGATGATCGTTATCGATATTTTATGTTTTAATACAAATCGAGCCCATTTTATGCTTTATTATTAAATTCAGCCGGAAAAATGTATTCTAGTAGACCCATCTTTGCCCGAGTGCAGAATAAAGGGCCGGTTCCTGCGGGGCTTCTTGTCCGTCCTGTCCCTCCTCTTATCACATCAGCAAACGGACCCCCCACCCCAGATTTGGCCACCGCGCTCATTGATCCCACCTTTTTTTTTGCTCGCTTTCGCTTATCAGCGCGAGTTTTTGGATCCAGCGCGACTGCGAAAATCCTTCTTCTTTCGACGTCATCTACATTAATTAAGCCTACCTTTTTTTCCTACCTTCTCCTTTTAGCCACATTTTTCAGTGCAGTCCCCCCCTCAGCCGGCACCCAACTTTTGTATCTCGGCCGCCTGTTCATCTACAGGTGTGTAAAGTATATCAAAATGTTCGTCTTGCTCTTACGAGTATTTTCGTATACTTACACACCTGTAGATGAACAGGCGGTCGAGATACGTGGGTGGGTGGGCGGGGGTCGGCTGGGCGGGGGGGGGGGGGGTAAACTGCACTTAAGCCAAAAAAATCCAATCGATCGATCAATTTTCGTTTTTGCAACGCGCCGAAAAAATTTTTAAACTTTTTTCTAGAGGATGGAACCTTGGGATAGCGAAAGCAACGCGGCTGGCAGCACCAGTATTCCGGAGAAGCCTGTCGTGAGTTCGATGAAATTTTCTAAAAACCATTTCCGACCACGTCACGGAAATCTATCACGCTGAGGAGTGTAATACAAATATCAAGGGAGCAAATTATAAGACCGTTTCGTCAAAAAATCTAAAATGCCACAACACCGACCTCAAAATTCCGAGACACGGCGAAAATTTCGGTATTTCGAACGGTCGATCGAATTTTTGGATTTCAGTCTGTGCAAAAAAACCGGATCCGGATTTTCCACCATAAAAGCGAAATCCATACTACCGAAATGCAGCAACAAACTTTACATCTTCAACCCTAAGCCCCGGAATTCAAGCCTGGAATGATTCGCGCTTTAGGATGTCACGACACGCAAAGTTGGCCTAAGCCGCGAGGAACTGGAGATGTACCGCAACGACCCGTTTTGGCGAAACGTCAGGTAGACGCTAGAAAGTAACTATAGACTAGAAACGTTTCAGATACTTCTTCTTCGGCCTCTACTGGCTCGCCTGGCTGGCGATGATCGGTGGCGCCGTAGCCATCGTTGCCGTTTCGGGAAAGGTAGGGCTAGTGTGCGCTTTCTCTAAATTATTTTTTACTATTCATAAGCTTGCAACCGTACAAAAGTTTATTAAAAAATATAGAAATACCGATTTTTCCACGAAAAATGGACGGTTTTGGAGCAAATTTCATATTTTCAGCAGTTTTCGAAGATTTTAGATGGTTTTTGCTGTTGAAATAACTATTAGTAAAAACACTATTAAAATACTTAGTATTATTACTGCGCATTTTTGGACAAACAGCGCAAAAAATTGAAAAATTATAAACAAATCGCAATTCACAGATCGGTTCCACGACCACGGTCGCCACCACAATTTCCACGAGCCCCCTGCCGACCACTAGCCAATAAACATATCTTATGTAAACGAGACCAAATATTTATTGCACAAAAAGCACCGGCAGAATGCAGAGTATCACAGAGGAGAGTAGATCCAGTGTTGAGCCCGTCGAGCCCCAAACATCGCCACCGCCCGCGCTTGTTTGTCGGATCGGCTAAATGTTTTTGGTTTTTGCATTTGGCTAATGGCGAAAGCGACACAAAGGCTCAATTTTACACTTTTACTGAACAAAATTAACTAATTACTAATTTAATTTAAATAATTTTTATGTTTGCCCTACATCTACCTACTTGTTAACAATGCGTTGTATTTTATAGTTTTTTTATTCGTTTTTGATTGCTAGAAAGCAATTAGAAGTATTATTTAAATATTTATTTTAAGTTTTTTGATTAAAATGGTTGTTTTTTTAATTTTGTTATGTTTTATTTCTATCTAAAATCTGTCTAAAACTCGCTAAAAAGCTTTATATTTTGTGGAGGGCCTAAAAACCTACAGTACCTATAAATTTATTGGAAACACAATTAAATAATCCAAATGCGTTACTAGGCCGATCTCGACATAAGGAAAAAAACGCTGAAAACACAAACTTTTCTCCCGTTGCACTTGTCGCTGTCGCAGACGTTGCACGTCGATCCGACAGAGATCCCCGGCATCATTGTACAATTCAACGCCGTGCAGCCACGGCGGTAAACTAAACATGATTTAGGTAGGATTAAGGATAAGCTAGGGATAATTAAGAGATAGTATACTATGTTTAGTATGAACGTCAGAGTGAACCAACCCTGATCACCCTGATCCACCAGTCGATAGCAGTACCGGGTTTCGCCCGAGCACAACAACTGCACCCATCTATCCGGCTCGGAACAGCTTTCCCCGTCGCAGGTCTCACATATTAGAGCAGCAATAACTGGAAGTAGCCTTATAATGGACTGAAATCCAGCGGGAATTTTAGGCACTAAACTGTTAACGGGGGGGCAGCGGGATGAAAGGCACCTAGCCTATTTCTGTTCTGTAAAAAGCAAAACTGGCAGAATTTTTAGCGTTTTCTACTGTCTTTTCTAGTGTTTTTACTAGATTTTTTGTTTCCTAAAAAGTATAAAACAATTTTTTTACCAATGTTATACATTTCTAACCAAAAAAATCAAAGTTTTTCGCAGATCAAATAAATTTTATGTGTTTTTCTACACGACAATGGACGCAAAAAAGCTACGTAACTGGTGTTTAGAGCATTATTGGCAACTAGGGAGCGATGCGCCAGTTAGCCCCCGGCTAATGGCCTAGTACCAAAGCCTACCGGCATAAGTACCGCAGCAGCGCAAAAAATACCAACCTGGAAGAGCCAGCAGCATACAAAACGCCACTTGCTTTACAGTCAGCATTGTACCGAAAGTAGAGGCGTTGGGATCGATGGACGGGCGAGAATAGACGAGGCCCTTATCGTTGGTGCATATTTGAGGGGTTGGCTGGCTGACTCATCCTCCCACCGCTTGTCAAAGCCTCTCTAAAAGCGGGCTATCAGAAACTTAAGCTTCCGCCATGCATCAGACTGACAAAGAATATTATTAGCGAAGGAGACATGGCTTCCGGTCGTACTGAGCCCGAAGTAGCCCTAAAATAATTATCCTGCTACTAAAGTGTGTAAAACGCCATAGAGATGGGCTATAATTTGTGTTTAGGACCGTGGAGGAATACCGGGAAGCATTTGGTTTCGTCTCTGCTAATCCCCCCTGTTAGTAGCCCAGTACCAATCAAAGCCCCAGAGACAAACCAAAAAAGGGGGAAAACAAAACCCCAACAACCCAAACAACCCCCCCCCCCCCCCCCAAACCCCCCAAAAACCCAAAAAAAAACCACCAAAAAAAAAAAAAAAAAACCAAAACCAAAACAAACCAAAACCAACCCCAAAAACACCAAAAAAAAAAAAAAAAAAAAAAAAAAAACAACAAAAACCAAACCCCACCACCCCCACCAACCAAACAAGCCCCTTTAGAAAACCCCCCGGCGGCCAGACCAAAAAAACCCCCAAAGGCCCCAAAAAAAAAAAAAGCGTAAGGCCCTAAAAAAACACCCCCCCAAAAACCAGCTTCTCATGAATAAAAGCGGTCCATTGGATGTAGTTTTTTTTCAAAAACGCTGCTCGTGGGTTGGAGGATTTAATGGCATACGGGTGTCGGGTTGGCAAATACCATGATTCAAAAGACAGCAAAATGAGATCGGAGAATAATTAGTACAATCAACAGGTCATCAAACACTGAACGTGAGCAAACTGTAAAATAACCGTCGGGAATGGATGGACTAGGTCGAACCTCCAGTCGTGTTACTATTGGGAAAACTGGATCGTTGATAGAAATGGAAGCGAATAGGCCTATTCGGATTTCGCGTGCGAGGGGTCAATCGGTGAGTTTTCGTCTTCGCTGTGGCGCCCGTCAATCTCTTCATCACCCTCGTCTGAGAACTCGCTATCCGGGTAGACTTCATCTCTGAATGGGATAAAATAAAGAGTGTACCAAAAAAACCCCACCCCTCCCTAGCGGACCGCAGCCATGTCCGATTTTCACTATTTAGCTATCTATAGAAAGCTCTCGGCAAGGCGAGCCCAGAAATTCTCTCCGATTTTCGGAATTCCGGCATTTTTCGTGCAAAAGCGTCATGTTTTTTCCCAAAAAAGCAGTTTCGCCGGCGTCAGCGCCATCCAAGCGGCGTTTTACTAAATAACTTTGAAACAACTGTAGACTGGCTGTCAGCAAAGGCTCAAAAATGCATAAATTGTGATTTTTCAAAAAAAATAAATTTAAGGACAATTGCAAAGTTTCAAAAATCAAAGTGCGCCACTAGCTCCGCGAGCTTTCGATGGATAGCTAAATCGTAAGAATCGGCAGCGTCTGCGGCCCACTAGGTAGAGCGGATTTTTTTGGTATGTATTCTACGAATCGAAAATGCGATACCTATCGACGGAGAAGTCTGCCGAACATATCGAATAACAGATGATCGAAAGGAAGGCAATCGGGACCCCGAAGAGACACGTGGTAAGCAGGGGTTGCGTGGCGAACATGTTGTGTACCTGGGTGAAAACCTGAGAAAGATTTTACCAAAATCTTTAGCTCACCTCGTAGAATATCCGCTTGGTCCGTTGGATCATTCCGCGTCCACCAAGTGGTTGGATATCTGAAAAAGCATGTTCACTGCTAGATTAGGCAATAGCTACCTTCGCCTGTCATTTGCCTCAGCCATGCAACGATGGACTTTGCTGTAATTCGGTTTCCAGCGTCGGTGTTCAGGTAGTATTCGTAGGACGTGTAATTGAAGAGTAATATATCTAAATGGAAATAATCGCCTCCTTAAAAACGCAAACCGGGTATTTCAATCGTTCCCATCACAATATTATTAGCAATATCATTGCCATCAAGCCACGCAAACTGGTAGCGATCGTTCAATTCCTTGTCTTCACGCACAAGACGAGCCGCTTCCAACCCCTAGAAATGGCAATAAAAGGCCGGCGCCGCGAAAACAACCTCTTGATACATTTTGGAAACAGCTGACGTTGGGGTGCCCTTTTCGGTCTCGGCAAGCACCAGCAGGACCAACAACTTTCCACCCGACGAGAGATCGGCAATATTTGGGCCTAAAAAATAATAAAAGAATCAAAAGCTGTACCAACCGATAGCTTGCGGTAGCAATGGCCACCTGTTGCCAAGGATCCACTTGTGAAGGTCATCTAGGAGAGATGTTGATAGCATTTATCTCCTTACCAGGAACACCCCGGAATAGTGTCGGTGGCGCATCCTTGAACGCGACGACGCGAGCACCGTTTTCTTCGCGAAGTTCGGTGGGAACAATTGAGTGCCGAATCTAAAATGAACTCTCAACCGTGCCCAGCTGTTTAACAATATACCTTGTAAAAGCGCGTTTTTCCAAACAAAGTCTCAGCCGCCAAATCGAAGTCATCCCGAAGAACCTTCAGCTGCTCGTCATCTCCAATCGTTTCATAGTCGATGAAGGCAAATGAGGGATCATCCCGTGATTTTTGGCGAATCTGAAAATACGGCGTTTTAGCGAAAAAACAAGAAAATCACCTCGTTGAGCATCACCATATCCTTGATGTCTTGAACCAAGGGGGCGGCCGCCTTGATTGCATAGTCTACCATCGATTCCTTCCGTCGTTCGCCCTCATAGTTGAATGTCTTACCATTTCGGAAGCTGTAAAAGATGATAAACTTGAGCGCAAGGTGACTTACAAGACGAGGGTAGGGTATGCGTGGATGTGGAGCTCCTGGCAAACCGAGGGGAAGCGCGTGCAGTCGACCTTTGCAATCCTGATCGGTTGTGCCTGAAGAAATGGTAATAGTAAACAATCAGTAACCAACCATATTTGTCATGGCATGGCCGACATGTTCCCAGACGGGCGCCAACTTCTTGCAGTGGGCGCACCACGGAGCGTAGAACTGGAACAAATAATCCTTTCAGAACGCGACAATAATACCAACCTTAATAAACCAGAATCCATCGTCTTTCACATCCAGGAACTTCTCATTCAAGTCGATCACTGATGAGGAGATCCCCGAGCTGGCGACCAGGCCGAACAGCACCAGCAGGATGATGAGAGGTTTCATCCCCTAAAAAGACAATCCTACACTTTAAAATTGCAACAAGAAATGTAAACGGAAGGGAATTAAGATAAGCTATAATTTGCATGCATTTCGACATGGTTTGGGACCGGCATGTGGGCTCATTTTGTGATTGTGCCGCGAGCGCTGATGGGTGCTTGTGAATCGACGTGAGTTATACTTTTTGGTAGCAACTTCAGAAGTATTTCTGTTTACAAATATGTATAGTTTTTATTTTTATATTAGTCCGTGTAAGAACAATGACGCGGTTACTATTAGTGCTGGAATCTCATTGGGCGCGAATGCAAAAATGAAGATGCCCCGGATTCTTTCATTTTTATCGGAAGTTGTGGTTGCTAAAAACAAACAGTTATAAAATACTGCTCTTTTTGCCTAAAAGTATTCTAGAAACGTTAAATTAGTACTTACTAGATATCATTTCATATTTTAAAATAAGTTTTATAATTAGAAAGCCTTGCGACATTTGCTAATTGCTCCAAAAACTGGTCCTGCCGCGGCAGAACTAGTTTGTGGCCGTTGTGTTTGTCTTTTGAAACTGTTGATTACTAATTTTCAGTAAGAAGCGCGACTTTATCGATACTAAGGACTTTTGCCCTCCCATTGGTTGTCTAACCGCTTATTCCCTTCTCTAGGCACTCGCATGCGGACAACATTCGCCCCTCTACGGTGCTGGAAGAGAGGGACAACCCCCGGTCTCCACACGGCCGCCCGGTGGGTGGAAGCGGCGCCGAACCAAAGTCTGAATATTGAGCGATCCGCCGGTCGTTGATCTCCTCCCCCGGGGTCCCGGCTTCGCTTGGTCACCGGAAAACTCACAAATTCCCCATGTGCTTCACACAGTTAACTTTGTCGACGAAATTGGTTTTTCTTTCGGCCGTGACCATTTTGTCAATTCTTTCGCCTGGTGGGCGTGTGGCTTTTCTATCCATTTCTCTGAAATTTGACTAGCTTTTCATCGCTGAATTGGTTTCCTGGCAAATTTTACTAGTCAAAGCGTCAATTTACGGCTTTTTACTAAGGCTCTTACTGTTCTGGCCGGGGTGTATTTTCTCTGGGCGCATTCGCTTGATCCTCCTTTCAAAATTTTGGTTTTTTAAAACTATTCGTCCTTGGCAAAACTAATTATTTTCAGGAACCGGCAAACATGGGCATCTCGGACAACGATGTGCAGAAGCAGCTGCGCCACATGATGGCCTTCATCGAGCAGGAGGCCAACGAGAAGGCCGAAGAGATCGACGCCAAGGCCGAGGAGGAATTTAACATTGAGAAGGTATTCAAAATGCTTTTCAACTTTTTCTATGCGTTTGCTTTCAGGGACGTCTGGTTCAGCAGCAACGAACAAAGATCATGGAATTCTACGAGAAGAAGGAGAAGCAGGTCGAGCTCCAGCGCAAAATCCAGAGCTCCAACTCGCTGAACGCCGGCCGTCTGATGTGCCTGAAGGTTTGTTTTTGATCAATCTTGCTTACTTTATGTTTTTAGGCCCGCGAAGACCATCTTCACAACGTGCTCGAGGAGGCGAAGGCCAACCTTTCAAAGATCTCAGGCGACACCGCTCGCTACCCGTCGATTCTCAAGGGACTCGTCATGCAGGTATTTTTTGGGATGTATCTCCATCTTATTGCCTCTTTTTAGGCTCTCCTTCAAATGCTGGAGAACGAGCTGACGCTGCGCTGCCGAAAGCAAGATGAGCACCTGGTATTTCTTTGCACGGTTATTTGATAGCCTTCTATCAGGTTGATCAGCTTCTTCCCGAATGCCTGGACGCCTTGGAAAAGCAGTGGGGCAAACGATCAAAGGTATTTTATTTGAGCCTAGCCTTGCACGGTCCTTTTCTTGTCCGGATTTGGATTTCTATATATTTGGTTCAGGTCAACGTTGATCGCCAGCACTACTTGCCATCGGAGTCGGCTGGAGGAGTCGAAGTGAGCGCAAAGGGAGGCAAGATCAAGGTCTCGTCGACCCTAGAAAGCCGCTTGGACCTCATCGCTAACCAGGTGAGCTTATTTGGATTGGCTAACCAGGCGACTGCGGTGGTTTTCGCCTACGCGAGGGTGCATTTGTGTTTTCGCTTTTTGGCGCTTTTGCACTATCGGGGGCTACAAAGTTTTTCGACGGATCCGATTGTTTGAATGGGGATAGAGGAAGTGTTTCTAAAAGGTTTTACTATTAGCTAACGTAGAAACTTCACAGTAATTGATTAAAATCAGGAAAAGATAGCTTTCCTCCTGAAATCCTCCTGCTAAATGTGGCTGAAAGACGGTTAAAAATAATGTTCTGTTGCTAGGGATATTTTCTGTTTCTTGCTAATTTTTCCACTGGGCATAAAATTACATTTTACCCAAAAGACTCAAGACAACTTTCTTTTATGCTACTACCTACGTCGTGATTCCTGGGAAAAGAATTAGCCTCCACCTCCGATAGCGCTAAAGCACCCGATTCTTAGCCTAGGCGGCGCGCTGCGTTAAAACAACTTATTTTTGTTTTCAGATCGTGCCTCAAGTTCGCACCGCTCTCTTCGGGCCCAACCAGAACCGCAAATTCTTCGACTAGACCCCGTGCTCGTTCGTCCGCCTCGCGATGTTCCGCCGGCTTCTATTTATGATTGTCAATTTGTTAATATCCCCTCATCTCCACCTGCCTTAAACGATCCATACCCGTGCCGAAGAAAAAAAAGAAGACGAACAGAGACCCCTCCCCCACACCTGTCCTAAAACATTCCTATAGCGCTCATTTGTGATAAACCCGTTCCCCGTTTCGAATTCCTGTCAAATGTCTCTCTATGCCTGGTGTTTGTAAGGAGTAGCTTGTGGATTAGAACCGAACCGCGATGTAGATATCTGTATCTGTAGAAGCAATAAAAGAGATTTCTATGCGTCCTCAGGGTCCGTACAGGCAACAAACAAGGTTAACCGCAAGGTTTGAGGTACACGGTTGCACGAAACTCCGCCAAGGATTCGCGTGCGGAAAGGGAGAAAACGCGCGCTGCATGTGAATCGAGGGGAGATAGTGGGAGGGATAGAGTACGGGAGGATGGCTCTCTCCCTCATCCTCTTCTCGACTCACTCTCATCCTGGCTTTGCCAAGGATGGCGATGGCACTGGTGGGCCTCAGTCGATGTTTTGGTTATTTGCGGCTCTACTATCCCTCACAGCTGCCTGTCACAAACAACCGTTTTCTTTGAGGTTATAATTCGGTTTTCTATTCGAAGATTTACCTAGGGCCCAGCTTTGCCCCTACCCTCAGCAGCATCAAAATAATAGGGAACTCGTGGCTCTTTTTGGTATCTCTCTCGGTAAGAAAATTCAAAGCGTTTAGGACACGAATTTGGCTGCGTTGAAGGACCAGGCTCCGCACGGTATTACGCGAACAACCAGCTCGTGCTAAACGATGGAATTATATCCGAGGTAGGGTATCAGTTAGTTTATTTGGTGCTTTCGCGTTAGTGTGAAGGAACCTTTTTTTCTATTAAACGCCCGATTTTTTACTTTTTACGTATGTGAATTTTTGTAAACAGTTTTTACGATTCCTCAATGGGTTCCATTTACAAATTTTGATTAAGAAATCACAAAAATATCGATTTTGCGACAAAAATGGCCGGGTTTTGAACAAAATCGTGAGTTAAAACTTTTTAAAGTTTTTTAGATACGTTTTCTAGTTGAAATAGTGTCAAATTCGGTAATAGTTTATTTTGCACACCCCCCCCCCACAACCGAATGGTCATAAAGTTTTCGATATTTTCGCTATTTTTTTGGGGATTGTCTCAAAGCCATTCGATAGAACTTCGAAAACCCCCTCCCCCCGATAATACGAAAGAACCGTTTGTTTGCAGAATCAGATATTTAGAGTCCGCAAGCCACCCTCGTGCCATATTGCCAGCGCACCGGGCTGATATCGTGCCGGGTGACGGAACGGCGACTATCCGGTGGTTTGCTGTCGATTCCATTCATGTTTCTCCTCCTCTTCCGGGTCGTCGCCAAGGTGATCGTCGACGAACCATGAGAAAAACAGAAAATACCAAAATCCCACGAGCTTTCTACGAATAAAAAAGCGTACTGTAAAAAAGTGAGTATAAACAGCCAAACACCAGAAAGAAACAGGCGAATACATCTCGGTCCCTCGACCCCATTTCTATTGGAAACCATGGCTGCCACGGTCCCGAGAGCGCGCTTTTGATCGGCGGATCAAATTTCATCCTCATCCTCACTGGCATGTCCGACCTCACAGACTAATAAACGATGCCGGAAAGAAGCCTCGGATCGTACTGACCATCGATTTTCATCTATTCCAATGGGGGTCTCGCTTCGAGATGACCGCTTCTCCATCCTTATCTGCCATTTTCTGCTCGCCCTCCTTTCCCTGGCGGCTTTTGCCCACATCCACTACCGTATCCACGACCTGCAGGCGCAGTGTGAGACCGGGTATTTTAGACTTAGAGTTTTGGACTGATCTTGGGCTTCAGCCTGCACGAAACTTCGATCCAGCCGCCTGTGGCCAGAGCGAGACGTGCTGCGATAGCTCCGAATAAGACCGACAGTCCGCTGCATCTATGGCTGACATCGTTGTCGAGGGTGAAGGTTGGTAAAAATATATCTAAAGTATAAAATCGGAGCCCACGCCTAAACTTAGCCTATTCCCAAGCCAAGCCTAAGCCAAGTTTAAGCCAAGCCTAAGCCAAGCCTAAGCCAAGCCTAAGCCAAGCCTAAGCCAAGCCTAAGCCAAGCCTAAGCCAAGCCTATGCATATGCCTAAGCCGAAGCCTGGGCTTCGGCCTATAATTCCTGGCTTAAGTTAAAACCCAATCATATACTTCGAACTAATCAGCACAGCACGACCATTTCCGGTGAACGAACTGCTGGACAAATGCCTGGATTTGCACGAGTACTGCACGGACGAGGGGAACACCGAGAGGGGTCGTACCGGCGCTCCCGGACCTCCAGGACCGCAGGGGTACGGTAGCCATCTCGATGAATTGAGCATGATTTAGGAGGCCCGGGCCGCCAGGGCCGGCCGGGCGAGCCGGACTGTCCGGAATCCCAGGTCACCAGGGCCCAATCGGGCCGCCCGGGTACCCGGGTCGAGACGCCGAATGCAGGGACTGTCCTCTGGATAGATCGTTGCTGATGGAGAGCACACTGCAATGTCCTACGGTAGGGGGAAGGGCGCGTTTTAGTATCTCTTTCTTATATAGTTCACGAATATGGACTGCCCGGTGCCGTCGTCCGAACCGGAGCCCACAATACCGAAGGGTCTCACCCGGCTGCTCCCGCTGGCCGTGCAGAGGGTGGGCGTGTAGTTTGGAGGGCGCTAGACTGTTAGCGGGGGTGTATTTAATCGGGGGAAAGCCTATTTTTATCTATCAACCATACAGGGTGTCCCAAAAAAAAGATCCCCCCTAGCCGGCCGCAAACCTGTCCGATTTTTACGATTTAGGTATCTATTGAAAGCTCTCGGAAAGGCGAGTCCAGCACATCTTGCCGATTTTCGAAATGTCGGAATTTTTGGCTCGATTTTCGGCATTTTTCATGCCAAAAGGACAGGCTTTTTTGTCCAAAACGCAATTTAACCGGATTAATTGTTATCCAAGCTGCGTTTTCACACAGGGCTTTCAAAAAGCTGTCGTTGGGTTGCCAGAACAGGCATAAAAATTCTTAAATTGCGATTTTTGTAAAAAACCCTTGGTCAGAAAAACATCAGAAAATCCGCCCGTTGCGCAAAAAGATTAGTAAGTGATAGAAAAATTTCAAAGTTATGAAAATCGAAATGGCGTGCTGGACTCGCCTTTCCGAGAGTTTTCGATAGATACCTAAATCGTAAAAATCGGACAGGTCTGCGGCCGGCTAGGGGGGGGGGGATTTTTTTTGGGACACCCTGTATTCTGTAACTTTATACTGTTTTTTTGTAGTGTGTTGACTGCTAAATTACAAAATATTTTACCTTTTTGGCCGTATTTCTTACATTTTTGCCCAAAAATCAAAAATTTTTTGAAATTTGTCATAATTTTTGTGCGATTTTTTATCTAAAATCGGCGTAAAATCATATAAAATGATTTACATTTCGCTTCGCTTAAATTTTCGCTATAAGTCAGTGATTACTGGGTGGAATTCGGTTCCTCAGATAAACCTACCCCTGCTAACAGCCCAATACCGTTTGGAGTGTAGAACCTCCACAAACTACACAATTTTGCGAATTCTAACGCTAATTTAGCTTTTATCAAACACGTCAGTGGAATTGGAGGGATGTCTGAAGGTTTGCATGAATGCCACCGACACCGACTACGATATGATGGACGTCGAGCCGACCGAAATTGCGTATATTCATGGAGCAACGGCACGTAGGGTTTTTGGGATTTGAAAAACGTCGGCATGGGGTGGTCTCTGGGGTTTTCGTTTTTAGATTTAAAATATTTTTAAAATTTGAAATCAGAATGCCGAAATCTGGATATCTCGACATTTTTTTGCGCCGTATTTTGGGGATTTCCATCTCCATCCTTTGTCTATCTGAATTTTGATGTTAAAGTCAGAGTTTTCGACAACATAAAATGTCGACATTTTGAACTTTCGACATTACCAAATTTCGACGCTACCAAATTCGTCATTGTAAATTTGCGAAGGAAATTCGATATTATGAAATTTCGACATTACGAATTTCGACGACCAAAAATAAGATTTAGGTCGTCAAATCTCGGCACTTTGGAATTTCGGCATTTTCGAAATTTCGGCGTTATGTCGGCATTCCGGCATTTTCAAAATTCGACTATATGAATTTCGGCATTTTTGGAAATTTCTGCATTATGTCGACATTTTTCCGTTTCGACATTTTGAAAGCCTTGCGTTCATTGAATTTCGGCATTTCTGACGCGTTTAGACTGCAAACTACAAGCCGTCGGCAAATCGGTGTTCCACTCCCATTCGAGCACCTACTACGGTAATTGGATGCGAGACGCGTACCCGCGGACCGGCGATGTGGGTGTGGTAGTTTGGGGCGTAACTGCTCGGTGGTCTAGGACATGATGAAGCGCTTCCTGGTCAACCACTTCCAAGGCGACGAGATCGTCGAGTACCCCAGCGAGGCCGAGATGAGGAGGGAGAGACCGAAGCGGATGTGAGGCAATTAAAGGGGCAGGAACATTTTTTTAGCCATCGACTTCCTCATGTCTACGATGGGACGAATCATGTCATGTTTAATGGGTCGTTCTACTATCATCGAGCTGGGACTCCCAAGATTGGTGGGTGAAGGGAGAGAGAGAGCGAGAGAGAGAGAGAGAGAGTGAGAGAGAGAGAGAAAGATAGTGAGAGAGTGGATAAGACAAGTGAGTGAGTGGCTGAGCTAGAGTGAGAGAGAGGGAGAGAGAGAGTGAGCGAGAGAGAGTGGCTGAGATAGTGAGAGAGTGGATAAGAGAAAGTGTGAAAGTGGCTGAGAGAGAGTGAGAGAGCGGGAGAGAGTGAGAGAGGGAAAGGGAGAGAGAGTGAGAGAGTGAGAGAGTGTCTGAGAGAGAGTGAGCGAGGGAGAGAGAGTGAGAGAGAAAGAGAGCGCGCGCGCGAGAGAGAAAGACGAAACTACCTCATCTCCTCACAAAAATACAGAATTATCAAAAAAACCAGCCGATTACAGCCGCGTCGCGGCTGTAATCGGCTGGCCTTCGGGCTACCTTCCATATTCTACACCACCACATTCCTTCCCTAACTTTATCAATATCCGTGCTGATGGCTCCAAATACGCCCCATAGCCGAAATCCCCTTAAAAAACTACTTAGATACGTTCCTGATGGCTACAGATACCCCCCATGGCTGAAATCCCCTTCAAAAACTACTTAGATACGTTCCTGATGGCTTTAGATACCCCCCATGGCTGAAATCCACTTCAAAAACTACTTATATACGTTCCTGATGGCTTTAGATACCCCCCATGGCTGAAATCCCCCTTCAAAAACGACCTAAATACCTTCCTGATGGCTTTAGATACTTAAAATGATTTAAATACTGAATTAAAAAGAATAACTCAAAAAAAGGCATCTGGGCGCGGGAAGGGCCTTGGGGAAGAGAGGCGAAGAGAAAGGGGGCGTGGCCTCCCGGGGAGAGGGCCCCCACTCGTTTTATTAAGGCGCCACTTTCAAAGTTAATTTTAATAATTTAAACGAAAACTTTTTTATAATGTTTTGATCATTTAAGGGGTTTCTGACCGCGCTCTATCCGAATCCGAAGAGACCTAAGCTCTAGCTCCTTTCCCCTTCGAGTTATAGTTGGCTTCAGACAGACTGACTGACTGACAGACACCACAGCAAAATTATTATAGTTGATTTGAAAAAACGCGATCTTATTAAGGCAAGTACGAGTTGTCCACGCAACGCTACGACGAGCTGGAGATCGAGGGAGCAGCTTTTAGAGGGGACAACGTAGGCATAAAGAATAATTCAATGTTCCCCTAGTACCTCTTCAACGCCTCACTGGCCTATTTCGACTTGGCAATCGATGAGAATGCCCTGTGGGTGATGTACCACTTTGAGCACGAGCCATTTTTGTCGGTGGATAAGGTAAAAGCGGTCAAATTCTCAAAAATAAAACGATGAGGTCGACATCAACAATCTGACGGTGTACGAGACGCACAACTTGACGCTGGTCAACCACACGGCGCTCGCCAATGGATTCGTTGTCTGCGGGGTGCTGTATTTGGTAGGGTTACGGTGGCGGGGTCGATGGAAGGCGCGCTTTAGGTGGACAGCTCCTGGGAGCAGGCGTCCCATATTTCGACCGCGTACGATTTTTATCGGCTTCAGTACTCTACGCCGAATATTAAATGGGTAGGAGTTGCTATCTATATCCCTTTCTCTGTCTCTCTCTTTGTTGTCTCTCTCTCGCTCTCCCTCTCTCTCGCTCTCTCTCTCTGTTTCTCTGTCTCTATCGTCTCGTCTTTTCTCTCGTCTGTCTCTCCCTCTTTTCCTACCTCTCGCCCTCTCCCTCTCTATCTCTCTTTTTCTCTCTCTGTCGCTCTCTCCCTCTCTACCCCTCTTTCCAGGTTAACCTCTACGGCAACGCGAACATGATCAGCTACAACCCGTACGACAAGCGCCTCTACACGTACGACCACGGCTATCTGCTAACCATGCCCGCCCATCTACGGTGGCTGTCCAGATGAGCCAACAACACTTCTTGACGCCGTCTTTTTTCTTGGTGTTTTGTGTAGCAACCCGTACTGTATCCGATAATGATACCCACATCAATCAATGGGAGTCAACAGCAACAAACATACAATATCGATAGAGATGGCTTCACTTTGCGAGCGTCACCGCCGGGGTCGTGTCGGCGGGGGGTGCCGGGGGTGATGTTGGCTGCAGAGTCGCGTTCTCCGACGGGAATTCGGCTCCCTCCACGATTGGGGATTGGAGACGTTTGCACTCCTGGAATTTTAGGGTTTTAACGGAACAATGAAAACTGAAACTAGGATATTGGGAATCCCGTTCTGGTTATTTATTTTATCTTATTTTATTTATTATCGGGGGGGTTTGGGCGAAAAGAATTTTTTGTCTAGGCCCAGAATCCCTAGTAACGTAACAGCACGTATTTTTACAGTCTTTTTTTAATTTGGCTATATTTAAAGCGAAAAACAAGCTAAAAATGTGAAAAATTCGAGATTTTGATCGAAAATCTGTATTACAATCGTTTGTTTAAAAAATTTGTAGAGTTTTTGCGTTTAAGCACAATGAAAAATGGTTTAAAACCGGCCTTTCAGGGTCGAAACCCAATTTCTTTCTCTACTTTCCGATATTCCTATTCTGCTTTCAAATGTCTATTCCACTTCCCCCACCTTCAACAGTGTACACGGCTTGATCGGCTTGAAGTCGGCGTTGGCCATCTCGCGAAAGATCGTCTCCGTGTTCAGCCGCGTGAACAGGATGCACTTTTTGCGGTACTGTAGGGAGGGCAAGGTTTAGGATCCGGTTTAACCTTGCCACGAACCTGATAGTGCCGATTGCACTCGTGGCGCAGCTGATGGGCCAATTTACGCCGACTGGGCACCTGGAAGGGGTTGAAGGGAGGGTGACAGTAGGGGTAAGGGGGCGTACCTGTCTACCAAAATGGCCGTAGACGGTGCGGAGGACAATTTGGCATGCTTCACATCGCTCCTCGGGGGTTAGGGCGTCGGCTTCATGTGGCTGAAAAAGGAGGTGGGCTCGATTCTAAGGCTGCTTATGGCTTCATAGTTCCTTTAGTGGTATAGAGAGCGATATAGGGAGAAAGAGAGAGAGAGAACGAGGCAGAGAGAGGAGCAGGAGAAAAAGAGAGTTATACGTAGAATGATATCTAGAGAAATAGGTTAACAACGAGAGACCGAGAGGGCGAGAGCGAGCCAGTGAGCGAGAGAGAGAGAGAGACAGAGAGAGCGAGAGAGTGAGCGAGCGAGTGAGCGAGAGAGACGGGGAGGATGAGCTAGAGAGAGAGCTAGAGAGAGTCAGGGAACGGGAGAGAATGAGAAAGTTCTCAAGCTGGTTAGCGCAAAATATTGAATGACAGAGCGAGAGAGCGAGTGAGAGAGAGAACAGTTGAGCGAAAGTGAGGAGAGAGAAATTAGCATAACCTCTAACCCACGCACTTCCTATGATTTTTTTCGCAAAAAATCCGGTTTTAAATCATATCCTTTGCCCCGCCTACCGTAACGGGCAGCCCAACTTCAACTTGGTCACCCTCCACCTCGGCCACGGCGTGGATTATCAGATGTAGCGCCGAATAGAGCAATGCAAAGCAGACGACCGATCGCGGGATCGATCCCGTCATTCCATCCCCATACTAACACCATCCCCCCCTTTCCCCCTCAATACAATCCCTTTCCGGGGCTGCCCCTGTTTCTCATCCTCCCCCTCCACCCTCTTTTTCTCTTTCTCCTTTCCCTCTGGATAAATTGATGGACGATGGGGGCGCGGGGGGAAAGCGTTTGGCACCTCTTTACGCATTTTTGTGCCTGCGTCTCTCGGCTATCCGGCTATTTTTGCGTCTTTCACCAAGTTCCGGGGGCAACCGGTGCAAAAAGGGCACCGATCAACTTGTTGGCCGCGCGCCTAACTATTCGGCCCAAAATAAAAGGCGTGGATTTTTGAGATTTGCTAGATAAATAATAAAATGATTCTATCCTGCCAAAAATTCCGAAAAAAATAGATTAAATTTTTGCGGTTGCTTGGAAATAGTTTTTTATCTGTCTGTAGCTCTATTTGTCTCTCACTCTCTCTCCCTCTCTCTCTCTCCGCTAGGCGTCTCGTTCTCGCTGTATCTGCGAATCTCACCCTCTCATGCGCTCTCTCTCTCTCTCTCTCTCTCTCTCTCTCTAAAACACTCTCCCCTTTGTTTCTCTCTCTCTCTCTCTCTGCTCTCACTATTTCTCTCGCTCTTTCTCTATCTTTCTCACTCTATCTCTCTTTCTCCCTCTCTCTCCCGCTCTCTCTCTCGCTCTCTCTCTCTCACCCTCTCTCGCTCCCTCTCACTCGCTCTTTCCCTCTCTCGCTAACCACGAAGAAAAGCCGCCGTCAATATCCCCAAATAACCCCTGCAAGTTTCCATCCCAAAACCCACCAGAACATTCAGAATAAATAGCACGAGGGCTATGACGAGACCATGATGCATTCACAAGTCGAAAAATGGCCCGGCCGACGCTCGCTCGACTCGACTATTATAGCCCGCCACCGAATTTGCCAAATAGCCCAGCCAAGGGCAGGCAGGGGGGGGATACGGTGGACAGGAAGGATGGAAGGGGCGTGCAGAGGTGTTGCCCGGAATCCGGGGCCCGGGCGGGGGCCCAGTTTTCGGCGGGGCCCTCAAAGAACGGGCAAATAGCCTCGAGGGTCCTGGCTGACATTCCGCGTCTTGGCCTTCGGGCTGGCTGGCAATTTGGGGTGGTTTTAAAATGGCTGGAAAGCGCGGCATGCAAATCGGGCTTCAGAAAATCCCAACAAATTGCTAAGCGATTGCGGTCATCGACAAAAATTGATCCCCCCCGCTAACAGTGCAGTGCTCCTAAAATAAGCGAATTCCGTTGCGCAAATAAGCGGACACGACCTGAACCAGCGGCCAAGCCCGCGCCAAGCCCGCGCCAAGCTGAACATAAGTCAAAGCTCGGCCTAAGCATGAGGCTAAGCCAAGCCCGAGCCTAGACTTAGCCTAAGCCCATCCCAACCATACGCCTAAACTTCTTAGCCTAAATCTGTGAGCATAAGCATCAGCCGACGCTAAGCTAAGCCTAATCTCAAGTCTAGGCCTCAGCCTAAGCCTAAGCTTAATCTAACCTAGGCCAATCCTAAGCCAAGCCTAAGCCAAGCCTAAGCCAATCCTAAGCCAAGCCTAAGCTTAGCCTAAGCCAAGCCTAGGCCAAGCCTAAGCCAAGCCTAAGCCAAGCCTAAGCCAAATCTAAGCCAAGCCTAAGCCAAGTCGAAGCCAAGTCTAAGCTTAAGCCAAGTCTAAGTCAAACCTATCTTAAAGTTTTTATCTGCTTTATGCTTAAACTTGCATTCGTCATCCTCCAAGGCTCTGCGTTTTCTGATTCCTGGGGTATTTTTGGGGCACCCAGCGCGGCACGGGTTACGGTAGCCCGTAAAACGCGGCGTTTCGCCGCTTCAAATTTATCGCGCTCCAACGAGGGGGGTCCAGGCGAACCGACCGGGTTTCTCTGTCTCTCTCTGTCTCTCTCTCTCTCTCTCTGTGTCTCTCGCCCTCTCCCACTCCCTCTCTCTCTCTCACCTATGATATCACCCAGCAAACCAGCAAAAAAAATCGGAATTGCCTAGGCCGTCTCGGGTGCGGGTGATCAGACCAAGGGTCGCCCCCATTCATCCAATATCTTTATTTCTTTCCCCTTTCACATATCTCTTTCTGCAATCATTCAAGGGTCAGAGACACGTGAGATATACAAAAATACACCCATACCAGTTGGAAGGAACATTAATCAAGATCGCGAGAAAGGGGGCAAAGGCACTCGAATCCACCGCGGGGGGGGGGGGCAATATTTAGCAAATGATGTGGGAGGGATATGGTACGGGTACTGTACCATCCTGGTCATGTCATTTTCTTGCCCATTGATAGCAGAAAATGTATAGCAAATCTGATAGGAATATTGTTGGGGAAAAGCTAATGGCTATTAGAGTGTCGAAAATTAGAATGTCGACATCGATTTCGGAAATTCGTTTTGTCGAAATTTGGCTTGTCGGGATTTATTTTGTTAAAATACATTTTTTCGAAATGGTTTTTTCGGATTTCACTTTGTTGAAATTCATTTTTGACATTTCAATACCTGTAAAAAATCGTCGTTAACTACATTCTGATTTTCGACAGTTTAAACAGATCGCAAGGACACCCAAAATATTTGTCGAATCAAAAATACCCCAAAAATTGTTTGAGAAATCCCGGAGACCACTTCCGGCCGTTCAGACGATACAGATGGAGTCGGTGCTGTCGGTGCTGAGACTGCGGGTGACCAGCTGAGCACGAGCCATGATTAGGGCTGACATTCCGCGACTAAAATTGGTGGTATTTTTCTCGCGCTGCGCCTTTCACCCAGGCATGCCAGCCGAGATTTTTGAGGAAATTTATCGGCCAGATTCTTTGCGAAAGGATCGCCGTGAAAATACGGAAATGGAGGTATAAAGCGAGCCGGGACTCTTTAGGATCCCTATTTCTCACTTGCGCATTCACTATATCTCTCCCACTCACTTTTTATTGGTCTCTCTTTCACACTTACTCTCTCTCTCTCACTCTCTCTCTATCTCTCGCTCTTTCTCTCTCTCTCTGTCCCTCTTTATCTCTCTCTATATCTCTGTTTCTCTCGCTCTCTCTCTTTCTCTCTATCTCTCCATCTCGCGCTCTCTCTCTCTCTTTCTCTCTCTCTCGCTCTCTCCGTCTCTCTCCCTCTCTCTCTGGCTCTTTCCTGGACCCAATACACTCTTTCGTCAAAGGCTACATCACATACCCTCGGGTGGCTTCCCTCATCGAGATCTTTTTTGGCATATAGTACGTCTCTCCCGGTGGCTCGGGTGGTGCTCCCCATTTATCTCTTCGGAATACCGGACGACAACAAGGCAAAAGGCCGAAAAGTCGACGGCCAAGCAGTTGGAGCGTTGTCACTACCTGAACAGGAAAATGATATCCTGATCCTGCTCTCTTTCGCTCTCCCAGTCTCTAACCCTCTCTCCCGCTCTCTCTCACTCTCTCTCTAACTCTCACCTCCATCCTAATCTCTCGATCGCTGGCTGTATAAATCGGTAACCGCATCGCGCACGCCAGAATCGGCAGGAACGAGGATATATCGGAAGTGACGGCATACGCCTCAGCGTTTCGCACGAGAATCCCTGGAATACCGCATGTGGAATCTGCATTTTGCAGGCTACGATACTCTTGTAAAAATCTTTCAACCCGCTAAATACTTGAGATCACTCCTTACACCTAAGCATACTCCCTTTAAACGCACTGAAAAATAAAAATCCCTACCCGGACTGATATTTTCCATCCCGGCGATAATGACGTCCAGAATATTCGAAAACAAATATGTACAAACGACGATGACAAGCATCCGGGTGACGGTGCGTAGCCTGGATCGTAGCCGGGCCACTTCCCCTCTGGAAATTTGGAGTTTATTGGGGGTTTTGGGTGTTTTTCGCTCGATCTAGTTCTCTTTGCCTATTGGTGTCCACACCCCTTCAAAGCCGACATACTTGCTGCCGACGGTGACGTAGAGGATGAGCGTCTTCACCGTTTGATCTCGATCCGTTCTCCTCACGTTCATCACGATGGCCGCGTTGAAGTAGGCGAGGACTAAATTGGGGTATGAATCCTAGGTAATCTCTGCTAGCCTGTCCTCCGAAAAAGGTGCCGAAAAAACTTCAGGCTAATGCCATGCCGAAGCCTAAGCTAAAGCCCGGGTCTAAGCACAAGCCTAGGACAAAGCTAATCCTAAGATCTTAAGCCTAAGCAAGAGCCCAAGCCCAAGTCTAGGCCTACCTAAGCCCGTGCCTAAGCGTAAGCCTAAGCCTAGCATAAGCCTAAGCCTCAAACCCAAGCCCAAGCAGAAGTCTAAGTGTGCTTCTATGCAGGAGCCTATGCGTAAGCCTAAGCCGAAGCAAAGGCCCAAGCTAAAGGCTATTAGCTAATGACTTAAGCCCAAGCCTAAGTCCAGGCCTAAGCTTAACAATCAGCCTAAATCTAAGCCTAAGGATACGTCTGAGTGAGTCAAGCTCTGCGAAATTCGCCAAAAAACTCACCAACGAATGGCAAGAACACCGTGGCAATCTTTCGAATCCAAAATTTCCACAGCATGTCAAAGTCCGGGTAATCCGTTAGCGGAATCGCATATACTGAATACGCGGCAAACCCCGAGCAATTCGTGTTGTATTCGATCTAAAAATATCGGTTATTTGGACGTGACTCAAAAATCGCCCACATTTATCTCGAGGTATACGGTGCCTCTGAAGACGATGCCGAAGCACATACAAAGAAAAACGACGAGTCCTCGATGGTTGGAGAGGAAATGGAATACAGCTGTTGATCTGGAAATGGAAGGGATTCGTTTGGGATTGGGTTGAACAACAACTAACCACCACCACTAATAGATGAATCGAAATAATGGAACTCGAAAAGGGGAGAGGGAACGGGGATGGAAATGCGGAAATGATAGTTTTCGGAAGTGAACTGTTCGGTTTAAGCCGGGTTTTGACAGTTTGGCAAGTTTCCAGGGGTTTGTGAAAAGTTGCAGGACGTGAACTTCGATGAAGCCTAAGCCTAAGCCATGCCCACGCCATGCCTAAGCCTCAGCAAGTCTAGGCTCGAGTTTAAATCAAGCCAAGCGTGAGCTAAGCTAAGCCTAAGCCAAACCTAAGCCAGGCCCCCCCCGCCCCCCCAACCCAAACCCCAGGAAAACCCCCCCACCACCAAGCCAGACTTAAAATTGACCCAAGCACTAGCTAAGCCTAAGCTTGAGTTTAAACCAGGCCAAGCCTCGGCCTAAGTCAAGCCCACGCCCAAGCCTGGGCCTGAGCAAAACCCAAGCCAAGCAGAGCTCAAGCCAAGGAAGCAATGCCTAAGTCTTAACTCCTAAGTCCCAAGCACCAGCTTAAGTATAAGCTCGAGCCTAAGCCTAACCTAAGCTGAGGCTACGCCCAAGCCAAGCCCAAGCCAGGCTTAAACTTGGCGTGGGCTTGGCTTGGCTTAAACCAAGCTGAAGTCTAGGCCTGCTAGACCAAGCCAAGCCTAAGCCTAAGCCAAGCCGCAGCCCTGTTATACGACCGACATTCAAGAAAAACATTTAGCATGCTTGAGGGGTTATCGATCTTGTTTAAACTCTAAAGGGACAGTGACAAGCAGGGACGGAAGAAAAGCAAGCCAAAAAGATTAGTCTAGCGTATAGATTGTTAGTATAAAAGAAGCTTCTCTGTTACTCACACAGGATTATCTAACTCCTCCGGGTTCTCCTCGTCTCTGAAAACAATCAACGGATCGATGGATGTATTTTGGCATGCCGGTAACACGATTTGGACATTAAAAAACGGATCCAATCAGCCATTTAGCGATAGGGGTACAGACGGCCAAAAAGTACGCGAGGATACGGGGCAAATTTCGGGCTTTTTCGATATTTTGTTGTAAAGGCGTCGACACGGGTCAATTTTAGAGTTTTTTCACTGACATGAGAGGAGCCGAATGTTATCCTTTTAAAGGAAACGTGAAGCCAGCCGTCTCTTTTTCCGGCATATCCGGCATTCTCGGCAAAATGCCGAGTTATTCCATAACTATTTATCCGATAGTGATTTTAAAAATTTAAAAATTAAAATTTCGAAAATGCCGGATGTCGAAACGTAAAAATTTCGCGATTTTCGCGATTTTTCGGGGTAAGCTTGACGTATTGAAATTTCGGCATTATAGCCTTTCGACGCTCTTCGTTTCGACAGTTTGTGGTTCGACATTATGAATTTCGACATTTTGCTCAAAATACCTGATTCCTGTGGTTCCTTTAAAAGTACCTGGAAGGCAAATCTAAGGATTCTCTTCTAAACCGCTTCTAATTTTCGTTTGAATACCTTAATCCATTACGCTATGAAAATAGCTATCCAGCGCGGCAGAATCCACAGCCGCATCTTGCTCATACAACCTACTTTGAATTGCCGGTACTCTGCAGGTATCGCTCGATGGTGGCCGCCATCAGGAGAAACGACGACCAGCAAAAAGTGATTCCGGAGATGGTGAACGCGTAGAGGAGGTAGTTGTGCCAGGCGACGAACAGGGGCCACGACTCAAAATAGTCGGCGTACACCTAAGGAGAAAGATTTGAAGAATTTTCGTACGCCATTGTCTAATGGATTTCCACTCATCTTGTTTCAACAACAAAACACCGTAATCAAAAATGCCGACAACTTTTTGGGATTTTAGCTGTCGATTCCATATTTTTGGACCTTTACTGTCGTTATTTCTCAAACTGTGGTGTTTGCATGGCGGTTGTGGGTGGAGGAGAGCTGTCGGAGTTTTTGTTGTCGGTATTTTTGCTATTTTGTTTGCTGATATTGTAATGGTGACTTTGAAATCAGATAAGTAGCGGCAAGCAATATGTGTCCGGATTTTAATTTTGCTACCTATCGGCATTATTTGGCGGTTTTTCTGTCGACATTTTCGCGATCGCTATACAGGGTGTCCCAAAAAAAACGACCCATCTGGCATTTCGCCGTGTTACATCCAATCGGTCCCAAATTTGGACCAGGGGTGTATCGGACCCTAAATAACAACAATCCTGACTTATAGCCCTGTAGCTTTCGTGGTTCTCGAGTTATAACGAAAATACTGTTTTTCCGGGAATTCTGAACAGTTTTTTCGGCTATCTTTTTGGACTTTGCATCGATTTGCATCGACTTCCGGCTGTGAATCCCTAATTTCGCTTAAGAACTTGGGTAATTTTGCGTTCTAACAATCGCTTAAATCAAAGTTTATTTAATCAATTTTACTCTGGAAAAAATTTCTTAGGGTAAAGAAGGCCTACCGGATCATTTTCACTTAATGTTTAGGGGGTCTAATTCCACGAAAACCCTATGAAAAATGGAAAATAAAGTTTGTTTTCGATATAACTCGAGAACTACTCTAGCTACAGGGCTATAAGTCAGGATTGTTGTTATTTAGGGTCCGATACACCCCTGGTCCAAATTTGGGGCCGATTGGATGTAACCCGGCGAAATGCCAGATGGGTCGTTTTTTTTGGGACACCCTGTATGTGCTTGCTTTGACGTTTTTCTGTCGCTAGTTTGTTTGGTAGCGTACCGTTCTTATCGAATTTGAAGTTCTGAGGTGGCTGCCAGCACTTCTATCGGTATTTAGCTATCGATGTCTTTCGTCATTTTTTCGGCATTTTTATTGCCGGCCTTTCGGACGGCCTATTGTCGGTATTTTGGCTTTTGAGACCAGGGATTTCATGCTTGTGCGAATTTATGTGAAAATTTTGTCGGTATTTTTAGTGTGTACTTAAGCCAGTCCGTTGACCATAGGCATTTTTTACATTTTCATTTCGCGGTTGAATTTTAACTATCGCAATCTGTCGGTATTTCGGTGTTTTTCTACTGTCGGCATTTTTGGAACCATTCGCAGTTGAATTTTAACTATCGAAATCTGTCGGCATTTTGAATTGTCCCCCTCACCTGTACACACATGATGGCAATATAGGAGAGAGAGACGAAGATGTCGCACAGCGAGATCCACATCAGATAGGTGAGGTTTCGGCGGCGGAGCAGCTGCAAATACTCGAGGAGAAGCCGTGGCGGCACCCGGGGCTCAAGGCAAGAGAAGGCGAAAGACGTCCGTCGCATGCGTTGCCGGTGCAGCATCTATACATGCAGATGGGGCACATGCTCGACACGGTCATGCTGTTAATCGGGGGCTGCGCTGGTAGATTTCGATCGGGTTATTGGGAGGAAGTTAGCGTGAATTAGCATAAATTTATAGGAAGTGGAAAATCACAAATTTTTAACTAAAAAATGGATTTTTTTACGAAAATTTTGATTTTTTTGGAAATATGAATAATTTTCTGGGCCTTTCATAGCTAAAAATTGAACAAAAATTCTATTCAAAATTTTCATTATTGGGCACTAAGGCGACATTAAAAAAAGTAAATTTCTCCCCGTTAAAATCCCACCCCCCGCTAACGCACCAGATCCCAAATATCTCTAGAAGACGAGCAAAACGCTACTGGAAAATTGTCCATTATAGAGCGGTTACTGGATTATTTGCATAAAGCTAGTTTTCCCTGCTCAACCCCGCCAACGAACAAGCTCCAAAGTTGCTGAACCGCTGTAAAATAGCATGAAAAACAGCGATTATTATTTGCCAATTAATCTCAAGGCCTAAAAAATTTTTAAAATTGTAATTTGCATAGACAACTATTAAACAAGAATTAATTGGGTTATAAAGATGATTCGAGACGTGACGAATACCCTACAAAACAGTGTTGTTAATTTACACGTCGAGCAGCTAGGGTTAGCGTATGTTAATGGACATCAATCAGGTTAGTTATCAGGCTACAAGCAGTCGAAATACAGCATTCCTGGGCCCCCCAAAAAACACCAACGAATACTGCAAAGTTTTTCGAGTTTTATCAATTTTCAAAAAATTTGGACTTTGCGGTATTCCGTGTTTTTTTTCTGATTGCTGCGTGTAAGATACCTTCGACGAGTTAAAGGTGTAGAACAGGATGCAATTGTGGAAAATCGATACGACGGCCGTCGTGCAGCCGACAACCCCCACGAACCACATCTTCCACAGCTGAAAATTCGGTTTTAAAGGGGGAAAAGGGCTTTGAAGTGGAACTGAAGCTAAGCCTAAGCCTAAGCAGAAGCATAATCCTAAGCCTAAGTCTGTGCCAAGCCTAAGCCTGCGCCTAAGCCTAATCCAAGCCTAAGCCTAAGCCGAAGGCTAAGCCTGAGCCAAGCCGAAGCCTAATCCAAGCCTGAGCCGTAGCCGTAGCCTATGCCAAGCTAGGCCGAAGCCTAACCCAAGCTTCAGCCAAGCCTAAGCCAAGCCTAAGCCTAATCCTAAGCCTAAGCCTAAGCCTTAGCCTAGGCCAAGCCTAAGCCTGAGCCTAAGCCCTGCCTAAGCCGAAGCCGAAGCCGAGGCCAAGCCTAAGACTAAGCCTAAGCCAAGCTTAAGCCAAGGCTAAGCCGAAGCCTAAGCCAAGCCTAAGCCTAAGCCGAAGCCGAAGCCAAGCCTAATCTTAAGCCAAGCTTCAGCCAAGCCTAACCTAAGACTCAGCCCAAGCCAAGCCTAAACCCCACACAAAGCTCACCAAAAATATTTGCGGCGTATAATTGCACGGGTCGGCCGAGGTGGGGCTCATCGGGGCTTCGGTGCTTGCCGAGGAAAAGTTGTCCATTTTGGCGTCGTCGTCACGGGTTTATCTCATCTTCACATAAGTGTTCTCTGCAAAAAAAATTGTAGAATTAATAGAATAGATATCAATACTAATAGAATAATAATAATAAGAAAAATAATAACATGAATATAATCAAATTATACAAAAAAAGAAAAAAAAAATTTATCTATATTTAAAAAATTATTTTTTAATACAATAAATTTTATAAAAAAAAAAAAAACCACCCCCCCCTTCAAAAAATAAAAAAACAACTATTTTATATTTATTTTTTTTAAACAAAAAAAAAATTTTTCTGACGACTTGGCCAAGTGGTAGTGCGCTTGTCCTATCAGGTGCACGACCAGGGTTCAATTCCTGGCCAAGACAAACTTTTTGCTTTTGCTCGACAATAAGAATTCTGTGTTTCGGAAGCTAAACAAAGTGTTCTAGAATTCTTTCTGATCAAGAGAGCCTTGGATAATTTGGTGGGGGGAGGTCAGAGGGGCGCCTCGAGGTAAGGGGGATTAGCTATTTGCCCCCAAATGGGATGACTTCTGCGCCGGGATCAAAAACATGTAGTTTAATTGGAAATTGGCAGGAAGGTGGCTTACGGTGTGCTGCGCCTAAAAATTTTTGGTGGGCTTAAAGGGATGCGGAAGTGAAAATGAGCCCCGGTGGGTATGGTGGGGGCTTTAGGTGCTGTCGACTTGCGTAGGAGTAGGCTTAGCTTAGGCTTAACCTAACTTAGGCTTAACTTAGCTTAGCCTTAGGCTTAGATTTGGCTTAGCTTGGGCTTAGCTTAGAATTGGCCCTATTGTGACAGATCAAAGTGGTGATGAGGAAGATAAATATGTGCACAGCGCGGGCTGTCTAGGCGATGAGGGTGGAATAGGAGAAAGAGAGGCAGAAGATGTATAAAAGCCAAAAAGGATAGATAGAAAGATGCATTCTCCTGCCCTTCATCACCTCCTGGAGCCCCCGCCATCCCCCCAACCCAATTTACAGGAGCAGCAGTTCCCCCCCTCGTCTCCATGAGGGCCCAAAAAAGATAGGTGGCCATCGGGATCTGGCCAGTTGAAATGGCCACTAGGGTACAGGGGTTTTATAAAGGGAATGGGATGGTGTGGGACAGCGCACTAATGGTTGAGGATGGGAGAGAGAGTGAGAAAGCGGGAGAGAGAAAGAGAGAAAGAGAGAGAGGGGGAGAGAGAGAAAGAGAGAAAGGGAGAGAGAGTGAGAGAGCGAGAGATAGAGAGCGATAGTGAGATATAGAGAGAAAGAGGGAGAGGCGAGTGAGCGAGCGAGAGATAGAGATAGAGAGAGAGAGAGCGACAGAGAGCGACAGAGAAATAGAGGTTTCATAATGCCGAAATTTCAATATGTCAGATTTTCCTATAAAAAATCTCGCGGAAAATCCCCGAGGTTCTATGCAAAAAATGCGGGCATATAAAATTTCGGCAATTTCCAAATGACCATCTGAACTGCTCGAATTCTTCCGCATCCTTGAACTGCTCGAATTCGTTGGACTTTGCAAAGTTCAAAAACTTGCTGCAGTTGGAGGGTGCGCGCCTCCGGTGTGAGAAGATAAGCCGCAACGTCCCGCCCCCCGGTTCTTTCCTGATCCGTCTGTCGTTGCTGGAGAGTCTGATGAATCCAGAAGGGGCTTCCCCTTTTGCTGTCATGTCTATCATTGTCAACCGGTGTTTGGGAGCGGCCAACATTCCTTGGGGGATTCACCCCATCGAGAAGCGCTGGATTAGACAATGCAGCTTCTCGGGGAAAACCCCCCGAAAAACGCCAGATTTTAAGGTCCCAGTCCGTCAAAAATTTCCTAGAGATCAGAGTTCCGCAACGTTCCGTTGTGGGTAAATGGCGGGGCGTTTTTTGGGGTGTGTTGGACAAAGCTTTTGATAGCGTAATCAATTAGACGGTCATGAAGACGTGCGCGTCGCGTGTCGCGGAAAAATCCATAGAGATTTACCCGATAAAACCCCCATATCCACGCTTACCTGTCCCTTTAAACCGAATCTGCGGGGCCAGAATCGACCTAGGCCTTCAACTAGGTCTAGACATCTAGCCGCAGCCCCAAGAAAAATTTCCAAAATTTTTGGCGCTATTTAACGCCATTTTGTGCTACGCGTAGCTCTCCAAAACCAATTAACGGAATTCTTCAAAATTCGCACTTCCCAGCTCCTTTAAAATATTTCACAGCCCAAAAAAAGTGTAAAACCGGCGACTCGGCCGCAAAAATCTGCAACAAACAGCACAAAATTAAATTCTACACGCCCCACACAAAAAATCAGCTGCCCAGGCTGGCCGCCCCGTGTTTTGTTCTATTCCGTAGCCGTTCAGCCGGCGGTTAGGAGATCAAAAAACGGCCAGGGGGACCCCGACCAGCACTGATCAATTAGAGGTGCGGGCCGGCGACTGCTAGGAGGAGGAGGAGGAGAGCACTAAATTGCCTTGATTCCGTCCCATCTATAGACCCTTTGCAGAGGAGCAACTAGGCAAGTATGGAGAGCAGCAACGGATAAGTTGCACTTTTTGCTGATGCCCAGGGGAAATTCAGGCTGAGATTTGGGAATTTTTGCCAAAATTTTGAGCAACAATTGACTAGAAGGTAACGACAAATCAAATGTCCACGAAAAAAGGGTTAAAAATGGGTGCAGGGGCCACAAAAATAAGTCGCTAACGGGGGGCGCGACGAATTCCCGGGAGGGTGAGGGCCCTAATTGGGCTTTGCCGAGTGCCCAGAAATGGCCGACGAACTTGTGGGTAAATAGAGGCACGAGGAGAACATTCCTTGAAATACTAAGGGAGCTTGAAGGTCAAATTCTTAGGGTTCTTCTAAAATTCGAAAAAGCTAGCTACACTCGAATTGTCTACGCCGAGATACGATTGTCCTCAGTACGCTACACTACAGTGCACTACGCTATCATCGGTACGGTGCACTACGCATCGCAGGTTACCCTATGATATACATTTTCCTACTACATAATCCACGTTTACGGTAGGTTAACTTCTTTGACCCTGAAGAGAGGGAATAGAGGGAGAGAGAAGGAGAGAGAGAGAGAGAGAGAGAGAGAGAGGGGAGGGAGAGAGAGATAGAGAGAGTCAGAGAGAGAGAGAGAGACAGAGACTGAGAGAGAGGTGAGAGAGATAGAAACAGATGGTTTGAGAAAATTGTTGTACGTTATGCTACGCCAAGGAATGATATGTATTTATGTTACCCGTCCTGTGAGTGCGACAAGCTATTTTTTTAACTTTTTAGAAACACACTGGGCCCTAAAGCCAACAATGGGGGTCGAATGACAGTCGAACAGCGAGTAGCACCGAGTGAAATGGAATACATGTTCTACTGAAATATAGATGAGCAGGGAGGGAAAGAAAAAGAGAAAAAGAAGAAGGAAGGGAACGGGGGTGGCTCTCGGATTTTGCAAAGGAATGAGTTCGGGATATTTTATGCGGAATAATGTGTCAAGTTTGACCTTGGCTGTGATTATAGTCAGCCAAAATTCTTATTTTCTAGATGATACTCCGAAATAGCAGCAAATGACGAGTTTAGGGTTTTCGGCAATCCCTGGGCCTTCCCGGTCCATAGGTGTGTGGGGGAGGGTCTTTGAAAAATTAATTGGTGACCTGGGGGAGGGCTCCTTTTAGAGATAGCCGTGAATAAGTTCAGCCCGTAATTTGGTCATCCCTCATAAAAGGTCCGAGAGAGTGAGAGAGAGAGAGAGAGAGAGAGAGAGAGAGAAGCTGATCAAAAATTCTCGCCATTGAAAAACGTTAAGGCGCTTTGGGGATGGAAGACCCGAGCGTCAGAACGGAAGTTTTTTGTGGCTTTTTATAGGCGATTGTTTGTGGCCAATTCGGGGTTGAACTTCCGCAAATTGTCACTGCTAGCCTACCTCTCCTGTTCCTCAAAGAACCTCTGCTAGCTTGCCCCTCTATTTGCCTAAAAAATGACTGCGTTCTGCCCCTCTCCTAATTGCTTAAGGAATTTCTGCCGGTTGGCCCCTCTCAGTTCCTCAAAGAATCTCTGCTAGCCTGCCCTTCAGTCAATCTCGGCTAGTTTTTCGAGCGCTTTTCTACCTGTCACGCCCCCTTTAAATATCAAAACCGGCTACGTGTGCCGCAAAATGATCTGCAGAAAGTTCCATTCCAATCGCCCACGGGGGCGTAAAATAGAATTACGCGGCCCCCCGTAATTTGGTATGAAATCAGACTAGCCAGATTATTGGCACCCGGAGAAGGCCAACAATCCCAAGATGGTCGCGTTGCCCTCAAATGTTCCCCGTCCAACAATAAGCCCGGGGACGGCTGTTTCCCCAAATAACACCTCAATGGCGCCATATGACACTGGAGTAGATGCGGAACTCTCTGGGTCCAAAAAGATCTCCGCTAGCTGCCTGAGCGTTCGAATTTCTGGTTGTAAACGACAGCCGACGACATGTACGATCGAATAAAGTTTAAGGGCAGAGCGACAGTGGTGATATCTGTCATATTTTTTCCAAAGAATCCCTGCTAGGATGCCCGTGGACTAATTTAAAAAAATCAGGGCATAATCCGGTTCAAAATCCCGAGGCTCAAGATCCCTAATGCCGAGATCCCGACATCTCCAAAAGCAAGTTTCAAAATTCCGACCGTGATTTGGCCAAATGCCGACATTCAGCCAAAATACCGACAGCACCGACCGTCTTAATCCGGGCAGTGCCAAAATACCGACACGGGTCAGAAGAACTATTGTCAATATGCCGACATGCAAAATGCCGACATGGTCGAATACCGATAGCTATGCTCCCAAAATGAGCAAATACCGAAAATTCAAGTCAAATTGCAAAAATCAAAATCCCCAATGCAAATTCGGGTGGCAATAATACCGACATCCATGATCTCGACAGCCTAAATACCGACATTCGTGATCGATATTCAAAATACCGACAGATCCGAAAATCAGACAGCACGAAATACCGACATGCAACCCAAATTTGAAAATAATAATAATCCCGAAATGTAAAATCCCAGTAGCCAAAATACCGACAGAAATCGATGAGAGTTTGAAAAACCAAGTTAATTTGCATCCTGTCGGCATTATGGCCCCCGGAATTCGGCAGTCGCGAATTTGGATTGTCGGGTTTATGCTTGTCGGCATTATGGCTTCTCGAGATTTTCATGTCGGTATTTCGGCATCTCCCATTTGATTTTGAGTTTAAATATGGGATAAAAGCTCGATTCCATCGAAATTTGAGTGCGGCAGGAAGCTGGAGAGGCAATAGATCTGGCCAGCCGGCCACGGACACGAATATTGGATATGTGGTCCATCGAAACGACATCTGTTCCCCCCAAAAGCCCATCCGCAAAAAATCGGCTCTTATGGGTGACGGCAAGCAGGCACAGCGCCGCCGCGAGGGTTGACGCTTTTTCCGGCTACCCATCCGCAGCCGGGATATTCCGCAAAAATACTATTTACGGCCATCGGCCACTTGGAGATTGAAGCGCAAGTTTGCGGCGTTGGGCACATGTTGGTTTATGGGGGTTTATGGAAGATGGCCATGGAATTATGGGCAATGTTTTGGGGAGGGTTTAGCGGCTATCATGTGCCTTGGGTACCGTATCTTGGAGGTTGAGGAAGCTGGTGTTATGGGGGGCGCTTCCTCTACTCGGAACTTCCTTATCCAAAAATTGTTGTGTTTTGACTCTCTGTCGTCCCAAAATCAGCTTTCTGCGCTCTGTGAATTTTTCCGTATCTCCCTCACTCTCTCTCTCTCTCTCTCTCTCTCTCTCTTTCTCTCTCTCTCTCATACACACTATCTCCCTATCTCTCTCTCGCTCAGTAAATTTTCTGGCTTGAAATTTTTGATTTTTGGTATTTCGGGATAGAAAAGCTAATTCCTTTTTTTAGATAACCCAACAATTTACAAATTCAACAAACCACAAGCTTACGGTAAAGCCACCAAAAATCAAGGATACAGATTTAGAAGCCGTCCAAGTACGAAAAGTCACCAATTGAAATTCGGGTGTTCTGGAAAACGGGCAGACGGCAACACCTGGGAGATGTTAATGGAATTTCTGAGTGGCCGACGGGTCCGATTACCATTCCCAAGACTTCAGAAAATGCGAAATTACGAAATTTGTTTTCACAGGTTCTGGCGATACGATATTTTTATGTACAGGGTGTCCCAAAAACCCCCCCTCTAGAGGCCGTCAATCGGATCGGATCGGAATGATTTTTATACCAATCGAAAGCTCTCGGAAAGGCGAGAAAACAAGCGGGTTTCGTCTTCTAAGATTTAATCTGATTCTATCGATATTTCCGGTTTTCCTAAAAAGCCGGGAATTTTTCATCAGGAATTTCGCAATTAGCATGCAGATCTCGCATAAATCAGCAGTTTTCATGGTTTTTGGACATAAAATTAGCAAATAAAAAGGCTTAATTAAGAAATTCAACCCTCCTTGTTTTCTCGCCTTATCGAGAGCTTTCGATAGATACCTAAATCGTAAAAATCGGAATCAACTGCGGACCGCTAGGTAGGGGGGTTTTTTTTGGGACACCCTGTATAACTAGCATAAAAATGCGGATCAGGCATACCCAAAATTAGAATGAAAAGAGAGAAAATAGAAGCTCAAATTTGCGGTTTTTGGCATTGGGAAAATCGTATTTTTGGGTTCCAAAAATGCAGATTTAAATTTGCATTTTAGCCCAAACCCCATATTCAAAAGAACGGCAGGGATCGGATTACGGAATATCTGATCGAGCCGTGAATAGCAAAGCTAAAGATCAAGTTTCCGAGGATCCGCTAAAAAAAACAGGAAATCCCCAGGAATCTTTGCTAGCTTGCCTTGTCTAGCAGCCAGAGATGAGCGTAAAGGTGCTCATCATTTCTTCAAAAAATCCTGCTAGTCCGCCTTGCGGAACTTAAATAACATGAAACAAAGAGGCACTCGACAAATTCCCAAGCGCTCTCTGCTAGCTTGCCTGGCAGAGGACCTAATATAGAGATGCTCATCCTTTCTCAAAAAATAACTTGCCTTGTCAATTTGCGAAATTGCGAAATTATGCGAAATTCTTGCTTCCCCGCCCCTTTAATCCACAAATTTTGGAGCGGGAACAACGAACTTCGAGACATTCTCAGACGGTTCCACTAGGACTTCCGGCTCGCTTCAAAAGCTACGATACACTCCGGAACACATCAGACTACATCCACTCGCGGGCAGGGGATCTATTCCTGGATTGAGACTGGCTGCCCGTAAAAACACCGGCCGGCAACAATTTGATTTTGGGCCGGGCAATGTTGACGCCCGGGGGGGGAGATCACAGCAAACGCCTTGTAGCTGTCGGCGACGGCAATCTGTTTTGAAGAGAGAGAGAGAGAGAGAGAGAGAGAGAGAGAGAACAGGAGATTCTGCAAGGGTTGCTTCTCCTCGTCTTGCTCCTCGCGGTCGAACGGCTCGAATTACGCGGGGAGGTCGGAGAATTCCCAGCCAGCACTCAAAATGACGGGAAATGTTTTTAGGGCGGGAGATCGTTGTTTTAAGGGGTTTGTGAAGTGAAAAAGACCGAATCGAAAGAAACAGCGTGCTAGAAAGATAGAGAGAGTTAGAGAGAGAGTACGAAAAAAAGCGAAAGAGACAGATAGAAAGCGAGAGATCATTTTTATAGATCTACTACAGCCGCCATACGACCAAAAAACGAATATCCGAAAATCCAGTAGCTCCAGAATCCATATCCAGTGACACCCAAAAATCCCTTCACCTGGTAGGGCAGCTGAAAGAAAAGCTGAATATTCTGAGTCAGTACCCCTGAACGGGCGGTATCTCCGGGATTAAAGGGACCGGAAACGATTAGTTTCACCACGTCCCTGCCCCGCCCCTTTCCCTCCAAGGGTTGCGAGGGGAAGCGTTGGAACAACAAATGTGAAACGATACTGGTCAGGAAGCTGGATATTTGTCGCGCCTTTTAAAGGGATAGGTCATTCAATGATTCCTAACTCAAAATACCGACATCGCTGATGCCGATTGCTAAAATATCGACACCGAAAGTTTCGACAGGCTAGAATCCCGACATGCCAAAATGCCGACATGAATTTTATTATTCCGTGACTGAATTCCGGCTTCATAGTAGTTTTCGTTTTGTTTTTCGTCGTTGTCGGCATTATGGTTGTCGGCACTATGGCTGTCGGGATTATGGCTGTCGGGATTATGGCTGTCGGGATTATGGCTGTCGGGATTATGGCTGTCGGGATTATGGCTGTCGGGATTATGGTCGTCGGGATTCGATCTTTCGGGGTTCGGGCTGTCGGTATTTTGGATGTCGGCATTCTAGCGGTCGGTGTTCTGGCAGCCGGAATGCTGGCTATCGGTATGATAGCTGTCGGTATTCTGACCCGAATCCCTTGCCAATCCCTTTAAACCCACCGCCCAACCCCCAAGAATTCAAAAGCCCGACGTGGATTTGCGTGCCAAATGCCTGGCAATCCAATGAGGTGGGGGGGGATGTGTGTATGTGGGCCTTCCTAGCCGGACCCGCTAATTAATGCCAATAAAAAGAGTGAGCATTCGGTGCGCAGCACACACACTCCCATTCCCTCACTCCCTCCCCCCATTCACAGCATCGGCTGCTCCCCCCACAAAGCTGATCAAACGCTAAAAAGCGCTAGAGAATTTTGCGCGCCCGTGCCGGCATACCGAAAAGAATTGCCCCCCCCCGCTAAGCTAGAAGCACCCAAATCGGTATCAAAATGTTTTTGGCAAAAATCGAGGCGCTCAAAACTGGGCGAAGGTTACCTTACAAGGGGACGTTTTTTTAGTGTCCATGGTGTTTCCAATGGGAGCAAGCCTATTCCATGCAGATTTTTTCGCTGACCAAAACTTCCATTTCAGAATCTGCGAAATGACCATATTTCAAAAGTTATGAAGCTTTAAAATGTGAAAAATGCCCAAAATGGCCAACTTTTGCCGCTTTTCGCTCTTTTAAGTGTCATAACTATCTTATTTTCGTCGTTTCGCAGATTCTGAAAACGGGGGTTTTAATCAGCGCAAAATTCTGCATAAAATAGGCTTGGTCCCATTTTGAAACTGCGTGGACACTAAAAAAGCTCTCTTTGTAAGTTCAAAACCCCTCGAAAGTTGGCCGATCCGAAGCTCTGAAAAATAAGCAACTTTTTGCGTGCGCCGAACGCTGAACGCCGCCCATCTTTGAACACCCTTCCCTCCCAAAAAAAATTCCGAAAACATCCACTTGTCGGGGCGGATCGACGGTGAATAGGGGGGTTGTGGCAGGGCGGATGGGGCTCAACACTGCCCACGCAACCCTATCCTTTTGCAGCGCCAAAAAGGTACACAAGTTCATCGAAAAGACCGCACAGAACGACAGGGAGAAGCATCAGAAACCGGGGGTTGATGTATCTGTTAGCGAGGCCTAAGCCCAGCAAAGCAAAAGTCAAGCCTAAGCCTAAGCCGGAGCAAAATCCAAGCTCAATTCTAGCGAAGCATAGGTCAAGCCAAACCTGATCTTAAATCCAAGCCTAAGCCCAAGCCTAAGCCTAAGCGTAAGCATAAGCATAAGCGAAGCGAAGCATAGACCAAGACAACCCTAAGCCCAAGCCCAAGCCTAAGCTAACAAGTATAGCTAATGTAAGCATAAGCCCAAACTTAGACTTATGATATGCCAAGCCTGGCTTTATCGTAGATTCAAGCTAAGCCCGGTCCGTGCCTTGAAGTTAAGCCAAGTCCAAGCAAAGCCTTGACTAGAAACCAAGAAAACTAAGAAATAAGCGATTGATAGAATCTCTGGTCTTTACCATTTTTTTCTAGGACCCAAAATAGGGCCCATGGGGTGAATCGACAACAAATTAGCCCCCTCCCCCCATCCCATTGCTGCTTCTCATCCAAATTTCCAGCTGAACACCCCTGTGGATTCGTGTATGGGGAGAGAGAGAGAGATGCAGTTTTTCGGTCGGCTAGAGATCTTCCTCCTCCTGCTCCTCCTGCTCCTCCCCACGACCCATTCAGCCATGTGAGCAGAAGCTGTGTGGCGCGGGGGGAATCCCCGCAAAAGTAGCCGTTCGCACCTGCCCATTTTTGCGGACGGCCCCCCGGCAACAAACACCTGGGAATCCCAGAAAATGCGCACATCGCATTGACGACAGCAAGAGAACACGAAAAATAGGACGGTACGAATTCTAAAAATATCGGTAGGGTACGGTGGGCGAGCATTTATGATAAATTTCTTTTTCAAAAAAATAATGCTGCCGAATTCCGTCATGAATTTGTCGAAGATTCTCGAATTGTCAAAAATATCGACTGTAGAAAATTAGCGGATTGGCGAAAATCGAATTGTAGAAAATTGTCGAAAAAATCATTCGAAAAATCGATTTTCGGAAATGAATATGGAAATATAACGTGCAGTAAGTAGTCAATTCAGAATTCAGGAAAAACAGTCAATGAAAAACTGAAAAAAAATTGAGTTGCTCCCTAAAAATTCCTAAGTGTTCTCTGCTAGCATGCCTTTGCTTTCTAAGCAACTCTGTCCACTAGAATACCTCTAAATCCCGAGAAAACTTCAAACTAACTCAACCCTGATCTTCGCGCCAAAATTCAATCCGAAGAGCGGAAATTCCGAGCGAGCGCAACAGAACGATCAACGGCCAGCCCCGGAGCAGGTCTTCCTCATCGCGTCCCCCGGATAACGGGGAGGGATTGAATTGTCTCTGCTGGCTACCCCGATGGCTGATCCCATTACAGATGAGCCGTCGCACTTCGTTTAAACCCCCGGAAGCGTTTGGCGAAATTGGCGATTCTTCCCTTTGATATGAGGCTTTTGAAACAGTAGCAAGCTAGCAAGTAAGGGCCAGCTAAGCATTGCAGAGTATACGTATTGCAGAGTAGTAAATAGCCGCCTACTGGAATCGGTGCATGAAATAGTGAGTGCCAAAAATCCGCATTCTCCTTTGACAACCAGGATCCTGACAACCAAATCCGTACGTACAGCAAAAACCCGGAAGCATGTTAAAATCCCGCAAGCCAAAATACCGGCAAAATCCCGAAATTGCAAATCCGACGCCGAAAATCGGGAAAACAAAACTCCGCCAGCCAAAATACCGAAAGAGCATCCCCCCGAAAGCCAAATCCCGTAATTGAAAAGCGGCACAGCCTAAATGCCGACAGCGAAACTCGAGCCAGCGAAAATCTCGACACCAAGAATCCGGGCGGGCGGAATCCGTTGAAAAGCTACTACTAGTTGGCGCCTTGTCGGGGTTTTGGCCGTCGGCATTATGGCTGTCGGTATTATGGCTTCTAGCTGTCGGTATTAAAAAATCGGGATTTCGGGATTCTGGCCGTGAATATGTAGTTATGGCCTTCGGGATTTCCGGATTTCGGTTGTCGGCATTTTGGCCTCTCATGATTCTGGTTGTCAGTATTACGACTGTCGGAATTTCAAAATCATGCTTGTGGGGATTTTTTTCTGCCGGCGTTCTGGCTGTCGAGATTATGACCGGGATTCAAACCAATCGCCTCCACCCATGTCTAAATAAAATCTTTCGGCAATCAGGACCAGAAATCGCTTGCAGCAACAATGTTCCGACAATCAAACCAGGAATAGTCGCTCCGAAACAACGGAAAACACTTCGAGCCAACTTCCCGGAAAGGGGCAGGTGCCAATTTCCGGGGCGCATTGAGCCCGAGAATACCGGCTGGCGGGCCTGGAATTCGAACGCCCACTCTGCCCACTAGCCCCCCTCCCCCCCCCTACCCCCGGTAAAAGAAAAGATATTCGGGGGTGTGTGTGAAAGATTCAGTGTTTACTTTGTGGGCAGATGTTCGTCGGCCGGGTGAAGGGGGAAACTGCCAGATTTTCCACCGGTCGGAGTTGAGTTTATGAATGGCGAGGGAGGGATGTTTGGTCATTAATTTCGGCGCTTTCGCATTATCGGGGGAAGGGGGATGGGGATTCCGGGTAAACCCAACCTTGTTTCCATAGGACCTAATTTTCTAATATATAGATAAAGCGTTCCAAACCGTTTTTTAGCGGTCCTGAGCCAACAAACCCATTAAGCTATTAGCAAAAATGGAAAAATCGCGAATTTCGATCCAAAAAAACGCCAATTTTCGATCAAAATTTCACCTAAGGTATTTTTCGAAGGGTTTTTATTTTTTTTCAACTTTCAATACGTTAAATTTTGCCTGAAAACACTATTAAAACATCTGTTATTAAGTTACTAGAAATTTCTGAAGAAAACAAGGTCAGAAAAAGAAAAGTTGATTCCCCTCCCCCGATAAAGCTATAACTCCCCCCCGATAATGTAAAAGCGCCTAGATTTCTTAAGTACAATCGAGTCGTAAGTCGAATATGGCAAAGTACTAATTATCAGTGTTTAACACGCCAAACAGCTTTTTTACATGCGTTAACAGACCCATATAAAGTATGCCTTGACACCTTAAATTACTCCTTACGGTGTGTTATCCTACTCCTACTATATATCAACTATAATAATTTTGCTGTGGTCTCCGTCCGTCCGTCCGTCTGAAGCCGAATTCAACTCGAAGGGGAAAGGAGCTAGAGCTTAGCTCTCTTCGATTCGGATAGAGCGTGCTCGGAAACCCCCAAACTGATAAAAAAATTATGAAAAACTTTTAGTTTAAATTATTAAAATTAACTTTGAAAGTTTTTTCCTTAGTAAAAGGGGAGGGGATGGAGGTTGGGGTGATTTTGTACATAGTGAGCCAGGTGGCGTGCGTTCCCTGGATGAAAATTTTCACGGGAGCCATTTCATTTCTATTTTTCTCCCACGTATCCGGTCGGTCGTTATTTTAGTTTTTTAAGGGGCATTCGCCTAGGGGAGGTATCTAAAGCCATCAGGAAGGTATTTAGGTAGTTTTTGAAGGGGGTTTCAGCCATGTGGGGTATCTGAAGCCATCAGGAGGGTATTTAGGTAGTTTTTGAAGGGGGTTTCAGCCATGTGGGGTATCTGAAGCCATCAGGAGGGTATTTAGGTAGTTTTTGAAGGGGGTTTCAGCCATGGGGGGTATCTGAAGCCATGAGCAAGGTATTTAGGTAGTTTTTGAAGGGGGTTTCAGCCATGTGGGGTATCTGAAGCCATCAGGAGGGTATTTAGGTAGTTTTTGAAGGGGTTTCAGCCATGGGGGTATCTGAAGCCATCAGGAGGGTATTTAGGTAGTTTTTGAAGGGGTTTCAGCCATGGGGGTATCTGAAGCCATCAGGAGGGTATTTAGGTAGTTTTTGAAGGGGTTTCAGCCATGGGGGGTATCTGAAGCCATCAGGAGGGTATTTAGGTAGTTTTTGAAGGGGTTTCAGCCATGGGGGGTATCTGAAGCCATGAGCAAGGTATTTAGGTAGTTTTTGAAGGGGTTTCAGCCATGTGGGGTATCTGAAGCCATCAGGAGGGTATTTAGGTAGTTTTTGAAGGGGGTTTCAGCCATGGGGGGTATCTGAAGCCATCAGGAGGGTATTTAGGTAGTTTTTGAAGGGGGTTTCAGCCATGGGGGGTATCTGAAGCCATCAGGAGGGTATTTAGGTAGTTTTTGAAGGGGTTTCAGCCATGGGGGGTATCTGAAGCCATGAGCAAGGTATTTAGGTAGTTTTTGAAGGGGTTTCAGCCATGGGGGGTATCTGAAGCCATCAGGAGGGTATTTAGGTAGTTTTTGAAGGGGGTTTCAGCCATGTGGGGTATCTGAAGCCATCAGGAGGGTATTTAGGTAGTTTTTGAAGGGGGTTTCAGCCATGGGGTATCTGAAGCCATCAGGAGGGTATTTAGGTAGTTTTTGAAGGGGGTTTCAGCCATGGGGGGTATCTGAAGCCATCAGGAGGGTATTTAGGTAGTTTTTGAAGGGGATTTCGGCTAGGGGAGCAATCTGAAGCCATCAGGAAGGTATTTAGGTAGTTTTTTAAGGGGATTTCAGCCATGGGGGTATCTGCAGCCATCAGGAAGGCATTTAGGTAGTTTTTGAACGAGATTTCGGCTATGGGGGGTATTGATGGAGGTGGGAAAGGATGTGGTGGAGTGAGACATTTAGGGTAGCCCGAAGGCCAGATGGTTGCAGTCGCGAAGCGACTGTAACCATCTGGTAATAAAAAAGTAAAGACGTCCGTCTGTGTGTGTGTGTGTGTGTGTGTGTGTGTGTGTGAAGCCGAATTCAACTCGAAGGGGAAAGGAGCTAGAGCTTAGGTCTCTTCGGATTCGGATAGAGCGTGGTCAGAAACCCCCAAACTGATAAAAAAATAATGAAAAAGTTTTAATTTAAATTATTAAAATTAACTTTGAAAGTGGCGCCTTAATAAAAGGGGTGGGGGACGGAGGTTGGGGTGATTTTGGACATAGTGAGCCAGGTCGCGCGCGTTTCGTGGATGAAAATTTTCACGGGGGATTTCATTTCTGTTTTTTCTCTCATTCCATCCGGTCGGTCGTTATTTTTGTTTTTTTAAGGGGATTTCGGCTATGGGGGGTATCTGAAGCCATCAGGAAGGTATTTAGGTAGTTTTTGAAGGGGATTTCAGCCATGGGGAGTATCTGAAGCCATCAGGAAGGTATTTAGGTAGTTTTTGAAGGGGATTTCAGCCATGGGGAGTATCTGAAGCCATCAGGAAGGTATTTAGGTAGTTTTTGAAGGGGATTTCAGCCATGGGGAGTATCTGAAGCCATCAGGAAGGTATTTTGGTAGTTTTTGAAGGGGATTTCAGCCATGGGGAGTATCTGAAGCCATCAGGAAGGTATTTAGGTAGTTTTTGAAGGGGATTTCAGCCATGGGGAGTATCTGAAGCCATCAGGAAGGTATTTTGGTAGTTTTTGAAGGGGATTTCGGCTATGGGGGGTATCTGAAGCCATCGGGAAGGTATTTAGGTAGTTTTTGAAGAGGATTTCAGCCATGGGGAGTATCTGAAGCCATCAGGAAGGTATTTAGGTCGTTTTTGAAGGGGATTTCAGCCATGGGGGAGTATCTGAAGCCATCAGGAAGGTATTTTGGTAGTTTTTGAAGAGGATTTCAGCCATGGGGGGTACCTGAAGCCATCAGGAAGGTATTTTGGTAGTTTTTGAAGGGGATTTCGGCTATGGGGGGTATCTGAAGCCATCGGGAAGGTATTTAGGTAGTTTTTGAAGGGGATTTCAGCCATGGGGAGTATCTGAAGCCATCAGGAAGGTATTTTGGTAGTTTTTGAAGGGATTTCGGCTATGGGGGGTATCTGAAGCCATCGGGAAGGTATTTAGGTAGTTTTTGAAGGGGATTTCAGCCATGGGGAGTATCTGAAGCCATCAGGAAGGTATTTTGGTAGTTTTTGAAGGGGATTTCGGCTATGGGGGGTATCTGAAGCCATCGGGAAGGTATTTAGGTAGTTTTTGAAGGGGATTTCAGCCATGGGGAGTATCTGAAGCCATCAGGAAGGTATTTAGGTAGTTTTTGAAGAGGATTTCGGCTGTGGGGGGTATCTGAGGCCATCAAGAAGGTTTTGGGTAGTTTTTGAAGGGGATTTGGCTAGGGGAGGGATCTGAAGCCATCACCAAGGTATCGAAGTAGTTTTTTTAAGGGAATTTCGGAATCTGAAGCCATCGGGAAGGTAGATATGTTTTTGTGGGGGGAGGGGTTGGCTAGAGGAGGTATCTGAAGCCATCAGTGTAGGTATTGCCTTGAAGGCATCAGCGTAAAATAGGGATGAAATGTGGGGGTGTAGAATATGGAGGGTAGCCCGAAGTCCAGCCGATTACAGTCGCGAAGCGGCTGTAATCGGCTGGTAAAAAAATAGTGTCTGTGTGTGTGCCACTTTGCATCCACTTCCGTATCGTTGTTCCAGTCGTATCTCTATAGCGGAAGAAGTTAGGGGTGGGTACGATACGTCATTATGTGCGTAATGGTCTAGGGATGACTGCCCAAATATCAGATTTATAAAAATCAGCCATTTTCGATATTAAATTTAAGTTTTTGTAAAATCCTCTTCGCTAGGAAAAATTAGCATTGACCGGAAGTAGGAAGCCGCCTATATAAAGGGTCAGAAGCGAATCGTTTTCATTTTTTGGTCATCTGAATTCAGCGCAATTATGCAAAGCGTAGAACAGCATGCGGTCCAAGACGGGGCCAGGGTTGAAAAGTCGCGAAGCGGCTTTTCAACCCTGGTTAACTAGTTAAACTTATTGTTTTGAATGCTCCGAAGTAAAGTTAGCTAGACAAGAGATGCCGTGCTAGAGGCCCCTCGTTTTAAAGATGGCCAGAACCCTGGAAAACACACTGAAGCCGTGGGCTACGGGACAATCCAAAACCCACATTCCTGGACTCCCAAAAACTTTCCAGCCACCTCCTGCTAAAAGTCTCGTGAATCGAGCACTTCTGCACCTGCTCCCCCCCACCCTCAACACTAGAGGGAATTGGGCCATTTTGCCGGAGACTTCCTGGTCCACAGGCCCTTCTGTGTCTATCCCTGAATAAAAGGGGGGAGGCCCAACTCTGCGGCGTTGGCCTTAATGAGCTGAGTGCCCTGGAGGGAGAGAGAGAGAGACCAATGGCGCTTCACTCTATCTAAAACTCTGGTGCGCGTCGCAGAAAAAAAATTGGAGTCTTTGATGATAAGCTCGCCGGGGCAGAAAATTTAGGTTCTATACTGTTAGCGGGGGGGCTGGAGTCGCCGCTGGACTATCTTACTTGTCCATATCTAGTAAAATCGCTCGCGTTTTATCAAGCATTTTTCTAGTGTTTCCAGCCGTTTTAGTTCACTTAAAACCCCCATAAAAAATTTCACATTTTCGGCAAAAATCCGATTTCGAAAATTTTAAGATTTTTTATGAACTTTCAATACCTAAAAACCGTCGTAAAAAGCTATGCAAACGTGTAGGGTATGCAGTTTTAAGGAATGGCTGGATTCATCCCCCCCCCGTTAAAAGCCCAGCACCAACTTTCACCAGCAAAAAAGCTACTTTTGAAAATGTTGAACTCACATAATCTTAAAATTTCAGAATGTCGAAATTTACATAGGAAAATGCAGAAAAATCGACGTTAAAATTTCGACAATCTGTCTTTGCGACATTCTGAATTTCGATATTATGGATTTCGACGTTGAATTTCGAATTTATCGAAATAGGCAAATCAAAGGCTTAGATCCCTCTATTAGTTTATCACCTTGCTAACCGACCCCAGCCTCCAAAAACGGCTAATAATATTTTGGCGGGCGCCCGACCCCGGCGGATTCCATAGCCCGTCCCGGCGGCTCAATTAAAACCTCGGGGCGTACGAGTTCCCAAAAAAGGAGGAAATTCAAGCAAATAATCAGCGGCTCGATTGCGGGTAGGTGGGCCGCCGCAAATATGATTTTTGAGCGCCCATTTCTGGACGCTGCGGGGGCAAAGCGTACTGCCGGGTGCCGGTGATACCTAAAAGGACAATTGAATGGGCACTAGGCTCTTAGCAGGGGGGAAACTAATATAACAAAATAGAGTCTCATAAAACGTCTAAAAACTATTGACTTTTTGGTCAACGTTTTGTGTCATTTTCTAACAATCAAAAACTACTAAAAAGATTATAAAAATACACTATTTACTACTAACAGGTAATAAGCGAGAAAACAAAAGTCAGTCGGCCGCGCAAACAGTCCAGCACCGTCGTATGCTCAAAACTGAACGAATTACGGAAATTGCACCGGGCGCACCGTGTAGCCCCTCGTACAGGATTTTTAAAATCGCAGGCCGTGACTTGAAACTAAAAGGATTTGCTGAAAAAAAATTCAAAATACACGAGTGGATGCCCCGGCGCTAACTAATAATTGGCAAATTACGTAGGCTCGCGTTGAACCGGGAAGCCCAACGGAGCGCCTCGAAGACGCTGCAAAAAGGGTCCTCGCCGCCCGATCTCCATTCTTTTCACTTTGAAATTGCAGCCAGGTCGACGATCAGAGATCCTTGGGGAAGGGGACATTGTTCACGCGAAGACAAAGAGTTGCCACTTTGGCGTCTACGGGGAAGAACGTTACCTAACGAGATAAATCCCGAGGGGAAGTGCTGTATGGCCAGCTAGGGGTACTTGCCGGAAGCGATGGGTCTTAGTCGATGGAATTAGAGCATGTTCTGGATCCATAAAAAAAATAAGGCTGGAATCTACCGCAACTCTTTTAAATTGCGTAGGAGAGGCTTTTAGCAGCGGGGCGAGCTTCCTTTATTCAGCCTAGGCTTAAGCCTTAAGCCTAATCCTTCAAAGTTTTTTAAATTTTTCTAGTAGTTTCCGAGTACTACATAAAAAGCTATCGACATTTTAGCTTTTGACATTTTAGCTCATTTTCATATATTTTCCACAGAAAAGTCGCAAATTTTCGAAAAGTTCTATAATTTCTGCGGGCTTTTTGTAGCTAAACACTGTCTAAATGCTATAAAAAACGTTCTAAAGTTCGCTTTAGGACGGTACGGAATTATTGAGGTAAATTGGCGCTCCCGCCATGCATAAAAATATTTAAACATCTTTGCTGCACCATTTATATGTAAAAAATCCGTAAAATTCTTTGAAAAACTCAATTTTTCCTTATTCTACAGGATAATAGGAAAAAATTCCCTTCGCCCCCGGCTCGAAAGTTTCGTAGGAACACCCCCGCTAACGAACCAGAACCAAAAAAATTGATTGACGCAACCCCGAAGCAACATCATCGAGGCGAGCGCCGCCACGAATTGCGGAAATAAGTGCGGCGTTGTGGCGATGGGGTGGAGGGCAATGAGGGCACGTTGTTGTATACATATTAACGAATGTTCCGATGAGAGGCATCCCCCCTTTTGCCCCCATAAAAATCTGCAAATCCGAAGGGGGAGGGACTGGACATCAGCGTCAAGCCCATCACCGCAACAAGGTAACCAAGAAGATCTTGCAGAATTGGGCACCACATGGAACAGGCGACAAGCCATAAATAAAGGGATTGGCTCCCGCCCCTTTAAAAAATTCACTTTAGCCCCGTCCCCGGCCAACTATAAATATGGGCATCTTTGGGAATTTATGACCCGGCCCGGGATGGGCGACATATGTGTGATGTTGGGACATCTACAATATTAATAGGCACACGATGACTTCATCTGCCACTCGAAAAACAATATAAACGTTTCACAGATATGTTGGCCCTTGTTACAAAACAACAAATTCCAAAACATTGGTTTTTTTCGCATTATCGGGGCAGGGGAGGGGGCAAACTTTGTTTCTGCAAAACCCAAAAATACCTAGTGACGTATGATTAAGCGTTTTTAGCAAAATGGAACTATATTCTAAGTGAAAAACATTAAAAAAATCTTAGAAAAATTTTTCTTTGAAGTTTGATCGAAAATTGGCCATTTTTGGCGCTTTTTAATAAAAATACGTGCATTTTTTGCGGTTATGAATATCAAAAACAGTTTAGAAACATGTTCGCTACCTATATTTGAAAAATTGTACTAAAAACATCGGTTTTCCCCCCGATAATGCGAAAAACCGCCTTTTCAAAAACAACAAAATCCAAAACGCGCCAACTCGAATGGTTAAAGTCCTGCCCAAAATCGGATTGGCACCCCAGGAATTCAGGCAAAAAACTTATGGGCACAATGGACGGAATGGAGGGCCACCTTCCGGTGAATTTGTCGCGAGTCCCGAAGAGTAGACAGAAGCTTCGTCACCCCGGTGCGGCCAATTTGGCACCTTGCTTCGTTGTCGAGGTGCGGAAGAAAGGAGACAGTGGCCGTCGCCAAGCCGGCAGCCGCACAAAGAAGCGCTCCATCTTTTCTCCCTCCAAGTGCCAATTTGGGCCAACGACACATCTACTAGGAGGCCCTGAAATTAGTCCCTTAACTCGTTAGCATAGATTGAAGCCGTTGGCGAGGCCGCATCAAGGTCCAGTGCGGTTGCCTCCTGGATAGCTGAAAACTTTATTGCTCACATATTCCACAAATCCAGAAATTACGTCCAGGTATATAAAATGACGCGCACTATGAGAAAAGGATTAAAATTAGCACGCGGAATAATCGATAGGACACAAGGCAGCTCGAAAAAACTTTGTGAAAATTAATGGATGAGGGTAAACTGATCGAGCGTTTGGTTTATAGTGCTTCGAGATCGACGTGCCGGATGTCGGGGTGTTTCTTTGTGATTTCACCCTCGATGCGGTCAATCTCAACGCCGAGGCGATCGATGATCTTCTCCCCGTGCTGCTCCATCCACTCTTGCAACTCGTGCTCGGATTCCATTGACTTCACTTCCTAAAAAAGGGTGTGTTGTAGAGGCGGGGGAAAAAAATACAATATAGCATATTACAGGAAAGTCACACGGCGCTTTCGCGCCCATTTCTTTGGAAATTTCGCCGCTAGTTAAAGCAGTTTTTAGTTTTTGGAAGAATAAACTTTTTCCAAGTTTATAGTAAGGTGTTTCGCTCGAATTAGGCCTTTTGAGGCCTTTTGAGATAAACAAGTGACCATAAAAAAGTTTTTCCTGACGAAAATCAGCTCAGAAATAGCATATTCCGTTTGATTGCGGTCAGTTTTAAAGCAATAATAATACACCTTGTACATCGCGCCAATATCTGCCTCCGCCTCGATGTAGCGCCGCGTAATCATCCGGCCATTGAAATCCAGCTCCGCCTTAAACCGAGATTGCTCGACGCCCAGCGCCGTTGCCTTGACGTCGTGAACAGATCTAAGGGAATGCAAGCTACAAATTAAAACGACTAAATACCGTATTGCCGGGTCATTATTCAGTCGGGCGACGATGTCATCAGTGATTCTCTGCGGTAGAGATCTGCCCACGAGGTGTTGCGCATTCGACCGGATAATGAAGGACGCCACAGTACCTGGCAACGAACGTATTTCCGTCGTATAGCAAAAAGCTCACCAAGGAGACAGCCGATAAGCACAGATCCACAAGCATCCGGAATCGGCGAGTCTAGATAGGAGGAGAGCGTCACCGAGCCGAGCGCAATTAGCACCTAAAACAGCTTGACCTGTATAAAAAGTCATACCCCAGATACGGCGGCCGTATCTTCTAGTAGCACCACATTCAAGGACGGGTCAGCCGCGGTTCGAACTGAAAAAGCATTACTACCCAAACTACACAAAAATTCATACCGTAATCCCAAATATTGGGCACGCCGGCTTTTGTCGCCTTATGCCGTACTTCCCTGTAGGCCGTAAGCGCCGAGGCCCCTTGAAAACAGAGGGACATGAAGAGCGCGTAGTAAGCCTAAAACAAAGGTAACAAATAGCGCTTCAGCCCAACAAACTCACGTAAGTCAGGGGCTCCAGCGCAGCCGGATTCAGAATGCCCGAGATCCCATGGTAAATCGACAGCCCGCAGCCGAAACCAAGGATCCCACAGCCAGAGATTAGCGAGGTGACGTAACGCATGTTACCTAGATACCCGGAGTTAGCAGGAAGAACTTCTCTGCGTCATCTCTTCGCATTATAACTGAACGAATTGAGCGCAGCGAATTTCGACCTGAGCCAATTTTCATATCAACGAAAAATAAAACAAGGAAAATCGGCGCCATTTTTCGAAGATTCAAATATCGGGGAACAACTTTTTTTCCTAGAAGTCAAGAAATATTAGTGTTTTTGCTAAAATTTAAATATATTTATAGCAGGGGAAAAAATTAAAAAACTAGGAAACAATTTAAGCTGCAATATTTCTCGAAAAATCCATACCGATCGTAGCATTTTCTAGCCAAAAATTTGTAAAGTTTTGACGTTTAGACCTACTAAAACCAGTTTAGAAACGTTTCCTCTATTTTTATTAGAACAACGGAAACCTTAGAAAATAATCGTTCCCCCTCCGGATATTAAAAAAAAAAAGAATGAGCAATCAGCTAGGTGAAAATTCGGAGTGATCTAACATGGCAAAATCACAACAAATCCAATACGCACCATAACCGTACGGGAATTGAGGATTCGGGTGTTTTCTCGAGTAGCGTATTCCGAGCAGCAGGATCAGCTGGTTGCACGTGTCCATCGTGCTGTGGATTGCCTCAGCGAACAGCGACTTTGAGCCGGTCATGTAGGCAGCGGCGTACTAAGAAAAATTACCGATTACTAAAATGACACGTACCTTGCAGATCATGTCGCAGGTATTAAGCGTGAACGCAATCGCAACAACTCGATCAGCGCCTTTCGTTTCGCCTTGCGTTGCCTCGACGCGCATGCGCGTGCGCATCATTTCTGCTTCCGTTGGTCGTTTGCTCATCGGGACCAGATTCCGCCGCTGCGCCTGCATTGCCTCTTTTGAGCCGTGAATCTAAATTAGCACCTTTATAAAGACGAATAAAACCGTTCAATAACCTTCAATGCTAGCTGGTACACATCATTGAGCGAGTAGAGCAGATTATGTGGGCTGTTCGCCGGCGGTGGAACTTCTTTTAGCGCTTCAAGTTGGTGCTCTCTAAAAATCAGATTACAAATCGAAAAAAGCAACTAGCACTTTAGATTGTACTCCGCCATTGCGCTGTCCCTGTCTATCAAATCATTTTCATAGGTCATCACGCGCTTAGTGCTGTGGGCAAGCTGAAACGAACCGTTTTTAAACCATAAACTGAACACCTTAAACAAGGGCTTTGGCAGCTTCGGGCCGATAATTCCGTGGTTTCCATTCTTGCCATTGTTCTTGTATCCACTCAAATGCACTGGCCGGAGTTGGAGGATTACCCGCAACGACTGATCAAAATCTAAAAGGATTTAGGTAATTAGGGGCCATTTTGAACCTTGCCAAGAGCGTGCGCGTCCAAAAAATCGTAGCATATTGAGGTTTCTACGACGGATCGTGTAATCGTCGGCTACTTCACATAACCTAAAACGAATTTATTGGTATTTTTTAAATGAGAACTTTAAAAAACAAGAAATTCCGGAGCGCTTGGCTCAAAGTCCGATTTCCGTTCCGTTTACACCTATGGACAGAAATTGTAGGTTGTTGTTTGTCGTACTCAAAGATCCCAAATTGGCCATTTATAAAATTGGCCTTTATAAAATTTTCCATGCTTTTTTTAGATTTTCAACTCTCAGACCCCGGCCACCACCTCGAAATCTGCATCAACACGAAAGACAAGTGGGGGCGCCGGTGTTCTTTCAAAAGATACAAAAGGCCCGCGACCCCGCGCCCAAATATTGTTGGTGGTGGGGGGGCGCTACTTGATCCAGTTCGACGAGACTCTGCCGGGGGAGAGTTGTCGGCAGGCAAACAAGCATCAATACCTTGCCACATACCGTCCCCTTGATTGTGTATAGGGGTACACTTTAGCTGCAGTGGAGAAGGAAAGCCACCTTTCACCGCCCTTTCGCCGGGCAGCCAGCCGTTGCGGTACTTTTACCATGACGGGAAAGTTTTTTTGTACTTACAAAAGGGCTTGTTGGTGGGACCTGCAGGCTTTTGGGGCCGTTTTTGAGTTTTCTATCGTTACCACGGTTCTTTGTCATTATCGGGGACCCAATTTGTTTTTGGAAGTCTATAAATGTCTAGTAACTTAATTGGAGGTATTTTGCTAGTGTTTTTGATGCAATCTAACTATATTTCAACTAGAAAAACGGTTTTAAAACTTTTTAAAACATTTTAAAGTCGAATTTTGCCTAAAATTGCTCAATTTTGGACACAACTTCTATATTTTTGCCATTTTTTAATAAGACATTGTAGATTTTTACGGTGTGGTATAATAAAAAATGGGTTAAAAACACCTCCGCTATTTATATTAGAAAAATCGAATCCTAAGAAAAAAAAATGTTGTTCCCCCGATAATGGGAAAGAGCCGTTATCGCACCGGAATCTCGCAGATTCTAGCCCGAAGCTTAAAGTTTGCGGGCGTGTATCGGAGATCCAAAGAATTAATATTTGCCGATGCCTTAATCAACCCTCTCCAGCTGTTACATCTTGAGTCAATACCTGTTCGCCAAATTCTATTCCCCTTTACTCAGCTGTTGGCTTGTCCTCCTTTCGCCCGCCCCCTCTTGCAAACTCAGCGCGATGATAAGCCGTTCGTTGACTCAGCGCCATGTTCCAGGATTTTCATTCGGTAAGCGTCGTGGGAGCACGTGCATTTTTGGGATTTCTTTCAATTTCTAGGTTATTTTCTTGCCTTTTTATTACCAAGAAATTCTACAGGATCCACCGCTCGGTACTGGACGCTTATTAACTTTTCCGGGGAATAACATATATATAATATAACAATCTTTATAACATCAAAATAACATCTATAACAAAATATAAACCATCTTTATAGCATTTTACACAAATTTAGATTTTAGTGTAGAGTTTTCAGATTTTAGCTTAAAGAATTAGATTAGACCAATGAAAGCGTGAACTTTGCATAATCGGCCCGTCCGACGCTGAAAAAAAAGTGAAAAATGCACTCTCTGCTCCTTTATATAGGCTACCGCAACTTCCGGCGTATGCTAATTGTTTCCTAACAAAGAGGCTGGCCGAATTTTCAACAAAAACTTAATTTTAACGTCGAAACATGTAATTTTTCAAAATTTTATGAGCGTGCAGTCATCCCCAGACCATTACGCTCCTAATGACGTATCAAACATGCCCCTAACTATCCTCCTACTTGAGATACTACTGGAACAACCTGACGGAAGTTGCATGCAAAGTGGCACACACACACACACACAGACACTATTTTTTTATATATAGTAGGATAGCTTTTAGATTATAAACATCCAAATTTTCGATGTAGGTTTTGGGCAAATGTAGGAAAAACGACCAAAACGAGCTTTTAGCAAACAAAAACTAGTAAAAACAGTCTAAAATGCCCTATTCATTATTACCAGATTAATAAAATTGGCTTCCACCCCTGCTAACAGTCGAGTACCCACCGATCCGTATTCGATCTCGAATACACAACCAAAACGTACAGTCATCGACTTCGAAGCCTCGGCAAACAGGGCAATCACTTTTTTTCTCCCAAGGAACTGGGAGCGGTAAATAGAGGAAGTTTACGAAACACGGGTCTGCTTTTTTTGTTTTTTAAAAATGGCAATTAGCTAAGTGGGTGAAAAGGCAATAATTTTGCGCCGGTAAAAGTGAGCACGTCGTATAGACGACTAGCTTCGCACTCTTGGCATTAATCCAAAAGCCTTGTTTCTTTTGGTGAATTCGGTACTGGACTGTTAGCGAGGCCGAGACTTTTTTCCACCGTAATCCGGTATTGCCATCTAGCAAAGAAAAATCATTGTCATGGAATTTTCCACAACTTCTGAATACAAAAAAAAATAAAAATTGAAAACTTTCGAAAACTTTTGATATATTTGGTAAAAAATGGTTGAAAAACGACCAAAAAGGTCAAAATTTCAAAATTATAAAAATCATAAAATACTGTTGATAACTTTTTAGCAATCAATCAACTACTAAAAACACTATAAAAATAAATTATATAATATCAACAGGTTTGTTATAACCAGAAAATTCAAAAATTAGTTTCCCCTGTTAAAATCCCCCTACTAACAGACCAGTACCGGAAATTCTCGTAGCGTAGTGTAGTGGGGCATCTAGGATCACACTGTTTCCTTGTACTTTTTATTTTTCGTTTCTATGCGCATATCGTTTTATTCAGCTCTTGAATTCACTCCTATTTCGGCACTACGCTTCAGGTTTATTATGTTTTTTGTTTATAGTTCACCTCCCCTCCCCCTATATTCCAACCCATGATCCAGGGCATTCGCCCGGTGATTCAGCTCGAAAATTGTGTACAAAACGGGCCCCGTTGTCCACCACCACCCAGGCGCTCAATTTCCCCTCGTTTTGCTCGTTTCCCCGGCAATACCCGTTCGTGAATATTCAATTCCCATCAAATTTCAGGCCCATCTTTCGGCAAGAAACACGTTCACCGCACGTCATTTGACTCACGCTCTGCCCAGCGGGAAATATTGTTGGAACTGCGAAAACATGGTCGGTTCTTATTTCCAGGCGAAATAAGGTCATTTCGACAAACTCTAGAGCAACTTTTGGCTTTTCAGAAAGTGGAAAATTCGCGTTTCTATCTGGACGAGACCGAGATGTCGTCGGAGGAGCAGGAAAAGGTAAGGAGAAAGGTTCTTTTGGCTGAACTCCAGATACCCCCCAGCCGACCCCCACCTACCGGATCTCAGCTCCCTGTTCATGTACAGGTGTGTAAAGTATACCAAAATACTCGCCGGAGCAACACGAACATTTTGGTATACTTTACACACCTGTAGATGAGCAGGGAGCCGTAGGGGGTATCTGGAGTCTTACCGCGTCTTTCGCATTATCGGGGACCGACGCAAAATTTTTTATTAGCGTAAAAATGCCTGGTAGCGTAATAGGAAGTATTTTATTGGTATTTTTGGTAACATAGACCTATATTTCACCTAGAAAAGCCATCTAAAAACACTAAAAACATGTTAAGTAGACATTTTGGCCAAAAATCGGCCATTTTTGGTCGAAACATCTAAATTTGTATTTTTTGGGTAAAAATTTGTAAAGTTTTTGTATTTAGGAATGGTGGAAAACAGTTTAGAAACACTTCCGGTTTATATTTCAAAAATTGGATCCTAGGCAAAAGCTGGTTCCCCGGAAAATGCGAAAGAAATTAGATCGAACAATTTTTATGCGCATTCAGGGTCCGATGAAGCATTTCCGGAGGCTCTCCGATTTTCTGCACAACTACAATAAAGCCGAGTGTGCGTCTTGCGCCAAGGTTCGAGCAGTTTTTGAGTTTTCTCTAGCTTTGATTTTCCAGGTGCAGCTCGAAAACGAGCGGCTGGAGACGGTGCTGCAAATGAAGATGGCCGAGTATCATTTGATGGAAAAGGCGATGAATCGAGTAAGTTCGCGGGGGTTCGGACTTTTAATCACGGAATTTACAGGTAAAGGAAGCTTATGTCGAGGCGTGCTTGGAAATTTCTGAACTGTGAGTTAATGGCAACGGTTCTTGTGCATTACTGGGGAAGAACCGAATTTTTTTTTGTAAATTGAGAAACGTATAGCAAGTAATAACAATAGTAAGTGTTTTAATAATGTTTTTAGGAACATTTAACGATATTTCAAGTGGAAAAACTATCTCAATGGCATTTAAAAATTGCTAATTGAAGATTTTGATCGAAAAACTAAGATTTTTCGTATTTTTGATAAAAAATCGTAATTTTTCTGGCGTTTAGGGATTGTTAAAAACAGTGAAAAGGTATAACAAAAAGAAGAAAGACGATAATTTCAGAAAACAACAAGTAGAGGCAATGAAGAAACAGCAAGATGACTGCGAGTCTTCGAACTCTACCCTGAGCAAATCTTATTCGGAGTCATCTCTTTGAAACTAAAGGCTATGCAGTGCTCCTTTGATCTCATGTGCATTGTAAATAAATTGTATTATATAAAATCATGTTTCAAAATACAAAACTAGAAGCGTATTTTTTATTTATTAGCTTGAATTAGCTCTTCTCGCCGTCCAGCTGGGCCTTTGTGATTCGGACGCGTCCAAAATCCCCGCCATAAATGTCGCCCCGCTGCTTGACCATTTGCTGAAAAATATGGATTGTAATTCGGGATATCTACCTACCACGAATAGTTTTCGCGTTTTATAGCGTTTGTCGTTCTTATTATTAAAAATCGATAAAATATCGATTTTGAACATTCTCACGCATCTTTGGCCCGGAGAAAGGCATTTTAATGCATTTCTCTCGGAAATTGTGATATTTTTGATTAACCATCTGGACAAAAACCACGTAAAAAGCTATCCAACTGATATGCCAAATTTCCCACGGGGCGATAGGTTAAATCCCCCCGCTAACACGCCAGAACCCCCTTTCACTGACCTGTATTGATCGAACGGTCAAGTTGTTCATCGTGTCCTCGGCCATTTGCTCGTCCTGATTTGATGAGTTGAATAACTTGTAAAAAAAAGTGAAAATACCTGTTGACTCTGTGTTGGTGGCGGCGGCCCGGGCGAGGAGGCTTTTTGGGGAGCTCGCTCCAGCGTTCGGGCAGACTGGTCTGTTTTGGGTGCGGGATCTTTCTTAGAATCTAGCTTTGCTAGATGCGAAACAAATTCTACAGTATTCCCTAAGCCTGGACAGGTTACAAAATTTATTAAAACGAAAACAGAAAAAGCCGATATTTTGACGAAAAATGCGGATTTTTAGCTGGGTTTCAAATTTTTATAGTTTTCTAACTTTTCTAGATAGTTTTCCACTAGAAAATAGCCACATTTGTTCAAAAAAAACACCATTGTCACTCTCACTCTTGCATCGCGGAAAAAAACTATATTTCCCATACCCCGATATTGCCAAAGTCCCAGCAAAGAGGTACCTCAAATACAACCCACCGTGCACCAAACCTAAAGCATGCTGACAAGAAATCCATAGCGTAATCGTAGGTGAATTTGCGTAGTATTAGCTGACCGCATCGGCTGTTGTGACGGGCCGTGGGCAGAGTACAGTCGCGTAGTTCTCTATTTCGGTCGGCCATCGATCCGCGCGAGGGTTACACATGTTTCTCACTCGCTCTCTCACTTGTCCGCGAAATCTTTCCTCTCATCGTTTATCGCTTCTCCAAGGCCGGGAGAGCTCAACATTTTTGCGCGTCATTCAAGAGAACTGGTTATGGGAATTGATCAATTTATACAGGGGAGGTAATAGGGTAAAAGCACGTATTTTTTGGCTAACAGGCGAAATTGGTTGTTTTGCTTGTTTGTTCGTGGCGGCTGAGTCAGCTGGCCTTTGTCACCGTCGGTCGACCAAAGCGTCCACAGTAATGGTCGGGCCCGAAACGAACGGGCGGCTGCAAATTTTTGGGTTGAATTTGAGGAATATGAATTAAGAGGAACGGGAAGTTTAACTTCTTAACGAGGTGTCAAACCTAGAAATTTTTTTAGTGGGTTTTGACATTTTAGCTCATTTTCATATATTTTCCACAGAAAAGTCGCAAATTTTCGAAAAGTTCTATAATTTCTGCGGGCTTTTGTAGCTAAACACTGTCTAAATGCTATAAAAAACGTTCTAAAGTTCGCTTTAGGACGGTACGGAATTATTGAGGTAAATTGGCGCTCCCGCCATGCATAAAAATATTTAAACATCTTTGCTGCACCATTTATATGTAAAAAATCCGTAAAATTCTTTGAAAAACTCAATTTTTCCTTATTCTACAGGATAATAGGAAAATTCCTTCGCCCCCGGCTCGAAAGTTTCGTAGGAACACCCCCTTGCCAACGAACCAGAACCAAAAAATTGATTGACGCAACCCCGAAGCAACATCATCGAGGCGAGCGCCGCCACGAATTGCGGAAATAAGTGCGGCGTTGTGGCGATGGGGTGGAGGGCAATGAGGGCACGTTGTTGTATACATATTAACGAATGTTCCGATGAGAGGCATCCCCCTTTGCCCCCATAAAAATCTGCAAATCCGAAGGGGGAGGGACTGGACATCAGCGTCAAGCCCATCACCGCAACAAGGTAACCAAGAAGATCTTGCAGAATTGGGCACCAAATGGAACGGGCGACAAGCCATAAATAAAGGGATTGGCTCCTGCCCCTTTAAAATTCACTTTAGCCCCGTCCCCGGCCAACTATAAATATGGGCATCTTTGGGAATTTATGACCCGGCCCGGGATGGGCGACATATGTGTGATGTTGGGACATCTACAATATTAATAGGCACACGATGACTTCATCTGCCACTCGAAAAACAATATAAACGTTTCACAGATATGTTGGCCCTTGTTACAAAACAACAAATTCCAAAACATTGGTTTTTTCGCATTATCGGGGCAGGGGGAGGGGGCAAACTTTGTTTCTGCAAAACCCAAAATACCTAGTGACGTATGATTGCCGTTTTTAGCAAAATGGAACTATATTCTAAGTGAAAAACATTAAAAAAATCTTAGAAAATTTTTCTTTGAAGTTTGATCGAAAATTGGCCATTTTTGGCGCTTTTTAATAAAAATACGTGCATTTTTTGCGGTTATGAATATCAAAAACAGTTTAGAAACATGTTCGCTACCTATATTTGAAAAATTGTACTAAAAACATCGGTTTTCCCCCGATAATGCGTGAAAAACCGCCTTCCAAAAAACAACAAAATCCAAAACGCGCCAACTCGAATGGTTAAAGTCCTGCCCAAAATCGGATTGGCACCCCAGGAATTCAGGCAAAAACTTATGGGGCACAATGGACGGAATGGAGGGCCACCTTCCGGTGAATTTGTCGCGAGTCCCGGAAGAGTAGACAGAAGCTTCGTCACCCCGGTGCGGCAATTTGGCACCTTGCTTCGTTGTCGAGGTGCGGAAGAAAGGAGACAGTGGCCGTCGCCAAGCCGGCAGCCGCACAAAGAAGCGCTCCATCTTTTCTCCCTCCAAGTGCCAATTTGGGCCAACGACACATCTACTAGAGGCCCTGAAATTAGTCCCTTAACTCGTTAGCATAGATTGAAGCCGTTGGCGAGGCCGCATCAAGGTCCAGTGCGGTTGCCTCCTGGATAGCTGAAAACTTTATTGCTCACATATTCCACAAATCCAGAAATTACGTCCAGGTATATAAAATGACGCGCACTATGAGAAAAGGATTAAAATTAGCACGCGGAATAATCGATAGGACACAAGGCAGCTCGAAAAAACTTTGTGAAAATTAATGGATGAGGGTAAACTGATCGAGCGTTTGGTTTATAGTGCTTCGAGATCGACGTGCCGGATGTCGGGGTGTTTCTTTGTGATTTCACCCTCGATGCGGTCAATCTCAACGCCGAGGCGATCGATGATCTTCTCCCCGTGCTGCTCCATCCACTCTTGCAACTCGTGCTCGGATTCCATTGACTTCACTTCCTAAAAAAAGGGTGTGTTGTAGAGGCGGGGGAAAAAAATACAATATAGCATATTACAGGAAAGTCACAGGCGCTCGCGCCCATTTCTTTGGAAATTTCGCCGCTAGTTAAAGCAGTTTTTAAGTTTTTTGGAAGAATAAACTTTTTCCAAGTTTATAGTAAGGTGTTTCGCTCGAATTAGGCCTTTTGAGGCCTTTTGAGATAAACAAGTGACCATAAAAAAGTTTTTCCTGACGAAAATCAGCTCAGAAATAGCATATTCCGTTTGATTGCGGTCAGTTTTAAAGCAATAATAATACACCTTGTACATCGCGCCAATATCTGCCTCCGCCTCGATGTAGCGACGCGTAATCATCCGGCCATTGAAATCCAGCTCCGCCTTAAACCGAGATTGCTCGACGCCCAGCGCCGTTGCCTTGACGTCGTGAACAGATCTAAGGAATGCAAGCTACAAATTAAAACGACTAAATACCGTATTGCCGGGTCATTATTCAGTCGGGCGACGATGTCATCAGTGATTCTCTGCGGTAGAGATCTGCCCACGAGGTGTTGCGCATTCGACCGGATAATGAAGGACGCCACAGTACCTGGCAACGAACGTATTTCCGTCGTATAGCAAAAAGCTCACCAAGGAGACAGCCGATAAGCACAGATCCACAAGCATCCGGAATCGGCGAGTCTAGATAGGAGGAGAGCGTCACCGAGCCGAGCGCAATTAGCACCTAAAAACAGCTTGACCTGTATAAAAGTCATACCCCCAGATACGGCGGCCGCATCTTCTAGTAGCACCACATTCAAGGACGGGTCAGCCGCGGTTCGAACTGAAAAAACATTTCTACCCAAAATACACAAAAATTCATACCGTAATCCCAAATATTGGGCACGCCGGCTTTTGTCGCCTTATGCCGTACTTCCCTGTAGGCCGTAAGCGCCGAGGCCCCTTGAAAACAGAGGGACATGAAGAGCGCGTAGTAAGCCTAAAACAAAGGTAACAAATAGCGCTTCAGCCCAACAAACTCACGTAAGTCAGGGGCTCCAGCGCAGCCGGATTCAGAATGCCTGAGATCCCATGGTAAATCGACAGCCCGCAGCCGAAACCAAGGATCCCACAGCCAGAGATTAGCGAGGTGACGTAACGCATGTTACCTAGATACCCGGAGTTAGCAGGAAGAACTTCTCTGCGTCATCTCTTCGCATTATAACTGAACGAATTGAGCGCAGCGAATTTCGACCTGAGCCAATTTTCATATCAACGAAAAATAAAACAAGGAAAATCGGCGCCATTTTTCGAAGATTCAAATATCGGGGAACAACTTTTTTTCCTAGAAGTCAAGAAATATTAGTGTTTTTGCTAAAATTTAAATATATTTATAGCAGGGGAAAAAATAAAAAAACTAGGAAACAATTTAAGCTGCAATATTTCTCGAAAAATCCATACCGATCGTAGCATTTTCTAGCCAAAAATTTGTAAAGTTTTGACGTTTAGACCTACTAAAACCAGTTTAGAAACGTTTCCTCTATTTTTATTAGAACAACGGAAACCTTAGAAAATAGTCGTTCCCCCTCCGGATATTAAAAAAAAAGAATGAGCAATCAGCTAGGTGAAAATTCGGAGTGATCTAACATGGCAAAATCACAACAAATCCAATACGCACCATAACCGTACGGGAATTGAGGATTCGGGTGTTTTCTCGAGTAGCGTATTCCGAGCAGCAGGATCAACTGGTTGCACGTGTCCATCGTGCTGTGGATTGCCTCAGCGAACAGCGACTTTGAGCCGGTCATGTAGGCAGCGGCGTACTAAGAAAAATTACCGATTACTAAAATGACAGGTACCTTGCAGATCATGTCGCAGGTATTAAGCGTGAACGCAATCGCAACAACTCGATCAGCGCCTTTCGTTTCGCCTTGCGTTGCCTCGACGCGCATGCGCGTGCGCATCATTTCTGCTTCCGTTGGTCGTTTGCTCATCGGGACCAGATTCCGCCGCTGCGCCTGCATTGCCTCTTTTGAGCCGTGAATCTAAATTAGCACCTTTATAAAGACGAATAAAACCGTTCAATAACCTTCAATGCTAGCTGGTACACATCATTGAGCGAGTAGAGCAGATTATGTGGGCTGTTCGCCGGCGGTGGAACTTCTTTTAGCGCTTCAAGTTGGTGCTCTCTAAAAATCAGATTACAAATCGAAAAAAGCAACTAGCACTTTAGATTGTACTCCGCCATTGCGCTGTCCCTGTCTATCAAATCATTTTCATAGGTCATCACGCGCTTAGTGCTGTGGGCAAGCTGAAACGAACCGTTTTTAAACCATAAACTGAACACCTTAAACAAGGGCTTTGGCAGCTTCGGGCCGATAATTCCGTGGTTTCCATTCTTGCCATTGTTCTTGTATCCACTCAAATGCACTGGCCGGAGTTGGAGGATTACCCGCAACGACTGATCAAAATCTAAAAGGATTTACGTAATTAGGGGCCATTTTGAACCTTGCCAAGAGCGTGCGCGTCCAAAAAATCGTAGCATATTGAGGTTTCTACGACGGATCGTGTAATCGTCGGCTACTTCACATAACCTAAAACGAATTTATTGGTATTTTTTAAATGAGAACTTTAAAAAACAAGAAATTCCGGAGCGCTTGGCTCAAAGTCCGATTTCCGTTCCGTTTACACCTATGGACAGAAATTGTAGGTTGTTGTTTGTCGTACTCAAAGATCCCAAATTGGCCATTTATAAAATTGGCCTTTATAAAATTTTCCATGCTTTTTTTAGATTTTCAACTCTCAGACCCCGGCCACCACCTCGAAATCTGCATCAACACGAAAGACAAGTGGGGGCGCCGGTGTTCTTTCAAAAGATACAAAAGGCCCGCGACCCCGCGCCCAAATATTGTTGGTGGTGGGGGGGCGCTACTTGATCCAGTTCGACGAGACTCTGCCGGGGGAGAGTTGTCGGCAGGCAAACAAGCATCAATACCTTGCCACATACCGTCCCCTTGATTGTGTATAGGGGTACACTTTAGCTGCAGTGGAGAAGGAAAGCCACCTTTCACCGCCCTTTCGCCGGGCAGCCAGCCGTTGCGGTACTTTTACCATGACGGGAAAGTTTTTTTGTACTTACAAAAGGGCTTGTTGGTGGGACCTGCAGGCTTTTGGGGCCGTTTTTGAGTTTTCTATCGTTACCACGGTTCTTTGTCATTATCGGGGACCCAATTTGTTTTTGGAAGTCTATAAATGTCTAGTAACTTAATTGGAGGTATTTTGCTAGTGTTTTTGATGCAATCTAACTATATTTCAACTAGAAAAACGGTTTTAAAACTTTTAAAACATTTTAAAGTCGAATTTTGCCTAAAATTGCTCAATTTTGGACACAACTTCTATATTTTTGCCATTTTTTAATAAGACATTGTAGATTTTTACGGTGTGGTATAATAAAAAATGGGTTAAAAACACCTCCGCTATTTATATTAGAAAAATCGAATCCTAAGAAAAAAAAATGTTGTTCCCCCGATAATGGGAAAGAGCCGTTATCGCACCGGAATCTCGCAGATTCTAGCCCGAAGCTTAAAGTTTGCGGGCGTGTATCGAGATCCAAAGAATTAATATTTGCCGATGCCTTAATCAACCCTCTCCAGCTGTTACATCTTGAGTCAATACCTGTTCGCCAAATTCTATTCCCCTTTACTCAGCTGTTGGCTTGTCCTCCTTTCGCCCGCCCCCCTCTTGCAAACTCAGCGCGATGATAAGCCGTTCGTTGACTCAGCGCCATGTTCCAGGATTTTCATTCGGTAAGCGTCGTGGGAGCACGTGCATTTTTGGGATTTCTTTCAATTTCTAGGTTATTTTCTTGCCTTTTTATTACCAAGAAATTCTACAGGATCCACCGCTCGGTACTGGACGCTTATTAACTTTTCCGGGGAATAACATATATATAATATAACAATCTTTATAACATCAAAATAACATCTATAACAAAATATAAACCATCTTTATAGCATTTTACACAAATTTAGATTTTAGTGTAGAGTTTTCAGATTTTAGCTTAAAGAATTAGATTAGACCAATGAAAGCGTGAACTTTGCATAATCGGCCCGTCCGACGCTGAAAAAAAGTGAAAAATGCACTCTCTGCTCCTTTATATAGGCTACCGCAACTTCCGGCGTATGCTAATTGTTTCCTAACAAAGAGGCTGGCCGAATTTTCAACAAAAACTTAATTTTAACGTCGAAAACATATAATTTTTCAAAATTTTATGAGCGTGCAGTCATCCCCAGACCATTACGCTCCTAATGACGTATCAAACATGCCCCTAACTATCCTCCTACTTGAGATACTACTGGAACAACCTGACGGAAGTTGCATGCAAAGTGGCACACACACACACACACAGACACTATTTTTTTATATATAGTAGGATAGCTTTTAGATTATAAACATCCAAATTTTCGATGTAGGTTTTGGGCAAATGTAGGAAAAACGACCAAAACGAGCTTTTAGCAAACAAAAACTAGTAAAAACAGTCTAAAATGCCCTATTCATTATTACCAGATTAATAAAATTGGCTTCCACCCCTGCTAACAGTCGAGTACCCACCGATCCGTATTCGATCTCGAATACACAACCAAAACGTACAGTCATCGACTTCGAAGCCTCGGCAAACAGGGCAATCACTTTTTTCTCCCAAGGAACTGGGAGCGGTAAATAGAGGAAGTTTACGAAACACGGGTCTGCTTTTTTTGTTTTTTAAAAATGGCAATTAGCTAAGTGGGTGAAAAGGCAATAATTTTGCGCCGGTAAAAGTGAGCACGTCGTATAGACGACTAGCTTCGCACTCTTGGCATTAATCCAAAAGCCTTGTTTCTTTTGGTGAATTCGGTACTGGACTGTTAGCGAGGCCGAGACTTTTTTCCACCGTAATCCGGTATTGCCATCTAGCAAAGAAAAACCATTGTCATGGAATTTTCCACAACTTCTGAATACAAAAAAATAAAAATTGAAAACTTTCGAAAACTTTTGATATATTTGGTAAAAAATGGTTGAAAAACGACCAAAAAGGTCAAAATTTCAAAATTATAAAAATCATAAAATACTGTTGATAACTTTTTAGCAATCAATCAACTACTAAAAACACTATAAAAATAAATTATATAATATCAACAGGTTTGTTATAACCAGAAAATTCAAAAATTAGTTTCCCCTGTTAAAATCCCCCTACTAACAGACCAGTACCGGAAATTCTCGTAGCGTAGCGTAGTGGGGCATCTAGGATCACACTGTTTCCTTGTACTTTTTATTTTTCGTTTCTATGCGCATATCGTTTTATTCAGCTCTTGAATTCACTCCTATTTCGGCACTACGCTTCAGGTTTATTATGTTTTTTGTTTATAGTTCACCTCCCCTCCCCCTATATTCCAACCCATGATCCAGGGCATTCGCCCGGTGATTCAGCTCGAAAATTGTGTACAAAACGGGCCCCGTTGTCCACCACCACCCAGGCGCTCAATTTCCCCTCGTTTTGCTCGTTTCCCCGGCAATACCCGTTCGTGAATATTCAATTCCCATCAAATTTCAGGCCCATCTTTCGGCAAGAAACACGTTCACCGCACGTCATTTGACTCACGCTCTGCCCAGCGGGAAATATTGTTGGAACTGCGAAAACATGGTCGGTTCTTATTTCCAGGCGAAATAAGGTCATTTCGACAAACTCTAGAGCAACTTTTGGCTTTTCAGAAAGTGGAAAATTCGCGTTTCTATCTGGACGAGACCGAGATGTCGTCGGAGGAGCAGGAAAAGGTAAGGAGAAAGGTTCTTTTTGGCTGAACTCCAGATACCCCCCCAGCCGACCCCCACCTACCGGATCTCAGCTCCCTGTTCATGTACAGGTGTGTAAAGTATACCAAAATACTCGCCGGAGCAACACGAACATTTTGGTATACTTTACACACCTGTAGATGAGCAGGGAGCCGTAGGGGGGTATCTGGAGTCTTACCGCGTCTTTCGCATTATCGGGGACCGACGCAAAATTTTTTATTAGCGTAAAAATGCCTGGTAGCGTAATAGGAAGTATTTTATTGGTATTTTTGGTAACATAGACCTATATTTCACCTAGAAAAGCCATCTAAAAACACTAAAAACATGTTAAGTAGACATTTTGGCCAAAAATCGGCCATTTTTGGTCGAAACATCTAAATTTGTATTTTTTTTGGGTAAAAATTTGTAAAGTTTTGTATTTAGGAATGGTGGAAAACAGTTTAGAAACACTTCCGGTTTATATTTCAAAAATTGGATCCTAGGCAAAAGCTGGTTCCCCGGAAAATGCGAAAGAAATTAGATCGAACAATTTTTATGCGCATTCAGGGTCCGATGAAGCATTTCCGGAGGCTCTCCGATTTTCTGCACAACTACAATAAAGCCGAGTGTGCGTCTTGCGCCAAGGTTCGAGCAGTTTTGAGTTTTCTCTAGCTTTGATTTTCCAGGTGCAGCTCGAAAACGAGCGGCTGGAGACGGTGCTGCAAATGAAGATGGCCGAGTATCATTTGATGGAAAAGGCGATGAATCGAGTAAGTTCGCGGGGGTTCGGACTTTTAATCACGGAATTTACAGGTAAAGGAAGCTTATGTCGAGGCGTGCTTGGAAATTTCTGAACTGTGAGTTAATGGCAACGGTTCTTGTGCATTACTGGGGAAGAACCGAATTTTTTTTTGTAAATTGAGAAACGTATAGCAAGTAATAACAATAGTAAGTGTTTTAATAATGTTTTTAGGAACATTTAACGATATTTCAAGTGGAAAAACTATCTCAATGGCATTTAAAAATTGCTAATTGAAGATTTTGATCGAAAAACTAAGATTTTTCGTATTTTTGATAAAAAATCGTAATTTTTCTGGCGTTTAGGGATTGTTAAAAACAGTGAAAAGGTATAACAAAAAGAAGAAAGACGATAATTTCAGAAAACAACAATTGGAGGCAATGAAGAAACAGCAAGATGACTGCGAGTCTTCGAACTCTACCCTGAGCAAATCTTATTCGGAGTCATCTCTTTGAAACTAAAGGCTATGCAGTGCTCCTTTGATCTCATGTGCATTGTAAATAAATTGTATTATATAAAATCATGTTTCAAAATACAAAACTAGAAGCGTATTTTTTATTTATTAGCTTGAATTAGCTCTTCTCGCCGTCCAGCTGGGCCTTTGTGATTCGGACGCGTCCAAAATCCCCGCCATAAATGTCGCCCCGCTGCTTGACCATTTGCTGAAAAATATGGATTGTAATTCGGGATATCTACCTACCACGAATAATTTTCGCGTTTTATAGCGTTTGTCGTTCTTTATTATTAAAAATCGATAAAATATCGAATTTTTGAACATTCTCATGCATCTTTGGCCGGAAAAAGGCATTTTAATGCATTTCTCCGGAAATTGTGATATTTTTTATTAACCATCTGGACAAAAAACCACGTAAAAAGCTATCCAACTGATATGCCAAATTTCCCACGGGGCGATAGGTTAAATCCCCCCGCTAACACGCCAGAACCCCCTTTACTGACCTGTATTGATCGAACGGTCAAGTTGTTCATCGTGTCCTCGGCCATTTGCTCGTCCTGATTTGTTGAGTTGAATAACTTGTAAAAAAAAGTGAAAATACCTGTTGACTCTGTGTTAGTGGCGGCGGCCCGGGCGAGGAGGCTTTTGGGGAGCTCACTTCCGGCGTTCGGGCCGACTGGTCTGTTTTGGGTGCGGGATCTTTCTAGAATCTAGCTTTGCTAGATGCGAAAAAATTCTACAGTATTCCTAAGCCTGGACAGGTTACAAAATTTATTAAAAAAAACAGAAAAAAGCCGATATTTTGACGAAAAATGCGGATTTTTAGCTAGGTTTCAAATTTTTATAGTTTTCTAACTTTTCTAGATAGTTTTCCACTAGAAAATAGCCACATTTGTTCAAAAAAAACACCATTGTCACTCTCACTCTTGCATCACGGAAAAAAACTACATTTCCCATACCCCCCGATATTGCCAAAGTCCCAGCAAAGAGGTACCTCAAATACAACCCACCGTGCACCAAAACCTAAAGCATGCTGACAAGAAATCCATAGCGTAATCGTAGGTGAATTTGCGTAGTATTAGCTGACCGCATCGGCTGTTGTGACGGGCCGTGCGGGCAGAGTACAGTCGCGTAGTTCTCTATTTCGGTCGGCCATCGACCGCGCGAGGGTCACACCTGTTTCTCACTCGCTCTCTCACTTTTATAATCTCCTCTCTATCGTTTATCGCTTCTCGCCAAGGCCGTGAGAGCTCAACATTTTTTGCGCGTCATTCAAGAGAACTGGTTATGGGAATTGATCGATTTATACAGGGGAGGTAATAGGGTAAAAGCACGTATTTTTGGCTAACAGGCGAAATTGGCTGTTTTGCTTGTTTGTTCGTGGCGGGGCTGAGTCAGCTTGGCCTTTGTCACCGACGGTCGACCAAAGCGTCCACAGTAATGGTCGGGCCCGAAACGAACGGGCGGCTGCAAATTTTTGGGTTGAATTTGAGGAATAATTAAGAGAACGGGAAGTTTAACTTTTAACGAGGTGTCAAACCACAAATTTTTTAGTGGGGAGCAAAGAAATTTTTCAGGGTTATTCGTAAAGAGAGAGAGAGAGAGAGAGAGAGAGAGAGAGAGGGGGGGGGGAGGGGGAGGGAGAGAGAGCTATTGAGAGAGTGAGAGCAGCTATTGAGAGAGTGAGAGAGTGAGGGTGAGAGAAAGTGTGAGAGCGTGAGAGAGAGTCAGAGAGCGTGAGAGCAAGAGCGAGTGAGAGAGTCATCGAGAGAGAGGAGCTAGTGAGTGAGATTGTGAAAGTGAGAGAGAGAAGGATGGAGCGTGAGAGAGAGAGAGTGAGAGAGCGTGAGAGAGTGAGAGAGAGGAGCTATTGAGAGGGAGAGAGTGAGGAGAGAGCGTGAGAGAGTGAGAGAGTGTGAGGGTGAGTGCGAGCTACAGGGTGAGGCATATACAGGGTGTCCCAAAAAAAAGACCCCCCCAAAAATTTGAGCCAGAGGGCACCTACGGAGCTGAAAATTTGCGCAGAGGTAGCGAAGGTAATTTTCTATGAACAAGGAAAGTTTCAGCCCAATCGGCCAGCGGGTTTTAAGGTTATATCGAAAATACTTTTCATTTTTAATTTAATATGGGGTTCTTTGCAATTTGCATCAAAGATATGCGTTATTCTTGCATTTACAAGCCGATTTTGCATAAATTTCGCTGAAAAGTGCCATTTTCTTGATGGAGCTATTGGAAAACGATTGATCATGTAGCGAGGAAATGATCAGCAAGGACGATGAATTCCAGACCTCATGGCGGAAACTATCGTTGAACGCTTGAGCTTGGCTTAAACTTCAGCGTACGCGCCAACAAAAGCCCAAATCTAAACTTCGACACTGTTTTCGAGATTGTCGAACTCTGTTTTCGGGCCGACGAAGCTCAAATTGCCAAAATGTACAATAAGACGGGATTTGGATCGATAAAACAGTTGTTTTAACACTCTTTTTATTCTTCATACGCAATCGTTTTCCAAAAGCTCCCTCAACAAAAATGGCACTTTTCAGCGAAATTTATGCAAAATCGGCTTGTAAATGCCAGAATAACGCATATCTTTGATGCAAATTGCAAAGATCCCCATATTAAATTAAAATGAAAAGTATTTTCGCTATAACTTTAAAACCCGCTGGCCGATCGGGCTGAAACTTTCCTTGTTCATAGAAAATTACCTTCGCTACCTCTGCGCAAATTTTCAGCTCCGTAGGTGCCCTCTGGCTCAAATTTTTGGGGGGTCTTTTTTTTTGGGACACCCTGTATATGGCAACACCCCCAGACCATAATAATTTGCCTGCTATCGGAAAACTAATTATTTTTTCGGGGTTTTGGGCGTTTCCCATACAAGAACTTGTGTTTCTTTATGCAGGAGACAAATGAAAACGGTTGCAAATTTTTTAATTTTTGATTTATAGTAGCGGGAAGTTTAGCGATTTCGTCGAAAAAGCGGTGTGTTGGCACGCTGCGCATAGAACCCCGGATATTGATAGCTCTGCTCGAGGGTTTGGTATTTAAGTTTACTTCGATCTTATTTATTTTTACCAAAAGTCTTCGAGGGAATTTTGCTATATTCAAAAAATGCGCGCTTACCCACCCCTCACCACGCTTCTGTTGGCCAATAAAAATTAATTATCAAATGCCTGCCAATTGCATTGTCTTATTTAAGCATTTTTTTTACGTTTCGGGCATGTGATTGAACCAATTCCGTTTGCTGAAACCAAGCAATTCAACGGTTAAAGATAAAAAAGGCAATTTTACTTTTTTTACTATGATTTTTGGGACCAGCCAAGAGCGATTCTAAAATTTCTGCCTACTTAAAGGAAGTTAATTGTTTTAAATACCTTTATCTGTCAATACTAGGTAGTATACATATTTTTAGGGGTCATTCGTGCCCAAAACGACGTTTCTGAACCATGCTGAAATTGGCTTCCAAGGGGTTGCGTGCCAGCACCATCCTTACGACACCCAGTTTTGCTTCAGAACAAAAGTTTTTAGGGTTGCTGCGTTCTAATATTTTAAGAGTGGTTACAGGACACTGGTGGCTATATTTCAGCAAATTATTGAAGCCCAACCAGCTTTCTTCATTTTTTGAGAGAGCCGGGAAAGTGTTGCCATATATATATATGCCTCACCCTGTAGAGAGATAGAGTCAGAGAGAGGGAGCGAGGAAGAGCGAGAACGAGTTAGAGAGAGCGAGAGAGCTAGGGAAAAAGCGAGAGAGAGAGAGAGCTATTGAGACAGAGCGAGTGTAAAAGCCATCGAGATAGAGATAGAGACAGAGTCAGAGAGAGAGCGGGTGAGAGCGCGAGCGAGTGAGAGAGAGAGCTATTGAGAGAGCGTGAGCGAGAGAAGGAGAGAGCTATTGAGAGCTATAAAATGTACAAAATGTTGATAATATTTTTCCCTACCAACCCGGAAGCAGGAAAACTTCAAATTTTCGACAAATTAACAAACCCTTGTGCTGATGGGTGGCGGCGGCTTGATCTTGGGCTCAGGGAAATTTTTCTCAGTTTTACCGGGTGGTGTCGGATCCTTCTAAAAAGCCTTCTTCGAACCTGCATTTTGCAATAGCTATTAGGTTGGTCGGAAAGTAGCAAGAACTTTTTTCGCAATTTTCCATAGATATTCTCGAAGTCAATCCAAAGCCTAATAGTGGCTTAACTATTTTATGTGTAACCTCCTTACCTTATTTACGAATGCAATGAAACGGGATACTACCCCCCTTACAAAATAGATATGATTGATTTAGCGAAATTTGCGTAAAAAATCCATGTCTACGCGTTCACAGTACCGAATACGGCGCTTTCCTGTGAACTTATGTGCGACATCATTTCGCATCTATACTGACACTAAACAACCAAAAAAAATCCCATGGCAAACTGAGAAGCAACACCCGATTATCAAAAGTCCTCGGGGTCAAAATTTTCTGGCCCATGCAAAGAACGCCAAAAACAAAATTATTGGCTTTGTTTGGATTGGGCAAAAATTTTTCCTTTCTGTACTGAATATACCACTAACCTTGACGCATTTGAGAATATAAATATTGGCTACGCGGAGCCGCTCGTTTTTGGAAAAGAATTCGCTAAAGCTACATTCTAGCTACTTTCCGACCAACCTAATAGTTTTTATCAACCTATTTGCTCACCTTACAACAAAACCGATAGCATGTGGCTAGGAAGTCGCCGGAGGGCATTGTGTTGGGGGAGGGGTGGGCTCGTTGAGCACTGCCTCGGATATATACTTGAGACTAATTTCTTGACTCCTTGACGTCTAGGCCGGTCCCGGCAAAGCCCAGCGACGTCAGAACACGAAGGAGATACGATGTGTACGCGGTTGCTTTGAGTGCTATTGGAGTTCCCCTCTCCCCCCCCCACCCCCGATTCCTATGTGGGGATCGCTTGTCTTTGATTTTTGTCTTTGGAACCTTTGGGGTGGGTGAGAGGGGGGAGCATTGGATCAAAGTGACGTGATGCTAGACTCCAATAGCACAGATGCCTTTGTTAATTAAATAAAGCGCATAAAACCAGCTTGAAAAACTGCTTCACGGCTAACGAAATGCGGCTAAATCATGTTAAAAGGCCGTTTGCGACATGTTTAAAAACTATAAGTGACCGCCGCCCCGAGTCAACCGTTAAATACCGTATCTCGGCTCCCCCCTGGTAGCACATAGCTGTAAAGTATCCCAAAATACTCGCCAAAGCAAGACGAACATTTTGGTATACTTTACAACCCTGCAGAACAAAATTGAGCCGAAATACAGTAGCCGGGAAAGGTCAACTGCACCTACTTTTCGGCACTGTTCGGTTTCATGTTTTCGGACAAATTTTGGCACTTTAACCTTACCAAGTCGTTTTCCCAGAGAAGTTTTTTAAAAATTCAACTTTTTTTAGCAATTAGCATACACATTAGCCTAAAAACCTAGCAAGCAGGCGTAAACAAAAGCTCATCATTCCTCACCCAGCCTTTCGAGATGTCGGCCCTCGTCATGTCCCCCTCCAAACATGACCCTGTCTCTGATGTACCTTCTTTCGTTTTCATATTTAACTTTTTTCTCTTTCATTTTAGGACGTGCACTTCTGCGGGGTGTGCTGGGAGCAGAAGACGAACAGCTATGAGATGGAGGTAACTTGCAAGGGTTTCCGCTAATTCCTTTTTCTTCCAGACGCTGCCCTGCCGGCACAGCTTCTGCTCGATGTGCATCTCCCACTGTAACAGTGTGTTTTTATTCTCACCTAACTTTATAGATGCTCTTTACTTTTATTTTTTTAATGAAAACCAGGGTTGAAAAGCCGCTTCGCGACTTTTCAACCCTGGCCCCGTCCAAGCCCATCATATTCTTCACTCTGCATACGTCTTTCGATTTCCGATGAGAAAAATGAAAAATTCCACGCTCTCGGGTTATATATATAAGCCGCCGCAACTTCCGGCAGATGCTAATTATTTCCTAACAAAGCAGGCTGCCCGATTTTTCAACAAAAACTTAAATTTAATGTCGAAAACAGCTGAATTTGTAAAAACTGATATTAGTGCAGTCAACTCCAGACCATTACGCATCTAATGACGTATCAAACATACCTTAAAAACCTTCCCTTTCCGAGATATCCTCCGGACAGAATGACGGAAGTTGCATGCAAAGTGGCACGGACACACACAGACACGATTTTTTTATATATAGTAGGATTTCGCTTTCAGACGCGACCTGCCCGTTGCCAGGGTGTACTGCTAGCCGTCGGACTGCCATTGTCATCGACCACGGTTTTATGGTTAATAAACTTTTTTTATTGTTTTTAGGCATCGAAGACGTGCCGCTGGAGATCAACGGCAACGTGCCGTCGATCCTTGATTGTGAGGAAAAGTTTCCGTGGGTTTTTCAAATCGTTGGGTTGTAAAAAATCAGGATATTGTAATTCCGCTTCCTTTTTCAGGTGCCAAGCCCGCCGCGGCCGTAACCGTTGCCCCGGGGTGGCTCGAATGGTCATGCAGGATTGTCGGTATGACGTCTAGCAGTTCGGCTTACCTTCCTAAACCGATTTTTCTCGAACTTTCGCCTCGCCAGCAGTTCTGACTTGGCTAGGATAAAATGCCACTTGCTTTTTTTAGGGTTTTTAGTAGTATTTTTTTTGCTAGAAATCCATCAAAAATATTCACAAAAATTTGAAAATTCGGAATTTTTAGGTTTTTGCGACATTTTTGGATAGATTTTTGAGCAAAAAGTCCAATATTTTCGACATTTTTATAGTTCCACTAGTTTTTTGGTATCTAAGAACTCTTTAAAAATTCTAATAAAAATAGTTCATATCAACTATAATAATTTTGTTGTGGTCTCCGTCTGTCTGTGTGAAGCCGAATTCAACTCGAAGGGGAAAGGAGCTAGAGCTTAGCTCTCTTCGGATTCGGATAGAGCGTGGTCAGAAACCCCCAAACTGATTAAAAAATTATAAAAAAGTTTTGATTTAAATTATTAAAATTAACTTTGAAAGTGGCGCCTTAATAAAACGAGTGGGGCCCCTCTCCTGGGGAGGCCACGCCCCTTTCTTCTTCGCCCTCTTCCCCAGGCCCCTTCGCGCGCCCAGATGCCTTTTTGAGTTACTTTAATACTTTTAATACTTTTTAATTATGTTAATTAATTATTTAAATTATTTAAAGTATCTAAAGCCATCAGGAAGGTATTGAGGTAGTTTTTGAAGGGATTTCAGCCATGGGGGTATCTGAAGCCATCGGAAGGTATTTAGGTAGTTTTGGAAGGGATTTCAGCCATAGGGGTATCTGAAGCCATCGGGAAGGGATTTAGGTAGTTTTTGAAGGGATTTCAGCCATGGGGGGTATCTGAAGCCATCAGGAAGGTATTTAGGTAGTTTTGAAGGGATTTCAGCCATGGGGGTATCTGAAGCCATCGGGAAGGGATTTAGGTAGTTTTTTGAAGGGGATTTCAGCCATAGGGGGTATCTGGAAGTCATCGGGAAGGGATTTAGGTAGTTTTTGAAGGGGATTTCAGCCATGGGGGGTATCTGAAGCCATCAGGAAGGTATTTAGGTAGTTTTTGAAGGGATTTCAGCCATGGGGGTATCTTAAGCCATCGGGAAGGGATTTAGGTAGTTTTTGAAGGGGATTTCAGCCATGGGGGTATCTGAAGCCATCAGGAAGGTATCTAGGTAGTTTTTGGAAGGGATTTCAGCCATAGGGGGTATCTGAGCCATCGGGAAGGGATTTAGGTAGTTTTTGAAGGGATTTCAGCCATGGGGGTATCTGAAGCCATCAGGAAGGTATTTAGGTAGTTTTTGAAGGGGATTTCAGCCATGGGGGGTATCTGAAGCCATCGGGAAGGGATTTAGGTAGTTTTTGAAGGGGATTTCAGCCATGGGGGGTATCTGAAGCCATCAGGAAGGTATCTAGGTAGTTTTTGAAGGGGATTTCAGCCATGGGGGGTATCTGAAGCCATCAGGAAGGTATCTAGGTAGTTTTTGAACGGGATTTCGGCTATGGGGGGTATTGATGGAGAGTGGGAAAGATGTGGTAGAGTGGGACATGTAGGGTAGCCCGAAGCCCAGATGGTTGCAGTCGCGAAGCGACTGTAACCATCTGGTTTCTTTATAGGGAATAGTAGGTGAATTTGACCTCCCCGAGGGACTTTTTTCCAGCCACCGCATCTGCTTCGACTGCCTGGGCTGCCGGGTTCAGTATGCCATCAAGAACAGTACGTTTTTGGAACACTTTACGGAATTCTCGTTGCAGAGGAGATGCCGAACTGTGCCCACCCCCGCTGCGCCAACAAGCTCACCAAGCCCGAGATTCTGCGTGTGGCGGAAATGGTCGGCTTTTACCCCCCAATTATGATCTGGTTTCAGTTCCCCAAGATCCGCGCCGACTGCATGAAGGTGATCAGCCAGATGCCAAAGTGCGAGGAGGACATCTACACGGTAATTTTTCGATACTTGGCTCCCTGTTTTTTTACATATGTGTAAAGTATACCAAAATGCTCGCCAGAGCAAGACGAACATTTTGGTGTACTTTACACAACTGTAGATGAACAGGCAGCCGAGATAGGAAAGTTGGAGACTGGCTGATGGGGGGATCTGGAGACTTACCTATCTTCCCCCCGCCCCCGTTTTGCTACAATGCCGCCAAGTATACCAAAATACTCGCCAGAGCAAGGCAAACATTTTTGTATATTTTACGTACTTGTAGACGAACAGGGAGCCGAGATACTGCCGGCTGAACTGGGCTAATTTTTGAGTAATCGGAAGCTCTTGAAAACTACAAAAGCAAATTTATGGTTTATTACAATCTAGGGTAAGCAGAAAAAAAGCTATCCCCTAGCTAACGAATCATAACCGCCATTTTCAGCGCAAGGAAGAGCTTTCGGTGGCGTGCTCGGTGCAGGGCCGTCCCCACATCGCCCGCCGTTTTTGCTTGCCGCCCGCTGCACCATGAGTACATCCGCTTCGCTTCGGCGTACCCCTAAATATTCTCAGCTGACCTCGTCAACGGCGTCTTCCAGCTTCAGCGCATGACTCGGCAGCGTGACTCGACGGCCGTCTACCTGATGACGGAGAAGGAGAATGGTATAACCTGAATACTTTGAGTCTTCCCGATTTTTGGGGTATAATTTGTTTCCGAAAAGTCCAGAATCGCTAGTAATCAAATAGTACCTATTTGACAGTGTTTTCAGCAAAAAGTAACTATATTTAACGCGAAAAACTATTTTTTTAACTTAGAAAAATTTCGTTCAAAAAAATTTCGCCATTTTTGGTCAAAAAAATTTTGTTATTTTGTTATAAAAATTGCAAAATTACGTTTATAATTGTAAAAAAAACAGTTTATAAAGCTTGAAATAATTGATAGTTATGAGTCTTACTCAGAAATATGGGCCCCCGATAATGCGAAAAAACCATTGAATTCAGAAAGGGCCAAGTATCAGCCGGTTGATCTGCACACCTGCGCCAAGAAGCCCATCAAGGTATCGAAGCCCATTTAATAATCCCAAAAACCATCAAAAAAAACAATACAAAAAACAACAATTTTCCCAGGAGATGACCCTACCGGACAAGGTGCACCTGGTCATCGACGTCGACAATTTGCTGTCGAAGCGCCGCTGATCCGTCGCCCCCGACTCTTTTGAAAACCGCTTAAAACTTGTGATACGAGTGTTGTGATCTATTGTCTTATTCGAATCGGTTGATACGCTGTACTTGGCACTGAATAAACGAATTTTTACGCCGAAAATAAAGCCGTATTTATGGCTCACAGCCGGGCGTTGATTTTGATAGATCACTTCCACCGGGCTGGTCATTTGCTCTAGTTTCTGCTTTTTGAAGAGGGGAGGGAGAAGGGATATGAAAATATTGGGGAGAGAGAGAGAGAGAGAGAGAGAGAGAGAGAGAGAGAGAGATCACGGGAGATTGATTTAGGGCCAGACCGAAGACAACCCAGAGATTGTGACGCAGTGGATCGCGCTCTCCATTGCCTGTGCAAAGCAGATAGTGCGAAAACCGCGACCAATTGTCCATTAAAAGTCCAGAGACATCAGAATCCTGTCTATAAATTGCTTTGCTCTATCTATCGCTTCTGTTTAATCTTTTGGTCTCGTGCTAGTTGCCCGAGATTACGTGGGGGTCCAAATTACGTGCTCGCCCTTATCTCTCACTTCCCCCCGACCTCCCATTCAAACTCGGCGAAAGTGTAAGGCCCATTGGACATTCCCCTTTACTTTGTTTCAAAGTATTTAATAAATTAAATCGATAATAATAAGCTTAGAAACCGTAATATTTATTTAACTTGTTAAATGTTGTTCTTTTAAACTTTTTCATTCCTAAAAATCCGTGTCAACGATTGTGCCATGACTACAATCGAAAACTGTCGCTTGGCGTGTGGCGTAATTGTATAAAACAAATCAGTATGAATGCTTCTTAACGTTTATAAAGGCTTTTTAATGTTTTTATTGTCCTGGTAAATTCTTGCTCAATTTCTGTTTGCTCAAAGTTTTTGAATTGATCACCATAGAAACTTTCCAGAAAAAGGATGGGCCGATTAATCAGCGCGCAAGAGGTGGCCGAGCACAAAACCGAGGATTCTTGTTGGTTTATATACAAGGTTTGTGTTTAAATTGATTTTTGAAATCAAAGTATTTAGGGTAAAGTCTACGACGTCACCAATTTCCTCAACGAACACCCAGGAGGCGGTGACGCGATTGTGGCCGAGGCTGGGACGGTCGGCTTTTAAAATATAGTTTTTGTTAAGCTATAGGATAGAATAGTTTTCTATAGTTTTTGAAGCTATAGAAAGTTAATATATAGTTTTGTTTTAATCTATAGAAAGGTTATCCTTTTTAGGACGCGACCGTGGCCTTCAACGATGTCGGCCATTCGGCTGATGCGATCGAAATGATGCAAGATTATTACGTAAGGTCAAACTGCCCTCATAACGCTCTGTTTAGATCGGAGATCTCAAAAAAGAAGAAGCCTTCGTCGCGCCAACCCAACCGAATAAAACCCCAGCGCCGGCGCAAAGTAAACGAGTAAACTTGGTGAGTTTTTAGTCCTAATCTCTACAGGGTGTGCAAAAAAAAAAGCCCACAGTTTGGGTCGAAATAACTCGCGAACGGTAGAGAATCGAAGGTACGTTACCATGCCAGAATGCTTAAATATGCTGGGTATGAAGATTTAACACAACTTCATTTTTTCGATTTTTGGCGACGTATCAATACAAATGACACCCGAAAACTGTGCGTTCGGGGAAGTTTAATTTGTATTTTTCTCAGTTTTCTGTGGTGGCTGGCATCTAATTTTTATTAAGTAAGTTAATATAGGCAGCAGATATATACCTACAAAATTTAAGAATTTTTGAGGGTCTGGTTGAAAAGTTATAGAGGAATGAAATTTTGTATGGGAAAATTTCGTAAATTTTTAATATTGGAAAAACCTATGGCGATAACCTCAAAATCAGTTGTTGTGGAATATCTACAGGCTTGACACAATCGCATAAACATATTAAAGAATTTTTTGAGATCGATGAATATTCGAGTTTTTCAACGACCCCCTGCTCATAGATTTTTCGAGGTCACGAAACCGAACTTTAGAAAAATATTTTTAAATTGCCAAAGGGGACTCAGCTATTTTCTTTGCTTAACTATGTAATAATGGGGCTTATCTATCATCTACAAAATTTCGAGCTACCGTACCCCTTTGTAGGGGCGTCTTTTAGGGCCCCCAAAACGGTTGGTTCGTGCTTTTTTCCGAATCTTGTCACCATTTTATAAAATTTAGTCGCGCTGTGAAAATTATCTTTTATTTTTATCTGATACTAGTTAAATAGCGCATCCTAAACCCTCATTCATGAATTTTTTTAACCAGCCGTTGGCGCCAAGAAAATTCATCAAAACCCGAAATAAACCAATTTGGAGGTTGCGTAAAAAAATTTTGGAAGGTGGAGTCGTAGGGATATTTTGAGCAATAATTCAGTGCTATCAGTTGAATAAAACTATGCAAAGATTAAAGCAATTTCGCGGCGCAAAAATTGTAAGAAGATTTCTAAATTTCGATTTTGGAATAGGGTGATCTTCGATTTTGAGCTGAAAGTCACCATGATCATGAATCAGATTGCCCCCAAATTTGACGGGCGTAGATAATAACATCAAAGCTATAATCGTATCCATAAGACCCAGCTGGTTTTTTTATTTTTAAAAATTCGAAAATTGACTCCGGCTACTCGGACCAAAAATCGGCCTTCTGGCCTTGTTTTGCACTGGGCCTCGTAACTTTGTTATTGACCACCCAAAATCAGTAATTTTTAGCAGGTTGTCTTACAATCACCTGTAGAAGGCCCTCGAATTGAAAAATCGTCACTTTATGGAATTTTGTGATGGCATGCTAAAACGCGCTCCACGGGGGTTACTGTAGAAAACCGAAATTCGCGATTTTCGTGGTGTTTTTGCCATGGAATTGCCTCAATCTTTTCGTAAAACTAATAGTAGCGGTTTTTGGTACAACTGACCAAAAAATTTACAAGATTCTGTGGCGGAATTAAAAACTCAGTTTTTAGGCTTTTTCATGAAAGTTTGTGGATAGTACGCTCTCGTATTTGGCAGTAAGGTGCCCCTACTTATTGCCTAACAACCCAGAAAATTTTAGCCGAATCGAAGCTAGGGGCCCCGAGAAAAGCGGGAAAAACGAAACCTACAGTACCCCCACTGGGGCACGTTTTAGCAAGCAATATAAAAATACCATAGATTGTGGCGGAATTTGGTGTGGAATCCGAGATTAATATTTGGATAGGTCATTGACAAAATATCAGCCATAGGCAGTGAGTTTTAAGCGAGTTATGACTCAAAGAACAAAAATAACGAAAACTCGCGAAAATTGTTTTGCTTTTAAAAAATGAAATTGACCTCGATAAATTCTAAGATTTTGCCATTACATTTCTACAAATTCATACTATTTTTAGGCCAAAAACCAGAATTATCCCACCTCCCGTTCAAGAACGCACAATTTTCGGTCGTAACCAGCGTCAATAGTACAGTTTCGTACTCAAAAATCGAAAAAATCAAGTTGTGTGAAATCTTCATACCCAGCATATTTAAGCATTCTGGCATGGTAACGTACCTTCGATTCTCTACCGTTCGCGAGTTATTTCGACCCAAACTGTGGGCTTTTTTTTTGCACACCCTGTACAAGGTGTCCCAAAAAAAACTCTAGAATTCGGGGAGAGGTGACGGTTTTTTAGGATTTAGGTATCTATCGAAAGCTCTCGAGCGAAACCGGCCGAATTTCTGAAATTTTTTACGCTGTTTCTGGTAGCTCGGCGGCAGCTTTTCGAAAGCCATTTGAGAAAATACAAGAAAGGAAGGATGGCGCTTAAGCCGATTAATTTGAGTGTTTTTTACAAAACACCATGCAATTTTTGCACGAAATATTTCGTAAATTTAGTCAAATCTTCTAGATATCGAAAATCCTTTAGAACAATCTGCTCAGCTCGTCGACAGCTTTCGATAGATACCTAAATCGCAAAAATCCGATACCCCGGACTCTAGAGGGTTTTGTTTTGACGCTCTGTATATTCCTATTGCAGACGATTCCACCGCTCGTCTGGGACATTGTGATCCCGTCGGCCGTCGGTGTGTGCCTCTTCTTCGCCTACAAACGCCTTGCCCAAGCCCAACACGCGTAGTAAAGTGTATACTGTAAACGTAATAAACCGGTAACTTGTACAAGCACGCTTTATCATGTTCATACAAAATTACAAAGTTATCCGACAGTGTGGGGGAGGTGGTGATAGATAGCCAGGTCGGAAAACGGAAAGATACTGCGAACGGGGGAAAATAACTACAAGGCGGTGAGGAAGCAACGATGGAGGTGGAGGGTTTCTGAGATTTACAGTTTTTACTACTTTTCCACAGCTTTTGAAAAAATTTGAAGACTTTAGAAAACGCAAAAACGTCTAAAAACTCTCAAAATCCATCGACCCCTCGGAGAGAGGATGCGCACAATTTGTGGGCCGGAAATGAGTCGAAAAAAATGTTTATCACACGTTTCACTAAGTTCTCAGAAGCAGCGGTGGAATTTTTTTGGTGATTTGGAGGGGGTGGGCTCCGTAGGAAATGAAGTGTGGGGGAGATTCCGTTGATAGGAAAGGGACACCTGTACAACACGACTATAGGCCGGAGGGGGGAGGTGGAAATGGCCGGAGATTTAGTGGGATAGGGCTAGAGCGGAAATGGAAAAAAGGTTAAGTGAGGCATAAACGAGCAGGATTTAGGGTTTTGATAACCTTGTCTAAAAGCCACCTTCATTATGCCCCTCTGGAAGTAGTAATTGGCAAAATTTCAATAGAAAAACAGTCAAATTTCGCTAATATGGAGGATTTTCTGGTGTAGCACCGGCAGTTTGTTTATCGGGGAGTCTTCGAGTGCTGGATGAGCCATTGAAGCGTAATATCTAAAATATTAGCGCTATTTTTTGTATGGCTTTCTGTTATAAAATTCCATTTAGAAACCATGGTTCTTTCGGATTATCGGGGGCAATTTTTCCTATACGCAGAATTGTCTAGTAACGGAATAGTAAGTGTATTAATAGTGATACTAACAAAATTTCACTATTTTTGAAGTGAAAAACAATAAAAAAAACAACTTTTTAGTCGAGATTTTGGCGGAAAAATCAAAAATATTTGTAATTTTCGAACCAAAATTTGCAAAGTTTTTGCGTTGGAATGGTAAAAACCAGCTCACAAACATTTTCCTTATTTGTAGTAGAAGAATTTGATCTTTAGAAAAAATCCCCCCCCCGATAATGCTCAAGAACCGAAATAACTTTGAAAATGATATTTGAGGTGCTTGATATCGTTTAAAAATATTTTTTTGGCAGCTGCTAGCCACTTTTCTATTTTTGAGCATGACTCACCAATATTTTCCTTTTCCTTGCACGAAATCGAGTAGCAGCAGATCTCGCGGTTCTGGATGGCGGCGAGGTTCCTGGAAGGGTTATTGTCAGGAGAAGCGGCGTTGACACTTACATTCTTTCGATGAGTTGAGGCTCGTCGAGGGCCCCGGGAAGGTCCTTCTTGTTGCCGAGCACGAGCACCGGGATCCCGTCGAGCTGGGGCTTGTCGAGGAGTTGCATCAGCTCGTTGCGCGACGCCTAAGTTAGTTTTGTAATTGAGCGAGAGAGAGAGAGAGAGAGCGCGAGAGATTTCATCTTTTCCACCCACCTCAAGCTTATCCTCATCGGCCGCATCGACCATAAATACGATAGCGTTCACGCCTCGGCAGTACCGCTCCCACATCGACCGGAATCGCGGCTGACCTCCGATATCCCACAACTAAAAATGCGCTATTTTTAGCTTTAGTTTTTTAGTCTATGCTGGTGTCGTTTTCCAATATTACGAATACCCACCTTAATCGTCACATTCCCCTTCGTAATCTTTCGCATATTGAAGCCAACCGTCGGGATCATGTCCTCCGTGAATTGACCACTCTAAAATTGCCTTCATTTCCTACGGACCAGGGCTGATGGATACATGATAGTCTCAAATACATTTTTATAGAACCCACCGCGATAACGTTAACAAAGGTCGTCTTGCCGGAATTCTGGAGGCCAACGAGCGTCAACTCCATCTCCTCTTTCCAGAACAGGCTCCGGAACCAGTCCAACACCCGATTCAGCATGGCCAGCATCCTGACGGATTTTCTGTAAAGTTTGTTTTTAGGGGGATAGGTTCTTGCGCGTTATCGAGGGGAGGCGGAACCAACTTTTTTTCTTTGAGCCGTAAATCCAGTCCTGTTATAAGTCCAGAAACGCCTAGTAACGTGATAGGAAGTGCGTGTAAAGTTTTTATCGAAATTTAACTATATGTAGGTGGAAAAACAATACAACAAAAAATTAGAATACATCCGAAATTGGCGATTTTGGATAGAAAAACGAAGAATTTTTACATCTTTTTAAAATGAAAATTCAGACTTTTTTTTCGTTAAGAATAGTAAAAAGCAGCTTAGAAATATTTTGCCTATTGATACTAAAAAAATGGATCCTTAGAAAAAAGTGGATACCGCCTCCACCGATAATGCAAAAGAACCAGGGGATATAAAGAGGCCAGCAAGTCAATAAAAAAGAGAACAAATTCAATCTGGAAAGTTTATTTGTTTTTCGAAATAAGAGTGAAGCCAATAACTATGGCATGAAGAATTGGGGTCGAGGTTTGCACGGGCAGATGCATTCTGATGCGTTTATCTAGAAACGTTGCCCCCGGCTAAAAATTTTCCTTGATATCCAAGAAAACGACGATTAAGCACTAACGAATCATAGATAACTGAAATCTTTTGAAATAGTTATCGGCGGCTAATCAATAAATAGCCCCGTCATCCCGGCCGGAAAGGTGTAACCGATTTCACAACTTTTTCCACTTTGTTTACCCAATTCGGCTAAAACTTATCGATTTAAAATCAAGATCGATACTCCGAAACTAAGGTTTCGTCATACGTTATCAGAGATATTGACCGGAATTAAACCAGTTTCAAAGACAGATACCTACGATATTTACTGGGATAAGGATCTAGGTGAGATTTCCACTATCAGCTCCGACCTCTAGGGCTGAAAATCGAGAACTATCGATGTGTTATGAAGTCATCTTCCACTTTAACACCATTCGATATCATTGAGCAAGAAATAACGGGCTAGAGAGATCGAGAGCGCGCGCAAACAGGTCAGTCAACACGGGGTGACCGGGCATTTTCCAATTGGCTACACGCCGCTACTATCGACGTCGATAGGAGCCGGCGGGTTTGAGCCCGGGAGGTGAGGGTTGGGCTTCCGGCGACCGACGTCATCGGAATACATCAGTTTTGAAGGGGAAAGCGTTTTTTTGGAGAAACGCGGGTCTAGCTTAGCTTTGGCTTGCGGTTGGCTTAAACTTTGCAAGAGCGGCGCAGTTTCCATCGTCAGGAAGTATCTTTATCTTTATACTTATTAACTAGCGAAATTTTGTATGAGGTAAGTGTACACAAAGGAGGGAATACACACAAATTCAATAGTCTTTTCCATCGTTTTTAAGTAAAGAAATCAAAGAAATAAGTAATAAAACCTCCAAAACTCTTCAATTTCGTTCCAAAGTGTATGAAAATTTTCAACATTTAAACTTTGGGAATTCTTTACGAGTTTCTTGTATTGAAAAGCCACTAAATTACAATAAAAATAACTATGAAAGGGCTTAAATTGTTGCCACCCCCCGCTAATAGTCCAGAACCGATTCCGGAATCCAAAGCTTCAGAATAACTTTATTATTCTCCATTCACAGGCGTTATTAGAAAGCAGAGCCCTCCATTGCTTTGCCCGTCATAACATAGCCCCCAGCGGCAAACCCATCAAGCCACCGACCAGTCTACCCCGCCGCAGCCCGGTGAGTAATACCATAACTGGTCGGCCGCCAACTGGACACACCGCTCCAACTCGGCTGCTGTACATTCGACGTGCTGAAAACGAATTCCATCCACGACTCGCTCCTGGGCCCAGATGGCATCGCCCTGGAAGCCGATTGTCGAGGCGCCATCGCTCATTTTCTGTCTCTCGCCAAATGGCCGGGTGGTGGTCCCGGCACGAACGCGAGGGGGCCGCATTTTGGAGTAGGGGTTGAGGCCATTTCGCGTCGTTTTCAAGCGGAATCGCGAGGATTTAGGCATTAGGAAAAACGGTACTGGACCGTTAGGGGGTTAGCAAGGGACCTGATTTTTCCGCCACTACCTGTTGCATTAAATCTATTTTTTATTGTTTTTTTTGAAGGGTTTGGCTGCTAGAAAGTCACAAAAATAATTTAAAATGTTTGGAAATATCGAAAATTAGCCATTTTCGGGAATAAAAATTGAACATTTCACATAAAATTTGGTCCCCCGCTAACAGCCAAGTACCGGAAAAACTCTGAAAATTTTTCTAATGCAACTTTTCATACAAAAAAAAGAAATCATTTTAAAAAAATCATACGTTTTTTTCTCGACTTTTATTTGTTTTGCAATAAAACGTGCAATACCAAGAAAAATATCAATTGTTTAAAAAATTAAATGCGCTGTTTTTTAAAGAGTTTCAAGAGCTTTCGAATGGTATAAAAACCACCCAAATCCGAGTTTCCTCCGAGCCGCTAGAGCTGTTTTTTTGGGACCTCCCCTGACCGCACCCATCACGTAATTTCACCACCTTGCCATCCGTCCTACCGTAACCCCCCTCAAAAAACTACCAAAATTCCGTCGGTCTCCCGGGGGGTGCTTCTCACAGGCCCCGGCGGGGTGTGATGCGGTGTTCCCAATTAGGGCCCAAATAGAGGGGGGACGCTGTGGTGTAGAGGGGGGTGAAGGGACGGCTCCTCGCTCACCCCTTCTCCGTCTCGTCCGTCCTCAGCATCGATTCGGAGCCGCGCCGGGCCCTCTCCACCACCCCATTCAGAGAGCCAGCTCGCCCTCTCCGCATCGAGCACGGCTCTGGCCTCCATATTTTTGCGTTCCTGTTGAGGTTGACGGGCTGGGGTTAAATTGTGTTTTTCGGGGGTATGGAGGAAGCCTGGGCTTGGGCTTGGGCTTAAGCTTAGGCTTAGGCTTGGCTTAGGCTTAAGCACAGGCTTCGATCTCGGCTTAGGCTTAGACTTAGGTTTGGCTTGACTTATGCTTAGGCTTGGCTTGGCTTAGGCTTAGGCTTTCGTTTTTTTGCAGAATTTCAGGAATTTTTGCAACAATGTGCAAATTCCAACAAGCAGAATTTTTGCAAGCTATCCGCCTACCTATTTCCGCGTGTTCCGCGCACCCACCCTGCCCCCAGCGGCAGTTCGCGACAAAAGCGTGCAGGCGATAGAAAAGAGAGAGAGAGAGAGAGAGAGAGAGAGAGAGTGAGAGAGAGAGCGAGCGAGAGAGACCTAGTAAGAGAAAGAGAGTGTTGGTGTGTGTGTGGGGGGCTAGGGATGCGGGAGTTCTAGTTTCCACGTCCTCCCCATCCCCGCCTAGCAGTCTCCCCACCCTCGTGTTCCTGTTTTTCCAGCTGCCCGGTGTGCGGTGCGTCGAATGGTCCACTTCTTCGTCCCTGTGTGTGCCCCTTGTAATTCTGCCACTCAGACAACCATTTCCAATCGATCCGAAATGATTCTAGGAATAGATATTCCGCTTGGGTTCACCGGGGGGTGCACGAGTTCAGTCCGGGGTTGTGGTGTAGATACCGTAGGAGAGGGTTTTGGAATTTTTAGGAATCTTTCTCTCTCTCATTTTAATTGTCACTTTCTCTCTCTCTCGCTCTCGCGATTTCTCTCACTCTCTCACGTACGCTCGCTCTCGCTCTCTCTCACTCCCTTTCTCTCTCTCTCTCACTGCCGCACTCTTTCTTTCTCTCACTTTATACCTCTCTTTTTCACCCCTTACTCACTCTCTCTCCGTCTCTCTCTGTCTCTCCCTCTCTTTCTCACTCACTCACTCACTCACTCACTCACTCCTCTCTCTCTCCCTTTTTTTTTCTCTCTCTCTCTCTCTCTCTCTCTCTCTCTCTCTCTCTCTCTCTTTCTCTCACACTGTCTGTCTCTGTCTCTCTCATCAAAATTTGACCACGCAAAACTTTTCAAAGCTTGTTTCTGCTTAAACTGCGCAATCGACCCCGTTTTTCATATAGTTTTCATTTTTTTGTAGTTTGTAGTCTATGATATCTTTCGCTAATTTACGTCCGTTTACAGGTACTCCCGACATCACTAACCAGCGGCAATGGATGAGGAATACGACGCGATCGTCCTCGGCACCGGCCTCAAGGTACGAATTTCTCAATTTTTGGTGATTTTTAAACTAGAGAGCTTAATCCTAAATCAATCTGACAGCAAAATTATATTTTACCATTTATCCAGGAATGCGTGATCTCCGGCATGCTGTCCGTCTCCGGTAAGAAGGTGCTGCACATGGACCGCAACAACTACTACGGCGGCGAGAGCGCGTCGCTCACCCCGCTCGAGCAACTCTTTGAAAAGTTTCAAGGTTGGTGGGGTAAATGCGGTTTGGTTCTTGGGCATTATCGGGGGGGGGGGGAGAGGGGAGGGGTTGATTTTTTGCGGTTGCGCATAAATACCTAATACCGTGATACCTTATTACGGAAATTTAACCACATTTCAACTCAAAAAATATCCCAAAAACCAACTTGTTTTGAAAGGTTAACCGACGAGTTGAACAAGTTCACGAATTTACTGATAGTAATTCTCAGCGTATAAACCCTTTTTATGGATAGAGAAATAATATCCTAACGCAAACAGCCCCCCTCCGATAATGCCAAAGCACCGGGTTAAGGAAAGAAATCAAACCAGGAAAAATTTGATTTTTAAATTCCCATCCCCAGGGGCCAACGCGAAGCCGCCGAGCGAGATGGGGCGCGGCCGCGACTGGAACGTCGACCTGATCCCGAAATTCCTGATGGCCAACGGGTCGCTGGTGAAGCTGCTCATCCACACCGGGGTCACCAGATACCTCGAGTTCAAGTCGATCGAGGGATCGTACGTCTACCGTGGTGGAAAGGTGGGTGGTGAAGATTTTCGATGCCTTTGATTTTCCGGAAACCCGTTTTTTTCAAATTTTGAGCTTAGCAAATCGGGAAATAGTTTTTATTATTGCGAAAAAGAAAAAGAAAAATTAAATTTTTATTTTTAGATTTACAAAGTACCCGCCGACGAGATGGAGGCCCTGTCGACGAGCTTGATGGGAATGTTTGAGAAGCGCCGTTTTAAGGTAATTTTTTCAGATAAAACTCTTTTTTTGCCTTTTTTTATCTAAAATCATAAACCGCCGTTTTCAGAAATTCCTCGTCTGGGTGCAGCAATTCGACGCGAACAACAAGGAAACCTGGCAGGAGCTCGACCCCAACACCAATACAATGCAACAGGTAGCACTTTCGGCGTAGCGAAACGACAAAGTTTCGACATTTTCGATATTTTTAACAAAAGTCGTTTATTGCGGTTCGGTAGAGCATTAAAAATTACGAAAAATTTTTATGTAAGACCTCAAAATAACGTAAGGTAAATTGGTTAAAACAAAAACCAAGGAACCTCTGAAATCGGTTGCAAATCTGTTTTGCGACAATTCCGCTATTTCCGCTACGGTATTTGTCGGCATTTTTAATAAACCATTCGATGGATCGTCAAAAAAATCTACGACAGGTTGTAATTTCGGCCCAAACAAACGTAAAATAAAAAAGTTACAGCAAAAAACAAGATATAGACGTCATTTCCGCAGGCATGAAAAGCTAATTTTCGACGTTTTCAATATTTTTTACCAAAAAAATTCTGTTACGCCATTCGATAGCGCGTCAAAAACTTTATTAAGTCTTTTAATTTCAGCCCAAAATAACTTAAAATAAAAAAAGTTATGGGAATAATAAGCAAAATTCGGTAAAACGGCGTAACATCAACTTTTACCTCACAAAAAACCTGCCATTTTCAGGTGTACGAGAAGTTTGGCCTGGACGAGAACACGGCCGATTTCACGGGACATGCCCTGGCGCTCTACCGCGATGATGAGTACGTTTTTATCAACTAAAAATGATAAAAAAACCATTTCAGGTACAAAAACCAACTCTTCGGGCCCACCGTCGAGAAAATCCGGCTGTACTCGGACTCGTTGGCTCGCTATGGAAAGTCGCCATACCTCTATCCGCTATATGGGCTCGGCGAATTGCCGCAGGTGCGTTTTTATCGAGATTTTTGGGCTAATTTTTACTCTGAAAATGTTGACAAATTATTACTGTAGAGTTTTCATAACATCGACATTTAATAGCGTCGAAATTTCATAAACATAAATTTTCATAAAGCCGAAATTTCATGTTGAGAAAATTGATTATATCGACTTTTGATTTATTTTTTAATTCAGGGCTTCGCGCGTCTCTCAGCCATCTACGGCGGCACGTACATGCTCGACAAGCAGGTCGACAACATTGTCTACGAGAACGGCAAGGCTATCGGCGTGAAATGCGGCGACGAGGTCGTCAAGGGCAAGCAGGTCGGGGGATTCTAGGCTACGTGAAGCTACCCTAACTATTTCAGATCTACTGCGACCCCTCGTACGCCCCGGAGAAGGTGACGAAGACCGGGCAAGTCGTACGCGCCATTTGCCTCCTCAACCACCCAATCCCCAACACCAACGACGTGCCTAGCTGCCAGATTATCATCCCGCAGAAGCAGGTCGGCCGCCATTACGGTAGGTGTCGTTACTAAAAGCCTATTTCCTTGCGTCGTTAGACATCTACGTGTCGCTGGTGTCGAACACGAATATGGTCTCCCCGAAGGGATGGTATATCGCGATGGTGTCGACGACGGTCGAGACCGGAAACCCGGAAGCAGAGGTGTTGCCAGGGCTTCAGTTGCTCGGCCCGATCACCGAAAAGTAGGCTTCGGAAGGGAGATCGAAAAATTGTTGATATGATTCTAGGTTCATCAGCATCACCGACGTCTACGAGCCGACCGACTTGGGCAAGGAGTCTCAGGTTAGCGGGTTTTTGGCATATTTGAGCAATTTTTCGTCAAGCCGAAGCTTGGGTCTAAAGCTTACGTTGAAGCCTAAGCCTAACCGGAAATTTAGGCCTAAACCTAATCTTAACTGAAGCCCAAGCCGAAGCCTAAGCCAAGCGTAAACCTTAGCCTAAGCCGAAGCTTAAGCCTAATCCTAAGCCGAGTCTATAAGTCTAAGCCGAAGCTAATGCTACGCCTAATCCTAAGTTGAAGCCTAAGCCTAAACGTAAGCCTAAGCCCAAGTCGAAGCCTAATTTTTTTTTTTTTTTTTTTTTTTTTTTTTTTTTTTTTTTTTTTTTTTTTTTTTTTTTTTTTTTTTTTTTTTTTTTTGCCACAAGCCTAAGCCCAAGCCATTTCCGCACTTCAGGTGTTCATCTCCCGATCCTACGACCCGACCTCACACTTCATGACGACGTGCACCGACGTGCTCGAGATGTTCGAGCGGGGCACCACCACCGAGTTCGACTTCAACAAGATCACCCACCTGTCGCTCGAGGACAACGAGTAAATGCGGGACAATTGATCATCACCGCCCAGACACAGCCCCCATCATGGCCAATTCTCCTCCTCCTTCTCCAGCCAGTATTTATCGCCCTCCATTTGTTACCGTAACCCCGACGCGTATCGCAAATCCCAACAAAAACCATTCCCCCGCATTGCAACCACAGCACCGCATTCCTTTGTGATTATTTTTGGGGTGCTTTTGCATTATCGGGGGGTTCAGGTAGGTAGTTCATTTTTGACCGCCCCCCTCCCCCCGATAATGCGAAAGAACCATTTTTTTGGTATTGTGATGGCTGGCCGGGGAAAACGTCGATTTTTGTATCCTTTCTTCGGGCCCAAACCCCCCGGCCGGCAATCCCCCGTCCGACCTGTCGCAGCTTCCGGTTTATGACATTTGTGTATCCGCCTCCCCCCTATCCACTTTTTAGCAGTCTACGCTAGTCGCGATACCCAACACACCCCCTCCAGCCACAATTCCCCCCACTGCGCGAGCTTGCTAAATAAACGTTTTTTTTATCGGATTTTGAACCGAGTGGCACTGAAATGGACAATTTTTGCAGGAATTTAGGGTGCGGTATATCGAAACGCTAAAATTGTTCGAATTTATTTGCATTCAGCACCTTGAAATAATTTTTGGCGTAATTTCCATCTGTCGAAAAGCATTTCTCGAAAATGGATCTTGTCGGTATTAATTCATCTTAAACAGGTGGAAATTGAAAAATTAGCGTATTGAAAAGCCCACACAACGATTTTTCGAAAACGTAGATTTCCACAAAATAATTTGCGCGAGAAAATCTTTTCGACACGATGATTTTCTCAACGAATTTTCGACATTCCAATTTTCCGCAAAATAAAATTTCGACAAAATGAAGGGCCGACAAGCTCGACAATTCAATTTTGACAAGACGGCCATCGACAAAGGATTTTCGGCATTTCAACTCCAATTTTCCGCAAAATGAGGTTTCGAAACCTGAAAATTTTGAAAAATTCGCTGCGGCATTCTACTACTCGGCATGATGAAAATAAGCCTTTGAAAATGAGCCCCGAGAGCGAGAAAGTCAATGATGAAAAGGGGATTACGAATTGAAAAGAACTGCCGCTGACCCGAAACCTGCCATTTGGGGATCGACGAGGGGCACTAATCAGAGGACGCCTAGAAGGGTGCAATTGTCCCTCATTTCAGACACACGAGAAGGGGGATCATCTCCCGCCTTCCATGACAACCGCCAAATCCGCTGGAGGCCGGCGAAAACATCCGAATGACACTTCCGCTATTAGGGGTTTTGCTAGGGATCGATGGAGATCTCGAGCAGGGGCTATGTTAGGATTTCCTACGTTCGCTTATAGCGGCTAAAAATGCGTTATCGCGTTTTTCCGGGCTGAAACCTGCGCTAATTTATGATTCATCCCTAGGGAAAGAAGCCCACCCAACTACCAGAATTTATAATGAAAGGACCCGGCTTTGAGTAGCTCTACTGTTATTAATATCTAGAAGTCTAGAGAGATGCTCTCGCTCTCTCGCTTTCTCCTTTTTGTCTCTTTCGCTCTGTCTCTTTTTCTCGCTGTCTCTCTCTCGCTCCCCCTTTCGCTATCTTTGTCTCTCGCTCTCTCTCCCTCTCTGTTTCTCTCACACTCCCTCGCTCTCTCTCTCCCTCACTCGCTCTCTCTCTGTTTCTCTCACTCGATCTCTCTCACTCACTCGCTCCCTCTCACCTTCTTACTGTTTCTCTCACTCTGACGCGCTCTCTCTTACTCACTCGCTCGCTCTCTCTTTCGCTCTCTCTCTGTTTCTCTCACGCTCACTAACTCTCTCTCACTCGCTCTCATGGTGCTCTTACTAACATACATGATCAGAATGGAACCATCGCCCCCGCTGTCATCCCGCGACCAGGGTTTCCACTCGGGCTCTCACGAATCAGTGGACATTGAGCCGAGTAAGTCTACTTACCAGTTCAAGCTACCACAGCGCTCTTACGATTTATCCACCAAACGACGCATTTTCAGAAGCCATGCTGACAGCGTTAGACTTGGAAGTTCCGGGCACGTCCCAGATTTCGCCCAGGGAACTGGTGGAAGGTGGGAAAACCTATCTTCTAAAGTCTTTTTGTCTAGAAGTCATCGAGGACAAAGAAAAAAGCCGGAGAAATGACTATATTCTGCCGAGAAAAAGGAATTATGTCACTGATGGGGACGACGAAGCGGAAGCGGACGATGCAGAAACCGATGGAGCGCAAAGACGACATTCCAACGACGGTGATGAACACGGAGAAACAAAACAGGTTCGTGAGGTTGTGCTGGAAATCGGGAAAATCCCATGCGAAGGAGTGCGGCCAATCGGTCCTGGTCGGGTCTGACGGAAACCAGCCGGAAATTGCGGGAGTTTCCTGGTCCTAGGGCCATTAGGGTCAACATATGCCACAACCGTTGTATAAAAATTATCGATTCAAGCTATCCAATATACTACTATTGTCAATCCCTCAAAATGCCGCGCTCAATGCCCGGCAAGATGCAGCGGTTGAGCATCGTCTCCGAGAAGCCCCTCTACGTGCTCGGGCTCAACGGGAAATTGGGGGTGCGAAAGCGGGGGAGCCTGTTAAAATCTCGACAACGAAAATAGCTGCTTAAAAAGCATTGGCACTTAAACTAGCATCGAAAATATGTCGGCATTTTGTTTGTCGGTATTTTGGCTGTTGGCATCGGATTTTGCTGCCGGAATATGTCGGGATTCTGGATGTCGGCATTTTGGCTGTCGGTGTTTTGGGCATCGGTAGTCTAGCTATCGCATCGTACTTCTGGTTGTCGGAATTATGGTTGTCGGGATTCAGGTTATAGGGATTTGGGCTGTCGGCATTTTGCGCGCCGGGGTTTTACGTGTCGGTATCTATCCGGATTTTGGCTGTCGGGATTTTTAGCTTGTCGAAATTTTGCATGTCGGGATTTTGGCTTGTCGATATTTTGAACTATTGGGATTTTGTCTTGTCGGGATTATTGGCTGGGGTTCGCGAGTAATGTCGGGGTTTCTACAGACCAAAATCCAAAGGCCAAAAATTCGTGAATGTCAAAAAAAAGATAATTTGTTTAGGACGTGAATAAACGCCGCCTCGAGCCGCAACCATCTCGACTGGACATCAACTCCGTGTCCGGGGATTCCAGGTATTTCTATTTTCTTACTCATCGTTGGCCACACTTTACTTTACCTCCAGCCGGAAGTTTCTGGCTATAACTTTTTTATTTTACATTATTGTAGGCTCAAATTAAAAACCTTAGTATATTTTTTGACGCTCTATCGAATGGCATTGCAAAAATCCCGACAAAATATGCGAAAATACCGAAAACTTTGAAACCCTTCGGCTGTGGGGGGGGGGGGAGTAAAGTCTTACCGAATCTTTTCCTAGGGATGCCCACGATATGGAAGGCGGTGGCGTGCGAGCTCGAAGTTTTTCCCGGCTGGCCCGGACCGTCATCGTAAGTGTCGGCCGGTATTCTGTATGTTTTTAGCTCGTCCGGAACTGGTTGGTCTCTGCTTCGGAGGAAGGAGACCAGAGAAGTGATGTCGATCCGTCGGCCGTTTTTGAATTGGCACCATCGGTAGCGTAATTTAGGAAGTTTATTGTAGCTTTTTAGGTAACGAGGAGTGAAGCGGAGGCAGCTGAAGCACCACCACCTCCTTCTGCGCCCGATATTCCTCCACCTCCACCTCCAAAGACTTTTCTCACCACAGCGTTAGACCATTTTTTGCAAGTTTTTAATAACTTTTGATCTTCTTGATTCTTCATATAAGAAATATAGAAATATTTAGAGCTGTCATCTACTTTACGATCAGTCCAAACAGCCGCGCCTATTATTTATGGACAACTGTCGTCAGTATTGGAGTACGATTTTCAGTGAAAAGTACCAAATTTATTAGATAGGAAAGGTTTTCACGATTACCAAAATGATTTAGGTTTTGTACAACATCGTTGCTCTGTCAATCTTCATTTTTGATGACATCTACTTTGGGTATTTCCGGGAATGGTTGCTGCTCAACCTGTTCTTCGATGCTGTCTTTATTTTTGACATTTTTATTCAATCACGGTAACTTTTCGTTAGCTAGGTATCTACGTATCTATCTGCATAGTACAACCTACCTCCTCGACGGGACACCGGTCACAAATATTCGAATGATTGCTAAAAACTATTTTTCTGGGTGCGTTTGGACGGAATTTCTTAAGTTTTTATAATTTCTTTTTCTACCTCTTCCCAGTTAGCTATAAAAGACGCACTAAAAATATTTTTCAAAGTTTGGTCTTTCTGCTAAAATGTATAAAACTGACCAAAAAGTGTAATTTTCCCCTTTTTAAAAACTGTAGCTTATAGCTATTGAAAACTACTAAAACACTATTAAAACGTTTTGTACTTATAACAGATTTCTATGCTATAACAGGCGGGGAAAAATTAGCTTTCCAATAATTTCCGGGTTCCGAGTAGGTGAAAAACTGTGAAAAAAAGCAAAAAAATTCAGGCAGCATTTATCCACGTCGTTTTAACGTAAACCACCTTTCCTATCTGCCTCCATTTAGCTCTCGTATTTGGCTAGATCTGAGCTGTTTGCTGCCGTTTGATCTTCTACTTCTCATCCAATCATCAGCCTCCATCGTCCGGGTCACTAGGCTATTAAAGGTATCTATTAACCTACAGGTTTTACGACGTAATTTCCCCTAGACTTATCGAGTTATGGAATTCCACGCGCTGACCGTCAAAGTGATCATGTTTCCGGCCGTTTTTCGGGTATAATTTTTGCTTACAGCCTGCTAAACGTCTCCAGATCATCTCCGTGGTCACCACCTGTTTTGTGCTGTTTCACTGGAACGCCTGTATCTATTTCCTGTTCTCGTTGATGCAGGGCATCGATAGTAAGGGCTTTGAAACTTTTAGATTTTGATTTTTGGTAAGACCTTACCCCCCCCCTCCCCCAGCCGAAGGGTCTCAAAGTTTTCGCTATTCTCGCTTATTTTGTTGGGATTTTTGCAACGCCATTCAATAGAGCGTCGAAAAATATACTAAGAGTTTTAATTTGAGCCTACAATAATGTAAAATAAAAAAGTTATAGCCAAAAACTTTCGGCTGGGGGGGGGGTAAAGTAAAGTGTAGCCTGATTTTTAGACGCAACCGACACGGGATTTGTCTTTTCCTACAAGAAGGTCTTCAACCCCGTGATCCCGACGTGTGATATTTTATTGGAGGTATGCCTTTCAACGATTTTCAAAGTTTTGGCAGCATTTTTCTGTAAAAAATAAACCTAGGATGCGGATGAGACCTGCGCGTACGATGAGAGCAAGTTCGACGCGCTCGATTTGGACCAAACGGAGCCGCTGGATAGGTAGAATTCGGCTTGTTTTCAAGATGTCGAAATTAGCGATTTCGAAATTCTATAATGTCGGCATTTCCTAATCCCGAAATGCTAAGAGTCCAAATTTCAAAATGTCGGTATTTCCAAATGGCGTAATTAGAGGATGTCAAAAATAGAATTTTCGAAATTCATGCCGAAATTTCCAAAATTCATAGTGTCAAGATTGGAAAATATCGGTATTTCCGAATGGCGTAATTCCATAATATCGGCATTTCATAATTCCGAAATTCATCTTGTCGGCATTTCGATTCGAATCCGAATTTCGGCCATCCAAAATGCCGACGTTAGGAAAGTTTATTCTTTTGTGTGTCGGGCATTGTGAATATTGGCATTCTGATAGGACAATGAAATAATGTAGCAATAAACGTAACTATGGTTAAAATTTGGCTCACTTTATTTATAAACCTCATAATTTTTAGGACCGTTTACATCGAAGAGTTGATGGAATATTGGCGGCAACGGGGGTTCGTTTCATGGCTATGAAGCTGTAAAAATACGTGTTTTTTCAGATACGTCGAATGGTCGTTCTCCAACTTCACGAAGGAGTACAGCATGAGCATCTACTGGTCCTCGTTGACAATCACGACATGTGGGCAGCAGGTTTTAGTTCGTGTCCTAACCACTAATCCCCAATTTTTAGCCTTGGCCCGAGAACTCGGCGCAGAACATGCTCGAGTGCGTGGATACCCTGCTGGGGTTGATGGTGTTCTCCGTGATTATTGGTGGGCCAAAAATCGGGCTTTTCAGTTTTTTATATTCAAAGCTTATTTTTCCGCAATTTCAATATTTTCTAAAATTGCTAAGTAAATGTCATTTTTCTCAGGTTCCGTGGGCAACGTGGTGTCGGTGATGAACAAGCAGAGGGCCGAGTATCAGGAGAAAATGGACGCCGTCAAGTTCTATATGAAATATCGGTAATTATAATCGCAAAATATAGAAAATGCCAGCATTCTAAAAATTTGCTAAATTCCAGCAAGGTGAACCCGGCCATCCAGGAGCGGGTGCTGAACTGCTTCGTCTACATGGCCTCCCAGAATCAGCTCACCGACGAGCGGGTAACAATTTAGTTTTAAAATACTTAAAGTTATGCAAAACAAATCCTAAATCGGGTTGCTAATTCGGTCCCCCCCCCGCTAACGAACCAGAACCCAAAATATCTTTAGGACATCCTAGAAGTGCTTCCGCCTCGGCTGACCGGGCAGATTGCCGTCAGCCTCCACATGGAGACGCTACAGAAGGTCGAGCTGTTCACGGTAGGCGGAGAATTTGGGCAAAATAATATTTGCCAGGAGTGCGAGGTTAACTTCCTGTACGAGCTGGTGCTCCGGCTTCAGCAGCACGTTTTCTCCCCGGGGGACTACATCTGCCGAACCGGCGACAGAGCGAAGGTATGCAAATTTAGCAGAGAGAGAGAGAGAGAGAGCGAGAGTGAGAGAGAGAGAGAGAGATAGAGAGCGTGTGAGATAGAGTGAATGAGAGAGCGCGAAAGCGAGTGAGAGCTTAAAATAAATCTCTAGGAAATGTTCATCCTGAAACGCGGCCAGCTATCCGTGATCGACGACGCCAACTCGGAGCAGGTCGTCGAGCTGGAGGTGCTCAACGAGGGGTCGACGTTCGGCGAATTGTCGGTGGTTCGGGTCGCCGGAAATATGCTTGGTAAGATGGTATCGGTTTCGGGAAATGGGCTTTTCATCTTCCAGGCGATCGACGCGCAGTTTCTGTTCGTTCGGTCGGCTTCTCGGACATCTACATCCTGGCCCAAGAAGACGTCTCAGCCGTGCTCGTCGATTACCCCACGATGCGAGACCATTTGTATGAAAAAGGTTGTTCCGGTTCTTACGTTGAGCATCAATTCTTAGCGCGCGAGATGCTGCGCGCGAAGCTGCTGCTCGACGAGACGGAGGTGGATGATGATCAGGGGTTGCTCGGGATGCTGACACTGCCCACCGACGAGCAACTGTCACGGCTCCAGGCCGCGATGGAGAACATTGATCGACAGTTGGACGACTATGCGCGACAGCAGCAGGTACAACGAATTCGAGCAGGTCAGAAAAATTTGAATAAATTTTCAGGAGTCGGTCACCCGCCAGAAGCAGCGCATCACCGAATTGGAGGGCATGTTTACGCGGAATAAGCGGCGGATACGGCGGGATTGCGAAAGAGGGTTGCTTACGTAATAAAGAGTCTAAAATTACCGTATTTTACGCGCTCAATTACCAAACCCAAACCTATGAAAATGCTGCTGAACCTGAACTTAATCTTCGAAATCTGCAAAAAATCGTGTTTAGTCAGAAACCGCTTTGCAGAAGTAAGGATCACAATTTTAGGGTACTGGACTGTTAGGGGGTGGGATTTTGAGCCGCGAAAGCTAATTTCTCCCAGTAATCCTGTACGGTCCTAGAATAAAACATAAACCAGTTTTGTAGAATTTTACACAGTTTCTAGATATAAATGTCCATAAAAAAATTGATCATGATCAGGGTTGGTCACAAAGGATCCGGTCCGCGGACGGTCCGCGGTCCGGTCCGGTCCGGATCGGTCCGAGTGGATCCGAGAATTTCGGACCGGACCGGACCGGACCGGACCGGACCGGACCGGTCCGGGCTGAAAACAAAAGGACATGATTCAGGAGCCAGGTATGGAAATTTTTGTATGCAAAATACTACTCTCCAAGAATTCGACTTATTTTTCCACATCTATGCTACTATCCGTCGCGTATATCGCCAAAAAGTAATGGGGAATGAATAAATTTTATACTGTTTTGATTAAGCGATCCACATTGCGTCATTTTTTCGTACGCCACTTTTTTGCAATCCGAATTTGCATGTTGCATTTCCGTTTCTCCTAGCAAATCAACACCCCTCGGACCGCCACGGACCGGACAGGTCCGGTCCGGTCCGGTCCGGTCCGGTCCGGATGGAAATTTCGGACCGGACCGGACCGGACCGACCCCCGGACCGGACCGGATCCGGTTAGGATCCAGCGTGACCAACCCTGATCAAGATTGATCAAAATGCGGAAAATAAAATTAATGCTTATGCGGAAAAACAAAAGCGTGTTCCCCCCTGCTAACAACCCAGTACCAATTTTAGCCGCCTACCTTTAGCGCTCTTGAATATAGCCGATAACCAGTCTGTCCACAATCTCGGTGCATTTATCACGATTTGAAAGATATGATGCCACCGGATGGGGGAGAGACGGGTTACGGTAATAGCATGCGAACTAGTGGGAATATTTTAGTAGATTTTGCATAGCTTGGAAGTGTGGTGGACAGCTCTTGACGGAAGTGTTCGGTGGTTCCGAATGAACAGTGGGTAGCTTCTACCGACCATCAGTACCTGAGGCTCCGCCCACCCGGGATTATGCAAATTATGCCCCAAATAGGGGCCGGATGCGATGGACCCCCGGCCACTTGTGATAATCGCATCGCGCCGGATCAGCGTGTAAAGGTGTCGAGTGGAACCGGGGGGTAGTAGGTAGTACTTGAGGTGGATACCGGTCACTCAGTATCGCTAAGTATCGCTTGTTGAGGGTGACAGTGTGCAACATTTGAATCCATAGCTTACGGTAAATCTAAACCCCGTATAAAAAGCAATTTTTATCCTGTAAATTGAGTGTGACATTTGATAGTGCTCGTTTAAATAGTTTTTAAATACGTATAAATAAAACACCCGAAAAATTCTTCGAACATTGTTCACTTTTTGGTATAAAATGTACGAACAATGACCAAATAAAAGTCAAAATTGACGATTTTAAAATTTTTTGAAGATATTTTTTGTAACTTTTTAGCAAACAGAAACTGCTAACATCATTATAAAAACACATTCTTGATTATTATAACCAGGTATACGCGGGAAAAAAAATAGTTTTCCCTGCTAAAGATTTCCCCCCTGCTAACAGTCCAGTATCAAACTATGAAGGTATCAGTCATCATCCTTGATTCTCTGTACAACGTATTTTCCTAAAGTGCGTTTTTTTTCTTGTGTATTTCTTAAGCGCCAGATGAGAATGAATTTTTATTTTCTTCCGGAAAACCGTGACCTTCTTTATACAAACAACCAGGTGGGAGGGGAAAACAGTGATCGGTGAGAGCAATGCCAGACGGGGACGAAGGCTTTTTATGAGGTATATAAATATAGCACAAGTACTCATATATTCCAATAAAATTCAAACTATACAAACTAAAGTTTGGCAGTGTTCAGCCCTTGGCGATGTCACCTACTGTATCTCGGCTCGCCAGTGTGCTACAGGGGTGTAGAGTATACCAAAATACTCGTCAGCTCAAGACGAATATTTTGGTATACTTCACGACCCTGTAAACCAACAGGGAGCCGAGATACACCGGGGGTAAACCAAATTTTATATGAGTACTCGCGCTGGGATATCGGCAGATCAGGGGGGAGAGAGGGTGGTGACGAATCTGGGATACACTGTTTGGTGAGATGGGTGAGACTGGGCAGCAAAGTGTGTAAAATGAGGGTACGTGGAGGGTGAAGGCTACGGTAAGATGAGCACCATTTAGGGTAGAGGCGACGCTTCGGAGAGTTCAAAACGCCGGTACACAACATGAAGGCCTAAGAGAAGAAAACCCGTGCCCGTGGCCAGGGCTCAAAAAGTGATAGACGGCCACCGGGAGACCCGTGTTTTTGAGAAGAAAAACAAAAATGGGGGCTTTGATGGGGGCCGTAACCCCGAGGGGGGAAAAGCTCGGTTACGGTGGGGCCTGAGATTACGGTGCATTCGGAAAGGCGTATTTTAGGAAGGCTTTTTACATAATAGAGGCTGGACTAGTTGTTTGAGATTGAAAAATGACGTTAAAACGTTGGAATCGTTAAAGAAGCAATCAACCAAAAAAATTCTATGGAATCGGCCGTATCGGGAAATTACAGTCTTCATCCCGACAGGCCAAAATGCCGACAGGGGAAATCCCGACATATTCTGAACGCTAGTTTGAATGCCATTTTTCTTGAGACCGCTGCTTTGCATGACGGGATTCTGGCTGTCGAGATTCGGGAAGTGGGAATTTTGGTTGTCGGTATTTTTGCTATCGATAAGTCAAAATTCACTTAGTCGAGATTTCGTTTTGTCTAAATTGATTTTTAGTCGAAAATCATTTTGTCGATATTTGGTTTTGTAGAATTCAGTTTATGTTATGTAGAATTTCCCCAAAATGATTTTCAAAAAATTATATCTCAACGAAACGAATTTTCGGCATTCTAATTTTCGATAAACAAATAACCCGAAATACCGACAAGAATTTCGACATTTCGCAAACCTGATTTTCAAAAATTTTGTAGTTCAATGTTTCTTTAACCCCAACGTCCTACTTTTCTGACAAAAAAGGTAGGTACAAGCCAAATAAATTAAAGGTCCAAAAAATCAGCGGCAGCCTGCTGCGTGTACATTGAAAATCCGAGACAAGCTGAAAGCCTTAAAAAGGATCTTGGGCATTAGCGGGGGGAGCGCAGAAATCCTTTACACACAAAAACACTGATACCCGAATGTGGATTTAAATGTGAAGGGCCATTCGGGGATGAGAGGGAGGGTAAGAAGCCGAAGGGCGGGTGACTTACGCTTAGCTTAGGATTGGGCTTAGGGTTAGCTTAGGCTTAGGCTTAGGCATAGCTTAGGCTTAGACTTAGACTTAGGCTTAGGCTCAAGCTTAGGTTTCGGCTGCGGCTTAGCTTAGACTTAGCTTAGGCTTAGGGTCTAGGCTTAGGCCTAGACGCTTAAGCTTAGGGCCGAAGCCAAAGTGAAGCGACTCGGCCTCAATTTGGGATGAGAACTGGGGATGACTGGGCGATGAGGACACATTTTAGCACGCGAGAAAAGGTAGCTTTTGGAGGGTTGGTTGAGCAAAAATATCAAAGTGTGGAAAAGAGTACAAAAAATGGGAGACACCGGTATCGAGGGCGAGGGTTTAGGGTACAAAGCGGAACAACCAACAACGTTTCTTTGGGCTGAAAAGAGCGGATAACGATTTCTGGGGGCTTGTGAGTGGAATTTCATCGCGTTACGTCATTCCCGGTACTGGTGCGTTAGCGGGGGGACGATGAGATAAAGTCTGTTCAATTACCTTTAAACTGCCCTCACAAGCCCCCTGCTTAAATTACTACCAATATACAGGACTACTTGCTACAAAACGATACACCGTATTACTTGGCGGCAATGTTGTGGACGCCGTTGGAGTTGTTGATGGATTTGAGGTGCTGGGCGGGCTGGGGCGGGGGCACAGAGTCGGACTTGACGACGACGCTCGGCCGCGTCTGAGCGGAAGCCGCCGGCGCCTCGGTGCGCGTCTTGCAATGCGGGGGGCTGGCACGGCCGTTGACACCCGGTTGTCGACGTTCAAGTGGGCGTTTTTGGAGCGGCGCCACCGGGCCGTTGGTGCCCTGGCTTGGCTTGGCCTTTAGGGGGCCGTTTGAAGTCGGCTTGGCTGGAGTAGATTGAATTGGCTGACTTGGTGGCTTCGCCGGGCCGTTACCCAGTTTCTTAGCAGACGGAACGGTTTTTTGGCCGTTGGTGAGCGGGGCCTTTGGCTGGGTAGGGCCGTTTGAAGTCGGCTTCGCCGTGTTGCTGGGCAGGCTTGGCTTCTTGCCGGGTTGGCTTGTGGGCGCGATTTCCGGTCGGGCGGGCACATTCGGCTTTAGGCTTGGTCTTGGCGGTTGACTTTTTTCGCGGGAGCCGGACTTTGTGGCGCGGGCGGGCGGGCTGGGCATGTTCACGCTTCCGGGGACGCCGTTCAGATCTGAACGGAGGGTTTCGTTGAACAATTTATAGCTTTAAAGTTTATCAGACGAGCGTTTTGCATCGAACATACCAAATTCGTAGCCCGGAAACTGTTGATGCGTGACGGGTTGCCGAACGTGTTGGGGTTGGTCTTCGGGTGGATGCATGGCCGAGCGCACCGGGCTGGTGATGACGGAAAGCGGATGGCCCATCGATGGTTGCATCATCGCAAGCGGCTAGAGAAATGGCTTTAGTTAGAGACAGAGATAGAAAGAGAGAGAGAGAGAGAGAGAGAGAGAACGAGAGAGATAGCGAGAGAGACAGTTTTCCCATAATCCCTTACCGATGCGCCGTAGCTGATCGTCGGGCTGATCATCGGGCTTCCATACGGCGACGTCGACTCGAACCCGTTGTACTGCCCATGTGCACCGTACATTGGCGAGTAGGCAGGGCCCGGGGGCCATTTGGTGGTGGCCATAGGAGTGTGTCGGTGGCGTATAGCAGGGTTGCATCGGCGAGACGGCGGGGTGAGCGTAGGAGTGTGACATTGGCTGAGGCTGAAAAATTATGTATTTTTGATAAAAATTAATTTTAGAATTCAAGAGTCTAAAATTTTTCTAGCTAAATATAGCTCAAAGAATCAAAAAAGCGGATCACCGCTTAGGCGAAAGCATTTCTAGTCTACGTCAACTTCAAGCAGCACACTGCTAACCACGAAATTTCGTTATTTTTTCTAATTTTTTTACTTAAAATAGCTTTTATCGCGAATACCTCAACACCCACCTGGCCATATTGATGTTGTAATTGATACCCAACGGGTCCCGGCTGCTGGAAGTGCCGGGGAACACCATGAGCATCACTACCATATTGGGGCACATGGCCAAGATAGGAGGCCATTCTCTGCCGGGCCCATTCATTCTGAGGCACCGCTTCCTCGTGCTCAATCCTGTCATGGGCAGTGCTGGGTTGTGGCGGGGTTCTCCTCCTCCGTTCCCTCGGCTTCCCGACAAGGCTTTTTTGGTCCTCCTCGATTTTGGCGAGTCTCCGCTCGAAGCGCCGCAGATATTCTTCGGGAACGCTCTTGACTGCCTCGTGCTGTCCGCTGACAATCTCCTCGAGCGCCTTGCGGAAATCGACATTTGGAAGGGGGCGGATGGGCCGTTGTTGGGCGGTGGTTGGCGTTGGGGTCGGCTTGCTGGCTTTGACAGGCTCAACCGGGGTCGGCTTGGCTTGGTGCGCCCCGTTTTTATGGGTTTCCGCGGATGTCGATGGGAGTTGGACGTCGTCTAAAAGATAAAATAGGTTTTAGAAGCCTATATGTTCTTTTTTTCTGTATTTTCAGTACCTTTGCCTTATCGGGGGGGACAGAATTTTTCCTATAATTCCAGAAATATCTAGCAACATAATGGTGGGTATTTTAAGTGTTTTTAGGATACTTTAACGATATTTCAAGTGAAAACCGTCAAAAAGAATTTAGTTGAAATTTTGGTCGAGAATCAGTCACTTTTTGTCGGAAATATTTCACGTCTGTGATCCATAAAAATAGCTTTGAAATACTTGCTCTATTTATCTGAGAAAAATTGGAAAAATCAGAAAATGAAAAGAGGTTGTTTCCCCCCATCCGCCTCCGATAATGCCAGAGAACCTATATTTTATGTCTTTTAATACACATTTTTATGACTTTTTCGATCATTGCAAAGGTATACGTACCATTCGATTTTCCTGCACCTCTCGATGCAACGATATCCGAGCCAACAGCCTCCTGAAAAATTTTTGTTTTGTTTTTCTTTGATTTTCGCTAGTCGATTGAAAAAATTTTCATTATTATTTTTTTCTCCCTATAATCCTACAAACCTGTTCATCCTGCTCGGATCCTCCATCCGACAGAGATTCCGACGAAACTGGGCTGTCCTCGTAGCTCTCCGTCTCTGATTGGCATACCCGTGGCTCGACGTGCGTAATCCTGCAAAAGCGTTGTTTTGTTTTACTGAACGAAAATAAATCGTTGTCCTGCATGTTTGGCTAATTCTTAACGAAAACACTTACCTCGGCTTGTGAAGCGGCTGCCCCGTCGTTGTCGGCTTCATCGCCACGAAGCTCGGCGCGCACGGCTTCATCGCGATGAACTGGCGCTTGGAGGGGGAGGCCCTGGAATTGGCAGTGTCAGATGGGTTAAAGAAGCCACAAAAACTGCATTTTCGGCGCAAAAAAAACTACAAATTAGTGGCTAGTCGCCAAAAACTGACTTTACAAACGGCTCGGCGGGCTGTGCCTCGTGGCCAGTCTGTGGCGAATCATTGGTGGGCTCTTGGGATACGGCCGAGACGATGCGTGCCGACTCGCCCGACTCCAATCGATCCGATATCGACAGCTCGCGCCTAGAATGGGAAATGATATGTATGCGAGGGGGTGGGATGGTGCTTACAATTGCCGTGTCCGATCCGTCAGCCCGATTGGCGGTGGGGAACTCGAGTCGGCGGTCTGAAAATGTTTCTTGGTGATTGATACTGTAACTTTTGGTAGTTTTTTGAAGATGCTAATCTTTCATAACCCACTGTTCCGTAGATTTCTGCATCGGGGATCGGCCGCGACTCGCTGACCCACGAGGAAACCATTCCGCCCTTCTCGGCGGCCCAGTTTGCCAGATAGGCGCGTTCCTCTTCCTCGGGGGTTGGCGTGGCCGGTCTCGGCACCCACGGCATCATTCGCTGCTCCATCTCGACGCTCATTTTCAGGCTCTGAAATCAGAAAAATATGTATAATTATCGTTGCAACAGATTTCTTTCACAATTAGTTTTTTATTTTTCCTTATACGTAAAATAACGTCCTAGTCACTATTCTAAAAGTCCTTTAAGTAAAATTTAGCCCATTTCAAGCGAAAAACCTATTCGAAAACTTTAAAAACTGTTTAGAAATTTGAAATTTCGGTTGTAGATCCATATTTTTGTATTTTTAAGAATTTTTGCTACATTTTTACGTTCAGAAATGGTCAGAAATCGTCTAGAAACACTTCCCCTATGAATTGGCAGATTTGAATTTGGATTCCCGGAGTACCAAAGAACTTTCTCGCAACAATTTTTTTGCAACCTACCGTCGCAATCCGCGCGTAATCCTGGCGTCGCTCCGGCTGGTCGCCCCGTAGATGATCAGGCTTGATCAAGTCGGAAAGTGGATGTAGCGAAGTGGCCTTTCCGCCTTCGAGCTCGGCCTTCACCACAGTGTTCACTATGTCCTGGACAATGTCGTCGAGTTCCGTGCTCGGCGTCGGCATCTCGAACGGTTCCTTCTCGTGCTCATAACGCCCGTCTCGATTCGTGATTTCTGTAAAAAAACACATGAATTTCCACGGGAATTTCATACTTGGCGGCTTATCGTTGGAGTCAGGGAAGCCATCCTCGGCCGTCTCCTGTTTTCGTCTCAACAGCCCACGGATACCCTCGTAGGTGACACCACAGTATTTTCGAGGGCCTTCGGCTTGCTGGAATTAAGGTATATGTGTTCGGCCTGTTCATCTACAGGTGTCGAAAGCATACCAAAAAGTTCGCCTTGCACGTGCAAATATTTTGATATACTTTACAGCTCCGTAGTAAGTAGTGTGACGATACCAAACAATTCTCTTGAAGCCACGCACCATAAGAAACTGTTCGTCGTCGATGACGTCGTCCTCGTAGTCCTCGAGATCCGAGTCGGCGCCAGTGTCCGGTTGCCACTCCTTCGAGGGGAGTGCTGGCCGGTAGAGTTGGACGACGTCGTTGGGAGTGACCTGGAAAATGGGAAATGTTTTTGACTAATTTTGAAAGCTTAAAGGGTTTTTAAAGTCCAGCTAAAAAGCGTGATCCAAGCACAGTGGGGCAGAGAGAGAGAGAGAGAGAGAGAGAGAGAGAGAGAGAGAAACCGCATATCCCCAGCCGCCTGACGTTTTTTGCATTTCTTACTTAAGCCGAAGGGCTTTTGAAAAGGGGAAATCGACACGGGGCCAGAGCGGGGCTCGACGCGCCATGATTCTAGGGCGGAAATTGCGGGTTGAATGGGAAGAGATTCCGGAAAATCGAGGTAGGAGATGATGCAAGCCGGTATTACAGCGCTTAAAAATCGGCACATTTTCTCGTACGATCCGATACCCTGAAATTGCACGATATACACCTCTGTACAGACTGTGTAGTCTGTCTATACCCTGTGCGCTTTATGCAGGACGGTATATACCCAAGATCAGTATATCGCTCTAACACGGAGACGTTTTTTTAGTGAAAAGGATTTTCCACCTGGGACCGAGCCTGTCTTGTGCAGAATTTTGTGCTCATTCCGATACTTGTTTCAAAATCTGCAAAATGGCCAGTTTAAAGAAGCTATGAAGCTTTTTCAGTGGGAAAAAGGCGAAAAATTTCTCGAAATTCGACCGGTTTGGGCAATTTTCGTCCTTAAAACCTGCATAATTTTCTAATCTGGCCTTTCCACCATTTTGAGAATAGCACCGGAATTAGCGGAAAATTCTACCCAATATAGGCATGGTCCTGTGTGGAAATCCGATTGTTTTTTTTTTACGAAATGGCAACCCCGCCGGCATCTATGAATAGAATGCGATCGCGGGCGAGAGGTTAGAGATGCCGGAAAAACAACAAATTTCCTCGGCGACCCCCGGGGTGGCTTCTCACAGACAGTCGATATTGATGATAGATCGGGGGCCTAGAAGAGATTGCCGTGATTCTGACGAGGATCACGAGGGTGGAGCCTGAGGGAGGGCGGAGAGGAGGAGCCAAATGGTGAGACATTAATTCAGCGGGTCGACGATCGATCGTCGCCATGGGCTCTCGTGTCTTTGTGCCCCGGGTTTACAGGTCCATTCGGTCTTATACTATTCGGGGCCTTATGCTATTTGGGATGTGTTTTCCCATCTACGTTACATCCGTTCCCTTATGCAAAAAACACCCCCATGTTTCCCATGACCAAACGTTTTTGAGAGCGCGCGGGTTAGGCTGAAAGGCACCGGGATTCTCATTAATTTGTAGCCGCCAAAAAGGGCCATTTCGGTGCAAGTTTAGGAAATTTGCGGGATAACATAAAAAATGAAAATTCTCAAAGTCTTCTTTTCAAAACTTGGTTTGCAAAAAAATTCTTTTTTCATTATCAGGGGCGAAACTAGTTTTTTCGCTAGCATCCAATTTTTCTAATATAAGTAGAGAAAATGCTTCCAAACGGTATTTTACTGTACTCCAACCGCAAAAATTCACAAATTTTCGATACAACATCAAAACTAAAATCTCGATTTTTAGACCAAAATGTCGACTTTTTAATGTCCTTGGATGATTTTTCCACTTGAAATCCAGTAAAATTTTACTAAAAACACTATTAAAATACTTATTACGTTCCTAGGCATTTCTTACTTCCTGTCACTTCCCCGTGACGTTCACGGTTACCTAACCTTACAACTTCCCCAAATAACTATAATTAAACGCGCTGCGAGCAGCCTCCCTTCTTCCGGCCATCCCAGAAGCCCGCAGAGCCGTGCGGATGGACCGTGTTCCCCGTCTCTTCTCTATGGGCGTCTCCGCGATCCAGGGCCACAACATCGTGTTCAAGTACAAGCCCTCGTCCACCGACGTTCGCATGTCCACTTTGCATGCGGTTCCGCGGCATCCGGAAGGCGACCCTGTATTCCCTCCGTTCCCGACTATATAAACGCCCGTCTTCTGCCTCTCTTCAAGTCGAGAGTCGTGTCCAGTCGACGTCATCATCTCCGTCTTCCCGGGCTCCAGCTAGCTTTCGCCACCGCGAAGCTACGTCCGATTCCCGGCCTCTGCTCGCCTTCATCGCCGCCGTGTTCTTCGCCATCGCCTTCGCGCCGCCCCAATCCCCGTTCCCGTTTTTGCTGTGTATTCATAAAAGGGTACCCCACCGGGACCCTTGAATAAATCGTCCCACAGATCCCCGTCTTTTGCTCTCCCCGGCTATCGAGTGCGCAAATTATTGTCACTGGTGTGACAAAGTGGTGCCCCGAGCGGATCACTGGCCCTTTCCCCGCCTTTTGTTTTGATGTTCATCCCAATTCTCCTAGTCCCCTACGGTTCGATCCGTGTTTTTGACGTGATGCAGCGCCAGAGTCGCGATCTGCCCGTCCATAACCTCCCTCCAAATTTCGACCCTGTCCCGATCCACATTTTCGCCTCCAATATACCCGGCAGTGCCTTCCCGCAAGGGAATGGCCCGAACCGACCCAATATACCCGGCAGTGTCTTCCCGCAAGGGAATGACCCGTACCGACCCAATATACCTGGCAGTGCCTATCCTTCGGGATACGGCCCGTACCGTCCCAAATACCAACAAGTCCACCCTCCGGGGTTCAATATACCAGATGAAAGAATGAAATCAATGACTAATTTCGGAAATCACGAACAAGAGCCTATGCCCAACCCTAAATTCCCAATACGATACCGAATATCCCATACCCACAAATGGCTGAGGACCACAATATGGCTGAGGGCCATGCCCACATGTTTACAAATCGTTCCAACATATCAGGTTACATTCAAATCGCCGAATTGAAATTATCTAGATTAATTAAATATCTCAAAAGCGAAGTCATTCCCATATGTGAACTGATTCTTCGATCTGATATTGGCTCATTGAAGGTCACCCAAAATGAATATATGGAACTGCTAGAAACCACGATCGAGCAAATTGATGAAAATTATAAGCAAACGACTAAATTCGTTTTTCAACATTTTACGATCCTCGATGACCTTTCGAGTTGTGTCGAACTCGTTGATGTTGAAGACCAAATACTACAATTAAAGGAAATTCTCGAAGTCAGACTTCAGAATATTCCGGGATATAATCAGTGTGAACGTCACCTCCAGAAAAATTGGCACTCATCCGTCAGAAAAATCGCTCGAACTCCACAGTACCACCGACACAAGACGAGAACTCGCCGATACCGAAAGAGCAAATCGATAATCAACTTGAAGACAAGAACAAACCCTATGGAACAATCGAGCTACAAGCGAGCAACAACGCAAACGACCGCATCCTGAATCCCAGCCAACATCCGACGCTCAGCGACGGCAAACTGAAGCACCAACTACCGCCGGAAATGACCATGGTCAGCAACAAACCGCTGAATCAGATACACCGAAGGAGTAAGCTCGAAAAATGGTTGCCGGGAAACGTTGGTCCAAAGGAACCGAAAAACTGCGGAAAGGCTCCAAATATCACGAGCGAAAGCGTGCACGAAGCCGCAAAAAGTGTTTCATGTTCCCAGGACCCAAGCTGCGATCGAAATTTGCAACTGGCCGGATCACCCCTATCATCTATGCGCTACAACGGATCCAAGCCTTCCCAAGCACTGGAATGGCCTACCGTGTCTGGGACCCCGGAGGACTTTAAACAGCTAAACCACCAATAGTCGCAAGATCATCCCAATACCAATATAATGCAATGCAATATTGAGATCTCCATCAAACAGCAATATTATCCAATAAAATATTCAAATCAAAAATCTCAATCCACTATTCACATTAAAACCTAATTCAATTCAATATTATGCAATGCCATATATGCAAACCTCAAAAGTCAACGACTACCCAAGCCTACATTATCCTTTCCGCACACGGTGAACACCAACATTCGTCAACACCCAGAATAATCCAAGCGCAGTTTCACAACCTATCCCACTAGAAACGCTACACAAACCGATAATCCAACCACCAAAGGTTAAAAAAAAGCCACGCACCAAAACGAAACGATTAATTTATTGGCAACTATATGGCAAATGATCCAAACGAATGGTAAAAAATTAAATCAAAGCTTCAAGTTAATGCATTATGGTGCTCCTCTCCGGCTGCGGCTTTAAGACCGTAAGGTCCATTTCTCGCCCCCGGGAGGGCATCGCGCCCAAATTGCGGCGCAATGCAAAATCACAAACTCGCATCTAAACATTCAAATCCAAATCTCTTATTCAAACTCTCGTCCCCCGGGAGTGTCACGTCCCCGTGACGTTCACGGTTACCTAACCTTACAACTTCCCCAAATAACTATAATTAATACGCTGCTGCGAGCAGCCTTCTCCTTCTTCCGGCCATCCTCAGAAGCCCGCAGAGCCGTGCGGATGGACCGTGTTCCCCGTCTCTTCTCTATGGGCGTCTCCGCGATCCAGGGCCACAACATCGTGTCAAGTAAAGCCCTCGTCCACCAACGTTCGCATGCCCACTTTGAATGTGGCTCCGGGCATCCGGAAGGCGTCCCTGTATTCCCTCCGTTCCCGACTATATAAACGCCCGTCTTCTGCCTCTCTTCAAGTCGAGAGTCGTGTCCAGTCGACGTCATCATCTCCGTCTTCCCGGGCTCCAGCTAGCTGTTCGCCACCGCGAAGCTACGTCTGATTCCCGGCCTTCTGCTCGCCTTCATCGCCGCCGTGTTCTTCGCCATCGCCTTCGTCGCCTTTGCCCCAATCCCCGTTCCCCGTTTTTGCTGTGTATTCATAAAAGGGTACCCCACCGGGACCCTTGAATAAATCGTCCCAAAGTTCCCCGTCTTTTGCTCTCCCAGGCTATCGAGTGCGCAAATTATTGTCACAGTCGTGACAAAGTGGTGCCCCGAGCGGATCACTGGCCCTTTCCCCCGCCTTTTGTTTTGATGTTCATCCCAATTCTCCTAGTCCCCTACGGTTCGATCCGTGTTTTTTGACGTGATGCAGCGCCAGAGTCGCGATCTGCCCGTCCATAACCTCCCTCCAAATTTCGACCCTGTCCCGATCCACATTTTCGCCTCCAATATACCCGGCAGTGCCTTCCCGCAAGGGAATGGCCCGAACCGACCCAATATACCCGGCAGTGTCTTCCCGCAAGGGAATGACCCGTACCGACCCAATATACCTGGCAGTGCCTATCCTTCGGGATACGGCCCGTACCGTCCCAAATACCAACAAGTCCACCCTCCGGGGTTCAATATACCAGATGAAAGAATGAAATCAATGACTAATTTCGGAAATCACGAACAAGAGCCTACGTGCTCAACCCAAATTCCCAATACGATACCGAATATCCCATACCCACAAATGGCTGAGGACCACAATATGGCTGAGGGCCATGCCCACATGTTTACAAATCGTTCCAACATATCAGGTTACATTCAAATCGCCGAATTGAAATTATCTAGATTAATTAAATATCTCAAAAGCGAAGTCATTCCCATATGTGAACTGATTCTTCGATCTGATATTGGCTCATTGAAGGTCACCCAAAATGAATATATGGAACTGCTAGAAACCACGATCGAGCAAATTGATGAAAATTATAAGCAAACGACTAAATTCGTTTTTCAACATTTTACGATCCTCGATGACCTTTCGAGTTGTGTCGAACTCGTTGATGTTGAAGACCAAATACTACAATTAAAGGAAATTCTCGAAGTCAGACTTCAGAATATTCCGGGATATAATCAGTGTGAACGTCACCTCCAGAAAAAATTGGCACTCATCCGTCAGAAAAATCGCTCGAACTCCACAGTACCACCGACACAAGACGAGAACTCGACGATACCGAAAGAGCAAATCGATAATCAACTTGAAGACAAGAACAAACCCTATGGAACAATCGAGCTACAAGCGAGCAACAACGCAAACGACCGCATCCTGAATCCCAGCCAACATCCGACGCTCAGCGACGGCAAACTGAAGCACCAACTACCGCCGGAAATGACCATGGTCAGCAACAAACCGCTGAATCAGATACACCGAAGGAGTAAGCTCGAAAAAATGGTTGCCGGGAAACGTTGGTCCAAAGGAACCGAAAAACTGCGGAAAGGCTCCAAATATCACGAGCGAAAGCGTGCACGAAGCCGCAAAAAGTGTTTCATGTTCCCAGGACCCAAGCTGCGATCGAAATTTGCAACTGGCCGGATCACCCCTATCATCTATGCGCTACAACGGATCCAAGCCTTCCCAAGCACTGGAATGGCCTACCGTGTCTGGGACCCCGGAGGACTTTAAACAGCTAAACCACCAATAGTCGCAAGATCATCCCAATACCAATATAATGCAATGCAATATTGAGATCTCAACTCAAACAGCAATATTATCCAATAAAATATTCAAATCAAAAATCTCAATCCACTATTCACATTAAAACCTAATTCAATTCAATATTATGCAATGCCATATATGCAAACCTCAAAAGTCAATGACTACTCCAAGCCTACATTATCCTTTTCCGCACACGGTGAACACCAACATTCGTCAACACTCCAGAATAATCCAAAGCGCAGTTTCACAACCTATCCCACTAGAAACGCTACACAAACCGATAATCCAACCACCAAAGGTTAAAAAAAAAAAGCCACGCGACCAAAACGAAACGATTAATTTATTGGCAACTATATGGCAAATGATCCAAACGAATGGTAAAAAATTAAATCAAAGCTTCAAGTTAATGCATTATGGTGCTCCTCTCCGGCTGCGGCTTTAAGACCGTAAGGTCCATTTCTCGCCCCCGGGAGGGCATCGCGCCCAAATTGCGGCGCAATGCAAAATTCACAAACTCGCATCTAAACATTCAAATTCAAATCTCTTATTCAAACTCTCGTCCCCCGGGAGTGTCACGTCCCCGTGACGCTCACGGTTAAATAACCTTACAACTTCCCCAAATCCCAACTATAATTAATACGCTGCTCGTGCGGCCTTCTCCTTCTTCCGGCCATCCTCACCCGCAGGCCGTGCGGATGGACCGTGTTCCCCGTCTCTTCTCTTGGGCGTCTCCGCGATCCAAGGGCCACAACATCGTGTCAAGTGAGAGCCCTCGTCCACCGACGTCTACATGCCACTTTGAATGTGGCTCCGCGACATCCGGAAGCTGTCCCTGTATTCCCTCCGTTCCCGACTATATAAACGCCCGTCTTCTGCCTCTCTTCAAGTCGAGGTCGTGTCCAGTCAAGCGACGTCATCATCTCCGTCTTCCCGGGCTCCAGCTAGCTGTTCGCCACCGCGAAGCTACGTCTGATTCCCGGCCTTCTGCTCGCCTTCATCGCCGCCGTGTTCTTCGCCATCGCCTTCGTCGCCTTTGCCCCAATCCCCGTTCCCCGTTTTTTGCTGTGTATTCATAAAAGGGTACCCCACCGGGACCCTTGAATAAATCGTCCCAAAGATCCCCGTCTTTTGCTCTCCCCGGCTATCGAGTGCGCAAATTATTGTCACTGGTGTGACACTTCCCCCACCCCTGATATTGTAAAAATATCAGTTTACAGGGTGGCCCGAAAGAGTGGTGACCGAACTTTTTCGGTTTCTGAAAATATAGATCGAGGAAAGCTCATTTTAGCAATTATATTCCTTAAACAATTATCTTCCACATGGTATAACCACATTTTTATTTGTTTGCCTCAAACTCGGAAAAACTGGCGCGGAAGCGGATGGAAAACGGAGGTGCTGGCACGCAGACCCAGCCCGAATTTGGCTCATAACTCGATGAAGACTTTCGCGAGCGAACCCAAAATTGAATCGGGAGTAGCCGAGACTTTGGCCTTTCAGACCGGCTACACAAAAAATTCTGCGGGTTCGGGTTGGGACTCGGATCGCTCTTTTGGCGAGCAAAAAACGGTTTGGTCAAAACCCTTAATAACGGGCCTCAGTCACTTGACCAAGTTGGAGGGTTCTGAGCCATAGCTGCACAGAGCTTCACCGGAAACGTCAGGCACGCTCGTTAAAGAAATGGAAAAGGCATCGTTAAGTATTTTCTTCCACAGGAATCTATTTTAGATTTTGTCGCTTTCAAAAAATCCACGACTTTGAATTATGGAATTAAACTCCTAATGCAAAAGCTAGACTGCGTTGTACGCTGAGCGTATGCTCAAATTTAGCCAACATCCATAGGAAACCGAATCCATAACCCCGCCTTGCCCAAACCCATAAGGGAACAGAGAAATTCTGTGTGCAAGCTGCGGTCACCACTCTTTCAGGCCACCCTGTATTTTTAAGATACTTCTTTTATCCATTTACCTAACTTATTGTATCCGTGAAGTAATCATAAAGAAAACGAAAAATACTCTTTTGCTAATTTTTTCGAAAAAAACGTTAGAAGGCATCAAATCCTCTACATTCTAACGTTAGACCATTCCAAGAGAGTTAAAAACAAAATTACAGCCTCAAGGAACCCTAGCAAATCAAAAGTGGCAGGCCAAAATCCACGAAATACATCCCAAGCCGAGCCGTAGGTGTCAAGCGCCCAGAATGGTGGCAGGAGCCCAATTTCACCGGGTGAACCGGAGCCGGAAATTGATCGTCACGTTGCCGGGGCTACAGCCGGACTTTGGACTCCCATTAGCCGTCTAATCGGCGCTGCGGAGTTGGATAATCTGGCCGTAGCGGGGGCCCTTCGCGGGCACCTGGCCAACCCGAATCTCACCCCCGCCCATAGTTTTTGCCCTGTTCGTCTACGGGGGGTCCGCCCGCCGTGTTTTTGTGTTGTCCCGCGGCGGGCAGCTAGACGCGCCGTCCTCTCCCACAAATTTACTCATTTTCCTGAGCGACGCCGGAGGTACCGGGACGCTTAGAGGCGTGTTGGGGATCAGGACTAAGTCTGGCAGCCCCAGAATAGGCTAAAGATCAAAGCTAACGTTTTCTAAAGCCAAATAGCCATGTGCCTCCTTAGCTATCTCAAAAAAAAGGTTCTTTTACATTATCGGGGGGCGAATCATTTCGTACAAGGAGAAATATCGGGTAACGTAACAGTTTTTAATTTAGTATTTTAATAGTGTTTTAGTAATATTTAACTAGATTTAAGTGTAAAAACTATCTAACAACTTGGAAACAACTATGAATTTTTGTCAAAATGGAGCGTTTTTGGTCGAAAATCTATATTTTTTTATTTTTCTAATCAAAATCTGCAAAGTTTTAGGACTAGAAATTGCAGCAAAGAAAGGTGTAAAAACACCTCCTCGATTCATGTTCGCAAAACTTGACTTCTAAGGAAAAAACTGGTTTTCGATTTTCAGTTTCCGAAACGAGACTGCCTAATTATTGAGGCAACGAATAAAAAAAGATCCAGCCCGGTCAATTACTTGCCCAGCAAAAATATGTCGTAAATTAAATGCACTACGAACGGGCGCCGCCGTGGATACAAATAAGATGTAAATTGGACAAGCTGGGAATTGAGAGGCGGGCACGATATATATAAAGCGCTTCGCGTATTCCGTCCCGACCCGCTGGGCTTCCCGCAATAACTGGATTCGGCTTGAAATTTTTTTTAATATCGCGTTGTAGCCGCCAGGATTTCTTTTACGCTATTCTGGGTAGCTTAAAAGGAATTGTTAAAAGTTGTCAATACATCCAAAAAGAGCGTTTTAGAAACTACGACCCCTAGAAGCACCTGTCATGCTGACAAAGATGGAAGCGAGATATCGATGTATCAAAATTATGTGATCAAAAGGTATAAACATGAAAAATAGGGCCTAATAGATCGATAAACCTTTAGCACTCACCCAATACTGCTTGCGGCCGGCCCGGTGGTGGTTGATTAGTATTCGGATGAAATTCGGACCGCGATTCGGCGCTAGGTGCTTGATCTGGAAGGAAAAAGGTGAGCACGGCTATATTTGATGTGTAAAAGCCTGTACGGATCTTATTTTTGAATTTATAACCGTCAAAATTTATCTAGGATGCTGTGACGAGGTCTTTGAATATCTACAGCTTTCTAGAACATTTTTCAGGCGAAAAACCCGGTCTAACAAGTTCCTGGTTTCTTCTACAGCTTTATAATCCTAAATTCAAAGATTTGTACATTTTTAGAGCATAGTAAAGAGCAAAATGTTGAAGAGAACCTTGAAAATTTTGTCGGATCTTTATAAGCAAACTTCCTTGATTTTCCAAAAAGAAAACTACCAAAATTAGTCTAAAACAAGAACGTACCCGTGCATCGTAGAAGTAGTTGCCTATCCGTAGCTTGACCTTGTCACCAACGGCATATTCCGGTGGCATAAACTGACGGAGGTCTGAGAGACCGGCCTCTGAAAAAGGTTTGTTCAATTAGCGGCCAGCCGAGGCACAAAACGAGACAAAAGCCACGAAAATAAAGCAGTCGCTAGGGGGAAAGGACCAACTTTTCGGCGGGCAAGCATTGGCAAAAGAATCGATCGAAAAACGCGGGCGAAAAGACCGGAAAACGGGTCCCTAAACAGCTGAGGGGGGACATTTGGGGATTGGGAGTCTAGGTAGGTAGCTGCTATAGCTGCAAAACAAGCCCTACAACCCGCTCGATAAGGGGTATTTTGAAAGAGGAAGCGGGATTTCGTTGCTCGGCGGTTTTTTAAAGCCGTTTCCAGTGTTTTAGAGGGGCTATAATAATTTTATAGTAACCAAAACCTAAATGAAAATAGATATTTTGAACGTGCCGAACAAAGCGCCGGGGGCCCCTTCTCAAATCCATGGCGGATAGATTTGCCGGCGCAAACCACCCGGTGACCGGCACCCAAAAATAGGCGAGATAGTAGGGTGGTGGTGGAGGGCCCCGAGAAATAGGGGCACGACGGGCGATTTTGCGCTTGACTTGAGCATTAACAGCACCAGTTCTCGGGCAGATGTACCGATTTTGAACGTTATTACATTGGAATGATATGCTTAAGGCCTTATTAGCAGTAGGGTAACCCGAAAAATCGTTAAATTTAAAAATATGTCGAAAAATGCCGAAAAACAAGAAATAAGTTTCTGCGGGGAAATCCGACGTATTTGCCAGTTGAAAGCTTAAAAAACGTAAAAAGCTAGTCAAAAAGGTGTGACAGGCCTTTCAACTAATTAAAATAGATTTTAATCGCCTGCTAAACCTGAAAAATTACGCAATATTTCTTGCTTTTTAAGCAATGTAATCTCCTAAATAAACATTAAAGAACCAAAAAATCCTCGAAAAATATCGAAAATTAATTGAAAATGTAACCAAAATTCAAGCCTACTTGTCGAGAAAGTTTTCAAGCCCGCCCGGGTGGGGATCACGCGGAATTGTTGACCCGCGGCTGGACGGGGGACACGCACAATGCCCCGTAGCCCGAATCGATATATCTACAGCCCAAATCGGGCCAGTCTGCTCCGATTCTCGACCCGTTCGACGAACGGGCCGACGATTCACACCCCGATATCTAGCCGGGCACAGAATGCCGATCTCAAGGCGTCGGCATTTTATTTTGTCGAAATTTCAATCTAACGATCTCATTTTGTCGATATTCTTCACTTCTTTCCAAATTTCGTTGTCGAAAATCATCTAGAACTTTCACCCTGTCAAAAATCCATCGTTAACTGCACCAGTGCATTTTCGACAAATTCCAATTTCGAAAAACGCATTTTCGACAAGCTCGAAGTTCCACAAAATGATTTTCGGCAAATTAAAATGTCGACAAAATGCTCTTCAACAAATTACATTTCGGCAAAATAAATCTTCAACAAAAATCCATAAAATCCTGCCCAAAAAATCAATCAACCCGTCACCGGTACACCTGATAAACTTGTGGTGAAAGGACGCTTGCCCTTTTGTCTCTCTTTTCCTTGTTACTATGACGCTGAAAAACTCCTCGCGCGTTTGTCGAAAAAGGCTAATTATCGCGCGTCAACAAAAGGAAAATAAACTTCTACTTTTCTTAGCCTTTCTCTACAACTTCTAGCATGTTACGCCTTCCATGATCCACCTAATCCCCCTCTATTTTCATACAATAATTCCCGACCCCATGCCATTATTAATACATTTTTGCATACTCGGGGCAAGACGCGGGGAGCTGAATATGAAATCGGCAATTCCCACGCCAGCCGGCTGACCGGCTGCCCGGAAAGACGGGCGGCCGAGGAGAGAAGAAAGAAAAGCCGGAAAGAATGAAGACGGCCTACTTTGGCCGCTCGCCCCGCAAAACCGGGGGGAAAGACTAAATTTTTTCGCGCGCCCCCATTTCGGGGCTAGCCTCAATCCCCGCGACGAGTAGATGCTTGAAAAAGGGTGGATTTTCATCAAAATTCAAGCTATGAAAAAAGCAAAAAGCAGAAAAAGCTCGTGTTTTTGGGCGTGTAAAACGACTACTTAGCAACGGAAATGGCAGGGAGAAGACGGTTGCCAAAAATAGTGGCGGAACGAAGGGAGCGATTCCTAACCCAACGCAGCCTTTGTCAACCCGTGAGACCGAGCCTTTATCTATCGATTTGTAATGGGGAGACTGGCGGTGAGGAGGCGAATCAACAGCCTGGCAAGTTTTTGATCAGCTACGTTTAACGGAAGCGCTCTTTCTAGATTTTCTTTGTAGTTTTTAGGGGTTAGATGGGTTTTTCGTGAGGTATTTTGGGTTACATCCGCCTGTAGGTTCTGGTTCATCAGCGGGGAGGGGGGTTGCGCGATAGCTTCGCTTCCACCAATTCGCATTACATTATTTTGGGCTAGAAGCTTTTAGTAGAGTTTATTAATGATCTATCCAGACCCGTTGAAGGACAGTCGGAAAATACGGAAAAATCACTTCGAATGTTGAAAACTAGCTTATGAACCTAGCTAATTTTTATTTTTGTTTGCTATAACTATCGACCACAGTAGTTTTTTGCGGTTTCATCAAAAATTTGTAGCATTATTTTAGGCTCTATCGGATCAAGCTGAGAAATTCGAAAAATAGCGACAGTATAAAAACCTGGGTCAAGACGGTCCCCCCCCCCCGCTAATAAACCAGAACCTTTCCGTCTACCATCAATTCATGCCCTGCCAGCACCGGGGAATCCCCCCGGCGTCTTCGCATCATTTCCCCATCGCTCTTTTGCTCGCTGCATATATTCTCACGGTCTTTTTCCCAGGCTATGCCGAGGCTGGGCAGGGCAAAAAGAGGCCGGCTCGGCATGGGAAATTCAAAGAGCGCGCCGGAAAAGGCGCGGGTGGGGGCCCGCCCGGTGGCAGCCACCGGTAAAAAGGCGGGGCGCATTGTAGAAACTAGAAGACAACGCGAAAATGAGAGACGTTAGATAACGGGCTTTCACCGCCCGGGCAAAGCTATGTGCACGGGGTAGAGAGCCACCAACCAGCGGGGCGTATTGATCGTGACGCGAAGCCCGTCTCGTCTCCTCTTCCCCGCCTCTCTACCCTTCTTCCAGCCGGTCCCCCCAAAGCAACCCCAGCAGCCTTCCCCTAGCGCACACCTCGGCCTCGTCGCCAACCTCACCCTCAGCACGCTCTTTCCGGGGCCGGACGCCTGCTAGCAGTCACCTGTCGCGCTGTCTGTTTTGCACACTTGCACGCTCTCTCTCTCTCTCGCTCTCTCTCTCTCTCCGATCCTCACAACGCCCAGTTCCGCTGGACGGGCATTGACCAGTGGTCAGCTGGGACGCGCGCCACCCATTGTTTGCTGGGCACCCCCCGGTGCTGGTCTGCTTTTCCCCCGAACTCCCGATTCCGCCTTTTTTCTTCTCAAGTAGTTCATGAAAAGTATAGTCTGTTTTAGGCATATCAAAAATTTTCAACATTTTCAGCGCCCATTTGAAAAACCTGTTAACATTTTCAACGTCTATCATGTGTTTTTTTTGGCAAATTTTACGCTTTTTCATGACGTGATTACGCACAAAGATTGCCGATATTAAAGCCATAGTTTAATTTTTAAAGCGAATTTCAACGCGTATTATCGTAGCTTACCAGTTTCGCTTGTCCACGTCAGCTCCAGTTCATGTTTGAAACTTATTAGCAAACAAGCAAGCATTTTCAGCGCGCATTCTCATATTTTTTCTAGTTTTTCAGACATGTATCTCTACGATGTCTAATTAACCGAAAAGGTGCTTTGAATCGATAACAACGGTCCAAAAAGTTTTTGACTGCCCCGGGTTGTTTTGAAAATAATAGCGCCCCGCTCGCCTCCTGCAAATTTGTTTATAAACAAAATACCGGCTGGTCAACGCCCAGGCAAAACGTATCGTGCGAAACACCTTTATTTCATCGAATCCTGCCCCAAACGCGATTTCCAACGATTTCTGATACCTCCGTAATTACGTACTTACGTATTTGAGTTTTTGGCGCGTAGTCATTCCCTTGCGCCGCTTGAACTCGTCGATTTTTTTAGTAAAAAAATAAAATTATCCTCCAGTCTCGAATCTACGTCCGAAACTTTCCTTTTAAATGATTCCTTTCCTTTCCTGTTGTGTTCCTTGAATAAATTCCTCTTTTCAGGACCACGATGAAGCATATCAACGTCGACGGCATTGATGCGCTGAACAAGGCGGTGGAAGAAAATCCAGGCAAGGTAAATTTTGTCAGTGATTGTTGTGATGTTCATATTAGCCTTGATTTTTCTATTTTGAATATTATTTTTTACAGATTTTCGTCCTTTACACGGGCAGCAAAGTGAATGGGGTCTCGTGGTGCCCGGATTGTGTACACGCTGAGCCAGTCATTGAAAAGGTAACTTTCCCGAGATTGTATTCATATTCTTTTTAGGTGCTTGCCGGGTCAGACGTCTCCTCAAGCGACATTACCTTCATCACATGTCTCGTCGGCCAGCGCGACTATTGGAAAGACCAAAAGTGCCCATTCAGGTCGGTTCTATAGGTTTTCGCTCTTTGAAAAAGCTATTTTTTGGAATTACCGGGCAGGGAGCTTAATTTTTGCATTACATAGGGAAATAGCTATTAAGTAAAGTAAGTCTGTTTTTTTAGTAAAGTTAGTTATATTGAAGTGGAAAAACAATTGAAAGGTTTGATATTTTGATAGAAATTCGAACTTTTTTTACGAGAAATTGATAATTTTGTGTGAAGATTTTGTGCACAATAAAACAGCTGAAACATTCCCTCTATTTAAACAGCAAAATTGGATTCTAAGGAAAAAATTCCTACCCGGTCGCCCAGAAATAATAAAGAGCCTAAAATACTATTTTGTTAGTGTAATAATGCAAAGAATTATTGATTTTCATTTAGGAGGGACGCGCGGATCAAGATCAATTCTATCCCGACGCTAGCGCAATGGGGCAGCAAGGTCCACCGTCTCTCTGAAGCCCAGCTCACCAACGCCGCGCTCATCAAGGACCTGTTGCTCGAGGACAACTAAACGACGTGTATTTTGCTCAAACTCTGCCTCTTTCACTGTGATCTATGTGACCGGTACGACATTTTTTGTGATACCCGGTAAATTTATTCGACTCCCACAATTTTGCCTACAATTAATGAGAAATGGTGACGGTCGGCTCAAAGTTTTCGTGCACAAAATCGGGCCACAATTTTTCGCGGATCCTCTCGATGAACGATTTGGTGTGTGGGAACTCTTCCTGAAATTAGGAGCTCTCTTAGCAGACGTCGGACTGACCTGCAACAGCTTTTTTGGTAGAATATCGTAGGGAAGGTAGAGTAAAATCGCCAAATGGCTCCAGACTGTCAGATCGGCCTGGAGAGCGCGATTTCGGTTGAAAACCCCCAATTACCTCGGTGATTTTGTCCCCGAAAAAGTTATGGCCTGCAAAATTCTTCAGAAGACTTTCATACATTCGCAAATCTTCGCGCAGCTGAAATTGGGATAGCTTTACCGAGTTTCTTTAGCATTATCGGGGGGAGGCATAATTTTTCCTTATGAGTCCAGATAACGGAAAGTGTGTTAATAATGTTTTTAGTAAATTTAACTATTTTTCAAGTGGAAAAACTATCCAAAAACTTAGAAGATCGACTTTTTGGGAAAACCTATTTTACCTGTTTTTTATGTTTGTGAAGTTTTGCGTTTAGTATTATTTAGTAAAAATAGTTTAGAAACACTGCCTCTATTTATATTAGAAAAATTGGATACTAGCAAAATGACTACTCCCGCCGATCAGGCACCATTTCCGTTGAAGAATGATTTCTCTTCGTTTTTGGCGACCGCCTTACCATTTCTTCGTGGGTCCCGTCTGGCCAAATTCCAATGGAGCTTCCGATGCGATTCTTTGCCTAAAAATTGCGTTTTATAATCATTTTTCATTCCTACCTTTCCCGACAAGTTTTTCGTCAAAAATACACTGGCAATGGATTTGACAAAGCCGGATCCCTTGACGGCCGCCAAGATGACGGCCACCATCTTCTTTGGGTTGTCGAGCAGCTTGTACTTGTAGGTGACGCTGAAAATACGGTTTTTTGTTACGGGAAATAGAAACCCACTTGAACGTATAATAGTCGCATGCTTTGGCGATAGCTCGTCCTTGAGCTGCCTCCTTTTCGTCGGAATAATCCTAGAAAACAATGATGTTTTCTTGGTCTTTACAAGTACCTGAATGTTGAAATGCTTGCGCAGATGGCTGATGATGGCGCCGGAGTCTTCGATTTGACGCCCATTCAGCTCGATCATCGGCAGAAGCCCTTGTCTGGTGCGCACCTTGTTCGTCTCTTTGACCTGGCAGAAACTTTATTTCTATTTTTATGGCTTAACTACCTCGTGCTTAATCCCATGTAAACGCAGGAAGCTCTCAACCTAAAAAATCTTACAACTAAATAATTTGAAGCCCGCGGACCTTGAGGCAGAACGGCGAGATGTTGGGCAGTTCCTTGATTCTCGGGAATTGGAAGAGGTAAACAACATCCTCCTTCCATTCTTTGACGTGTAGGGTGCCTAAAATGGGATAATCGTCAGTACTTCGAAAATCGGGGTTTTCGCATTAGAGGGGGTTCTCCTGCGGGAAAGCTAAGCCAAAACTTTAAAAATTCCATCAAAAAAAATGCAAAAATATAGATTTTTCGACGTAAAATGGTCGATTTTCGACAGCTTTTCAACAAAAATCTCGAATTTGCAAAGTTTTAAAATTTTTCTCGAGTTTTGTCACTTAAAATATAGCGAAATTTTGCTAAAAGCTCTCTTAAAACAATTACTATTTGTTGCTAGGCATTGCTGGACTTATACAAAAAACGGTTATGGTTTTTCTGGGAAAATACCCTCCCCCGTTAATGCAAAAGCACCGAAAATGCCATTACTTTGAAAAGTCAGTACTTCGAAACGTGTTGAACGACTAGCGATAAAATTCCAATTTTTTAGAATAATAATATTTTGATTTTTCGAAGCTTTAAAATCTATAGAAGCTTGTAATCAGACGTTTAAGGCATTAAGACTAATATCTGCCGCGTGTACCCACCTCCAGATTTGCCCATCGTTGTCGTGAAGGTATCGTCACGTTACGAGTAGCAAAATGACCTCCTCGTCCTGCCGGGTGCCTAGCAGATCAAGGGGTGTGGCTGATAACGCGGGAATGTCAAGATCGGATGTGCTCGTGCGAACATCCCCGTACCCCAAGGTTATCCCCCGATCGCAGGTGGATAGTGTGGTTTATAGCAAGGGTTCGTAGACGGTTTATATATGCGCGGACGCCAAAAGCATTTCCGATTACGGTTTTTTCGAAAAATCGAGGTGACAATCTTTTTAATTCGGGCCATTTTCCGAAAAACCTTACATATTTTAAATTATATTAATTACATATTATTTTTATTTAAAACATTTAAAAATTGAATTTTTTCGCCGTAAAATGTAAATTTTCTACATTTTCCTAGCTCTTCTAAATAATTCTACCAATTGAAATGTAGCTACATTTTACTAAAAACGCTATGAAAATATTTGCTGTTACATTACCGGCCAAATCCAGATTTACTAGGCAGGTCTTTCAACTCGGCATCGGACCTGATAACATTTGTTGCGCCATTCGACACCTCATGACGAGCTGATTCCGACTCTTTGCAAAAAAATAAACGGAAGCACCAATGGGGGAATGGGATGAGCTACGAACCATACGTTTTACGAGAATTTCGTGGAAGTTACTCCGGCGATGAGAAAGGTACCGTTTCTGAAGATTTTGCAGACTTCAAAGCGTCATAACTTCTTCCCCCACGGTACATGCGTTTATTTTTTTTTTGCAGATTCGGAATCATCTGCGGCGCGTCGAATAACATGGCCAATGTTTTCTAGTTCAATTGCGAATACATTCCGGATTGCTACCGGAAAATTAGCTTACGAAACACCTTTAAAAATAGGCTAAAATGCTGAAAAACGATCCGAATCCAGCAACGGTGCACATTTTAGACTGGATCGCGAGCAAACTTCGGCTCGGCCCGCCCGCTTCCACTCCAATTATCGACCTGACTGACCTCGAAATAGTGTCCACCGCATCGGCACACCGCCAAAAAGCGAGCAGAGCAAACAAGAAAAAAACCATGAGTACTGAAAAAGCAAAAAACACTGAAAACGAAAACTGAAATATTAAAAAAACTTCAAAACTATTAAATTCTACTCTTGAAGCTTATCATCGACGTGAAAGCAACCTGCAACAAATTTTTTGATTAAAGCGCACCTGCAATTTGGTTAAAAATAAATAGTAAAAATATAGATTTTCGATCTAAAATCATCGAATTTCGATAAATGTAAAATTTCTAGATATTTTATGATGTTTTTAGATAGTTGTACTACTTTAAATCTGACTAATTATATCAAAAACGCTATTAAAACACTTGAAATTTCTTTACTAGGCATTTCTGGATTGTCGAAAAAATAGGTTCTCCTCCCCGATAATGCAAAAGATCCATTTTCAGCAACATCACCTTTTGTTGATGCAACTCCAATTCGGATCCTCGACTTCATCACGAAACCAATGACGAAATACGCCTTGCGAAACGAGGACAGTCATAGCTGATCAGAAAACTTTGCTCTACCCGAAAATCCCTCCCTTATCGCGTGAACTATAAGAAGCGGGGCCAGCGATCGAATTCAGACAAAGCAGCACGCACCGACTCATTGATAAATCTTGATTCACTGCCCAATTTCCGCTCAGCCATGCAGTTGCTGCTCAGGGTAGCCGCCCTCCTTGCTGTCGTCGAGTCGGCCAAGGTCGCCGTCTTCATCCTAGAATTGTCGAACAGCCAGGTGAGCTCAAATTCACAGGCTTCGAGCCATTCCAGATCCTCTTCAATAAACGGGTAGCACAAACACTGGCCGAGGGTGGTCATGATGTGACGCTGATCAACATCAAGCCCTACAAGGGATTGAAAAGCAACGTGGAAAAGGATGGAAAATTGAAGGGTTCGTTGCCCAACAACTTCAACAAGTAATGATTTTTCAAATTTCCAGAATTTATCGTCGATGCCGCCGGTAATTTGACGCTTCGCGAGATGGAAGAAGCGCAAGGCGGCATGATATTCAGCGTAAGGCTTTGATTCATCTACCAAGCAACGGCTAAACAGTAGATACCCCAGTCGACCCTTACCTATTGTATCTCGGCTATCCGTTGTGCTACATGGCTGTAAAGTACACCAAAATACTCGCCAGAACAAGACGAACATTTTGGTGTACTTTACACACATGTAGATGAACAGGCAGCCGACTTACAACATTTTTCGGGTCGGCTGGGAGTGGAGAGCTGCCTTCTTACACCAAAATGCTTTAGGAATTCTCGTGGTTTGACAAGAAAAGCTTCGCCATCATGTCCGTGATGAGCCAAATGATGGCCGAGGCCTGTGAAAGTGGGCATTTCCTTCAAACAAAATAGAAAAATATTGTTAGAAACCATCCTCAGCCAAGAGCTGTTCGATTTCCTGGCCAAGGAAAAGTTTGACGTCGTCTACTCTCATATGTACGATTATTGTGCTATTGGGGTGATACATAAAGCAAACGTGAGCTTTTTGCTAGCGTTTTTCTATCTTATAAATTTCGTATATTATTCTTATGATTTTTTTTGATCTGAAATATTCAGATCAAATCGTGGATCTGGCTAAACTCGGGCGGTCTGATGGAATATGTCGGAATGTCCGTCGGAGTTCCGTATTTCTCCAGCTTCATGCCACGTAAGTCTTCTCAAAATTGTTATGTTATCTACTAAGCTAAAGTTATTCTGAGAATTATATATTACTATCCGGAAGCCTTTAGCTCGCGGAATGGACGCCGGCGCCAAGATGACCTTCCTCGAGCGCACGAAAAGCCTCATCGGGCACAACTTGTTCAAAATTTTCTACAATAGGTGGGAAAATTCCGTTCCTTGGGAAAACTGTTTTTAAGGTTCCTAAACTTAAAAAAAAACGCTCGCAGTATTAAATTAAAATTCAAAAAGTAACGATTTTCGGCCAAATATGCCAGTTTTAGGAACAAATTTCAAATTTTCAACGCTTTTCTAAGCTATTTTAAATCAGATTAATCTTTATAAACAAAATGTATATGAATGAATTGATAAAAATATAGTTAAAGCCTATTTTTTCCTTATTAGGGCAATCCCCGCCAAGCAGACAGCCCTCTTCCGGAAGCATTTTGGCGAAGATTTTCCCGATCTCTACCACGACCTCGGGCCAAAGGTAAAAAAAAATGTAAAATATGGTTATTGTAAATTATTCTAAATGCTACGAAAATTGTGCCTTGAAAATGGTATATTTAGTGCCCGCTGGTGATGGTGAACAGCAATGAACTCTACGAGCAAGCAACACCCACGCTGCATAAAGTCATCAACATTGGCGGGCTGGGGATGCAGTTCAAGGATGCGAAGCCGCTGCCGCAGGTAAACTCGAAACTGAGCTTTAAAACCAAGCCGATAAGTTCCGCCTTATGAAGGCTTCTTAACACTGATAAATGCGAGGGTTTAGGAATACGACGAGCTGCTCTCAACCACGAAAGGCATCTTCATCATGTCGTTCGGCTCGGTGGCCAACGCGACGATGATGCCGCAATCGTGGAAGGTGAGATTCTATCAGGAATTTTACCTCAGAAAATTCCCCAGGAATCCCTGATGGCCGCCTTCGCCGAATTCCCCGAATACCATTTCGTAATGAGGTATGCCGCGGACGACATTGAATCCATACGCCCGAAGAATGTGAAGCTGACAAAGTGGATCCCGCAGGCGGATCTGCTGAGTGAGTAGACTACTCAACCATGAAGCCTGTCTAGAAAGATATAATTCATCTTTTAAGAACACCCGAAAACGATCGGCTTCATCACACACGGCGGCTATAACAGCTACCAGGAGACGATCTTGGCCGGCAAGCCGATGATCGCCATCGCCCTCTTCGGCGACCAGTACAGAAATGGCCGAATGGCCGAACAGCTCGGCTTCGGGCTGATGTGCGATAAAAACAGTCTCGCAAAAGGTCCAGAAAAGCTGACAGAGGCTATCAGGCAATTGATTAGTGACAAGAGGTAAGCGGGTTTATCAAAAGTGCAAAAAATGTCCGAAATCCGTGCTGAAAATCAAGGTAACCCGTTTAGCTATGAACAAGCCGCGCAGCAACTCTCAAAAATGGCCGCCAAAAAGCCGATCAAACAGGAAGAACTCCTCAACAAGTGGACAGAATTTCTGGCTGAATTTAAGGCAAGTCTCCACAAGTTTTTTTTAACCTGAATTCCATTAGACAATCGACGTCTTGGTACCGGAAAGCCAAAACCTCAATTTCGTCCAATACAACCAGATAGACGTCTTGGCCCTCCTCGCGCTAATCGTAAGCTAAACAGCGACAACCTGAAATTCGATTCTACAGGTTTTCACAGTCCTTTTCCTGCTCTATCGCCTTGTCCGATGCATTGTCTGCTGTATTTGCTGCCGAAGAAACCGTCCCGAAAAGCCCAAATCCGAATAGTTTATCGTGCAACAATTCTAGGTACAAAGTGAAACTGCGGATAAATATACGTATTTTTTTAATCTCTAAACATCGGCGCATCGGTGTTTTTATTTTTTATACAGCCGTGGGCCGAAGATCTTGCTACCGACGCGCACACTCGTGCTCCCTTGTTGAATCGCCGTCTCGAAGTCGTCCGACATGCCTGAAAAGGTTTTAGAAAGAGGATGTAGGGAGAACTTACCCATTGAAAGTTCATACTGATCCTCCGGATCTTCGAATACTCGAGCGAACTCCTTCCGCACCGCGACCAATTTGTCAAAGTCCGGATTCGGCGTCTGAAGAAACTAGGTTCTTTTGTCGGATGGAGGGACCCCGACTTTTTCTGAGATATTTTATATTTATTGCCAATTCCAGATACGTACAGTAATGGCATAAAAATTGTTTTATAATATTTCTAACAAAATTTGGTTATATTCGAAGCGGAAAACCCCATTGAAAAGTTTAAATCTGCCTAAAAATGTGAAATTTCGTCGAGAAATATGTATTTCTGCCCGTAAATCGATATTTTTGTAGCATTCAACATTTTAGAAAAATCTCTACGTTTATTAGTAAAAATACGACTGAACCTTTGAACTTCCTGCAATTGAGCCAATGGTCATGAAGCCAGCAATCTCCAGATGTGTGCAATTCTCGCGAATAAACCTCCCTAGTCCCACGACGCCCTCCGGCTCGACGCCACCCTTTTGATCCTCGCCGGAAGTGTTCACCTAAAAATCAATTATCAAACTACCAGAACCCCTAACCTGGATCAAAATGTTCAGCTTCCGCTCGCGCTTCCCCATCTCTTTCTCAAACAGTTGCGCGTGTTTCTCGTTGTCCACTGTCTCGACGCAGTAAAGGTTCGGAACTGCACATATTTTTGGGATCTGAAACCATGTCCGATCCAAATTTCTCTGGTACCTTGTTTGATTGAACTTGGCCGATGTAGTGCCATCGGATATCCGGCAAATCTTTGAAAACGCTGCCCTTCTCCTCGAGCTCTTGCACATAGTTCTCGCCAAAGTGCCTGAAAAAATCAAGTTCTCCGCAAAATTTGAAAAACACACCGCTGTCCCACGTCGTAACATTCTTTGATCAAATCTGCGGGTTTTGTCTTCGAAACGGCGACCAGCCTGGTAAAAAAGTTTTTGTTTCTATTGTAATTTATACCTTGGAGTTTTTGCTGTGTCCGTCGCTGCGCCTTGCACTCTTTCCAGGATGTGTAGAATATTCTCCTGAACCACGGTCCGTTCTGTCGTCATCGTAAAGCTCCGAAGGGCCCTGATGAGCATAAATTCTTTTGTAAAAGAAGAGAAAACTTATGATTAAAAATTAATTTCAATGCGAACTATTTAGGTGTAGTAATCGGTTATAAGGACGCGCCAGGCCTATGCACGCGGGAAATCTCCCATCCGCGCCTCCCTCTCTTTTCCGCTGAAACGGGCATGCGCAAATAAACCTGCCAAACTTTGTCAAAATTGATAGTTTTCCGGATTGTAAAATTCAAACCACCATATCGCGCACTAAGGATAGCAAAGCCCGCGTTTCATGGATATCTATTAAAAAGTAAAGCCTTTTATCTGTCGTTTTTTAGCTATCCGGAATTCAAAACATGTTCGGTAAAACAAAGCGGCCGCCAGCATTTGATAATTTGCTAAATTTGGGAACAGACCGTTGATTCAGCTATTTCTTTCGCGTTCAGGTCAAACCATAATGTCGACATTTCGGAAGACATTTATTGTAGCCAGCCGGCGCCTTCTCATAACCCGTCTTATTTTGCTTTCAGGTGATGGATCCATTCAGCTTTGTATTGGCGGCACCCACAAATAAACGATTTGTTAAGAAGCGACGTGTTGAGCCCGAACCTGTATCAGGTAAAGCAACTATCAGTCTCGGATTGATCGTTTTTGGTTTTCTTTCTTGAATTATATGGGTCACGCTCGTGTTAAGGTTACGAAAAGTACGATGTTATCACAAAATTGCCGTATATTAATAAGACTTTGCTATATCTCGATCGATGTGAATAGTTTTACCTTTCTCCATTTCCTAGTTTCGCTCTGTTCCGTTCGCCCTACACAGTTCCTTAGCTCGCCGTCTACACCACCGTCAACTGAAATATGAAATAACAAAAAGGAGCAGAGCAGATATCTTGGTCATAATTTGATGTTAACATCGCGGAAAACGTTATATTACTGGGAGCACGAATTCCAACAGACAGACACGTATGGATTTTTTTTTAAGAAGGAGGCTTTCAATTAATTTATTACACCGCAAAGAACTAAACTATTTCATACTTCTCACATTCATTCTCCGATCCTGAGCACGGCCTATTATATTAAACCACTCCTCAGGGCAAAATCCCTTAAATTACGAAGTTTAAGCACCTCTAAAAGCCGTGTAAAATTTGGGTAGAAGTTTCTTCATAGATGATGTCGAGCCGGAGTCCTCCTATCACTATGAGCAACTGCAGCAGGGCAGTGCCGAGCTAAAGGAGCTCGAGCATATGCTCCACAGCCATTTATCCGACAAGTCCCTCAAGCTGACCGTCCATAAGGCCGACAAAATCCACAACCCCTGGCTATCGCATCGGGTATACCATCATACATTGTCTCTCTAACACCAGTTCCAGTTTTCAAAGTATTGTAAATGGCTGAAGGGAAAGGGCTTTCCAAATACGGAGTCCTGGGGCTTCCAACAAACCCACTACACGAAAGATGAGGTTTGCTTGCACTTTTACAACGGATTTTCCTTGTTTAGCGCGCTTATATTGCCACCGAGGGTCTGGCCGTCGACAATTCGATCAATGACGATTTGGGAGATCCTAAAAATGGCGTCTACCTCTCGAAGCACGTCGATATGGTCTCACAGCAATGCTTCGCCTTCACGACTCAAGGCCAACCGCTAGCAGTTGACATCCTGGTTTGCAAGATGGCCCTCGGCAAGACGATGATGGTGAGCAGGTCTCCGAATATGCTATTCTGTTTTTTAGGTGGGCATGGGATCAAAGGATCTGGACCCGAGCCCGAGCTACACTTCGAATGCCGTCAACCAAGCGCAACAGGATCGGAATTCTCGCACGGTCGATCGCATCGATAGCTGTCGGAGAGACATGGTAAATAATTGCAATCGGGTATTTGGGTCAGAAACAACTTTAAAAGTCTTCTTTCTGGGTCGTTATCGGGGTAAAAAAGATGTTGTTTTGTTCTAAAGAGCCACCACAGCCCAATAATCAAATCAACGCCATTAATATAGCCTTACTAAACATTTGTAACTATCAAAACATCGTGAAAAATCTTAAAATTTTTGAAATGTTGACTTTTTAGATAAAATTATAGAAGAACATTGACAATCATCATACATTTCAGTTTTGTTAAATTTTTGACAATTTGGTCATTGTTTATCCATAGGGAAAATACGAAAAACATGGTAAAATACGCTGGTTTTTTGTACTGGGCAGATATCGCTATATCAAAATCTCTGGTTTCCACGGCTCAATAAAATTTTTGGCATCGAAACCCGCAACTTATTTGCTTTAGGTATTTCTGTATGAGCTCGACTCGAGCCTGGAGCCGCTTATTGTCCCCTCTGGCGTCTTGCCATACGCCTACGTCACTGTCAGTCTCGACAAAAATTTTGCAAGCGCGCCGATGATGAAAAGGCGAGTGGCGATTCATGTTTTACCAGCTTTACAGATAAATTGTGACATTTCTAACGTTATTTACTTTTAGCAAATTGACCCGCTACGACCTGCAGCCATCTGTGTATGAAGGACCGCTCCAGCTACTCGGCTTGATGCTGCCGATTTCACTTACCTCACCTGTTGACGCGCTCTGGAAACCAGAAATTTTGTCAGTTTTTTATGCGTTTTTTGCGATGCCAGATGAGTAAAAATTTTAGTAAACGTTTTGAGCCCTTGATTAACTTTTTTCTTTGATTGAGGGCTAGAAATTATGAACTATAGATTTAGTATAATTGATGTATTTTGAAAATTCCGCTCTCAGACCTTATGTATTCTTTCCCTTTCAGGTCCCCAGACCTAGACTTCTCGACGCTAGCCACCTGGAAAGCAGCCCTTGATGACCCAATTCTCGGCGTAGGTTTTCGTGGCGCTTGCGTAGCACACTTTTTCCAGGAATTCATGGAAAAGGACAATCGTGGTCTTCTCCTGCGCAAGCCCTACATATCGGTATTCAACGGATTGATTTCTAAAAACGTTTCCAATTACCAGTTGAAAAGCGGATGGATGGCCACCTACTTTCTCGTGAGACCAGAAGCGGATGGGGAGCGCTTTAGAAGCCTTGTCAGTGCGCTCACCAACACGAGGACGGTGGGTGTGGATACGCTTTTTCGTGGCCGCACTTGTGAATAGGTGCCTGACGTAGCGGTTTTAAGGGCGCATTTTTAATTTTTTTTTGATTTTTTGACATCTAGTTCGCTCCAGCGTTCGGAAATGCAAGGTTGAAGCGTTGGATTAACTATAAAAGCTTTAGAAAAACTATGCCGGTTGCCATTTTTTATTGAATATTTCCATTTTTTATTTAGAATTGAATTTTTATTTTATTAATTTAGCTGCTGCTCGTGGTCGAAGGCGATTTCCAAGTGTCCCTCATACCGCCTGGTGAGATCAGCGACCACCTTGGATTTCCTGCATTGACCGCCGGACCTCATCTCCATTTGATCCTCACCAAAAATCGCCATCTTTATTCCGGCAGCCGTCTGGATAGCAATGTCGAAATGTATGTTTTTTTGGCGTCATCCAAATCTCCACTAATTTATGGTATTTTTTTCGTTCTAGGAAGGGCACAACGCGCTATCCAAGCGTTATCGACGAGGTTGACCCATCTCAACCGCTACTTGCCGACATGATCCTCGAAGACCATGCCAATCTTATCGACGGCGACTCCGGCATCAACGCATATGTTAGGAATGGAAGAAGTAGGTTTTTTCTAGGCGTTGTATAACACTCCCGGTCGAACCTACAAATTCATTTGTTTTAGAAGCCGAGAAGGACGGAAAAGCCGCGTCGCGGGAAAAGCCGTTGTTGCCTCCTTTCGGCTCCGAGATGCTGAAAAGCACACAATTGTCTATGCGGCCGCCAAAAAGTGATGCCAAAGGTCAGCGATTTTTGCTAGTCATCTGGTCGAAAAATACTTGTGTGAAAAGTCGACCGTGCGAAAATGGTAATGTTCTGCTGAACGATGATGCTTCTGCTTATTTCTCACGCCTTTTGCGAAAGCCCAAATGACATTTTTTGGAAAGCCATTTGAGAAAACACAGCTGAGACGGCGCTTACGCCTTTTCACAGAGTTTTCGAAAAAAAAACATGTAACTTGGGCAAGGAAAAATGCCGAAGTTTGAACAGATCGCTTTTTCGAGCAAAGGATTTTCGAACACAGTAATCCTAATGTTGTTTAGCGATCAACGAAGGAAAAGCGTCTGACGTCCGCCCGGTCAAGTCTTCATCAAATGATGATGCTAAAAATTCAAAGGAAGATCCGCGGTCCAAGCGTCCGAACCCGGAAGTCGAATATGAACCGAAATCGCCTACCTATGGCGAAATTGATGACATGGCACCGGTCGGGGATCCTCGAAAGGTTCCCGCGAAGCCCGTAGAGGAAGTGTACGAACCGAAATCCCCGACTTACGGCGATATTGACGATCTGGAGCCCGTCTCGGCAATGTTGGACCCGCGGAAGCAGCCGCCGGCAGCCACGTCGGTGCCTATCGTCGACTTCCGGAGTATCTTATCTTCCGGTGGGCTATTTGTTGAGAACGTTAAAAACTCCTACGAAACTCCTACCGCTTCAGGGGGTGTTTTTCTGGGGAATCTTTCAAAGAAAAATGCTCAATACAAATATCCTCCTTTTAGGCGGCAGAGCTGCGACGAAAGAAGAACGCCCAGCCAGTGAAGCACAGGCTGAGGACGAGTCTCCCAAGCATCCCCCCAAGAAGTCCCATGCTCAAGAGCCGCGGAAGCGGTTATCTGAACTCCCGATGCCACCAAAGGCCATGAATAAGGTAGCGTGCCTTTTGAGCATTTTTCTACCTTTACCGTTTGTAGGAAGAGTACGACCCGGAAACGATGGAATTTTCCACCGACCTCCACGGCTTTGATGCAGTAAACAATTTTTTGCTTGATATTTTATTTTTCTTAGGACGCAAGCCCTGCCCCGTCGCCGCGAAATGACGATCTGGACTCATTAGTGCGTGTTTCTACGTCATTTAACGATTTTTTTGCAGAATGGAGCTTCATCGCCTAGCCATGCCGACGAAGAAGACCTGAGACCCGTCAATCAATTTGTAAATTTTAATTCCGTGCTCATGATGATTTTTCAGGAGCCCCTTGTTCAACCGCAAGAACCGCGCCCCGCTATTACCATGGTACGCTATTAATTCAGCCTTTTTCCTGACTATAACAATTGATGTAAAAAATTCTAAACTTTACGATCTATTTCTAGCATGACGACGAGCCATCAAACCACGCCAACCATTTTGCCCTCGCCAACATTTTCGGAATGGCCTCCCGGCCGCAGGTAAGGGCCATTTGCGCCGCATTTTACAAACAAAATTTTCGCTTCAGCCCAGGGGTGGGCAAGGTAGGTAGATCTGCAAAATGGGGACTGCCGGGATTTTGGTGGCGGGGCAGGGACTGCCGGGAGGGCAGGGGAAGACGGCGCGGAGCGCCGGAAAAAATTTGAGATTTTTAACAATTCAACATTGCAGGTAACAAGTATTTCATCGGGAAAACGGAAAGAAGCATTTGTTTGAATATTTGAATTATTGCATGTAATAAGCATTGGGGGTTCTTGGGTACTCAGTAAATTGGAGAATCGAACATCGAACCATATCCTGCATACCCAACCGGCTGTCCGTCTTCGAGACATTTTGGGGGTTTTAAATGAAAAGTGCCTTTTTGAGGGTTTTTCCGGATTAATTCCGCAATACCATGATTTGCAGCTATGGGAGCGGTATCAAATTGTAGAGCTTGTTATTCCACATCGAACCATACCTCACACGGCCCACCGGCAGTCCGACTTCATGGACATGTTGGACTACCAGACCGGAAGACCTGGTTTTTTCGATGTTTTTCCGGCATAATTCCGGAATACGGTAATTTGAGGGCCTGAAAGTGTCACTAGATTATAGATCTCATCATTGCGCGTCGAACCATACCTCACAAGGCCCACCGGCAGTCCGACTTCATGGACATGTTGGACTGCCGGACCGGAAAACCTGGTTTTTCAAGGTTTTTCCGGCATAATTCCGGAATACGGTAATTTGAGGGCCCGAAAGTGGCACGAGATTATAGATCTCATCATTGCGCGTCGAACCATACCCTACATGTCCTTTCGGCAGTCCGACTTCGAGGAAATGTTGGACTGCCGGATTTGAACCCGCATCTGCAAAATGAAAAAAACGGGTTTTTGAGGACCGGGTCGCGACCCTTTAGGGGCCCATATCTCGGGGCCCCAATAGCGCACCGGGACGGTAGATAGCTCATTTTGTAGCTCAGGCTTGGGGCTATCTGGTGGTGTATCAGCCTTCTTAAGGAAACGTAGGAGGCCGGAGATCCTGGACTGCCGAGTTTGAGGCCATTTTGCAGGAGCACATTTTACGAGTTTTTTCTAAAAATCATATCTCGATAATTTCTCGATGGATTTGGCTCAAATTTTCGGAGGAGATGGACCGTAAGCTGTTCTATCCAAGGCATACAAAAGCGAAGCGTCGGCAGTCCGATTTAGGAGGTAAAAAGAGCGATTTACATTCTGCAGACATTTTGCAGGCGCGGGTTCAAATCCGACAGTCCAACATTTCCTCGAAGTCGGACTGCCGAAAGGACATGTAGGGTATGGTTCGACGCACAATGATGAGATCTATCATCTAGTGCCACTTTCAGGCCCTCAAATTACCGTATTCCGGAATTATGCCGGAAAAACCTTGAAAAACCACGTTTTCCGGTCCGGCAGTCCAACATGTCCATGAAGTCGGATTGCCGGTGGGCCTTGTGAGGTATGGTTCGACGCGCAATGACGAGATCTACAATTGGGTGCCACTCTCAGGCCCTCAAATTACCGTATTCCGGAATTATGCCGGAAAAACATCGAAAAACTAGTTTTTCCGTTCCGGCAGTCCAACATGTCATGAAGTCGGACTGCCGAAGGGTCATCTTGGGTATGGTTCGGCGCGCAATGACGATATCTACAATCTGGTGTCACTTTCAGCGTGAAAAATTAACATCTTACGAAAATAGAGCGGAAACCCCTATAAAATAACCCTATTTCCATATATCCGTTCGAACAGCTCAAGGATAACGGACTGCCGACGGGACATATACAGTAACGGACAAAAGTTTATCACCCTCGTTTTTCCGACCTTCTAGAGCGATTTCCCGGAAATCCCCGGTCATAAAACGTTCAATTTACAATTTACTAGATGTAAAATTACACGCTGATTCCGAATTTGATACTTTTAGAGCCGAAAAATTTGATTTTCAGGGCCAAAATTGCGAATAACTTTTTACCCTAAAACACGGTCAAAAACTAACTTTTTTCTGTGACGTTTTCGAGGTGCGCCATTGTGATATTCGGAATCTCCGATGTCAAGTTAGCCGTAATTAGTGTTTTCCGGATTTTTATTGGGTGTCTAGATACCATTTCCGGAAATCGAGCAGTTAGCCTTCGACGGGCCTTTAAAAGAGATTTTTGGCGTATTTCAATAGCGGATCCGGATTCTACAGGGTCGATTACATCAGAAATAGTGTGTTTAAAATGCGAAGAAAACAAAATTATTTTTCTAGAAGCATTTGTTTAGAAAGCGCAACCGCGAAAAGTCAGGTTGTGGAAAGCAGGGCTCGAAACAGGTCAAAAACGATTTTTCGCGGGTTTCTTTTGTATCACATCGGAAAGAGCACTATCGAATGTGTAAGAAAATATTGTTTATGGTACGAAACGGAGAGTTTTATTTTTGGCCATTTTGTTAAGCGAAATCGCAGGACCGGGGGCCACAATTTTTCGGTCGTCGACGACAGTTCTTCTTCTTAATTTTCTCGACTGTTGGAATCGCTAAAAAATTTGGAACAAATAAATCTTGGGTAATTCGATATCGTAGATTCCGAATTTGCTAACGAAAAGTTGCGAAAATGACAGATTAAAAAGTTAGCATATTTTGGTTTTTGGGTTTCTGGCGGCTTCCGATCAATAAATCTCGGATAGTTGAGAACACTTTGTTCTTTGAACAATGTATTTCTACACATTCGATAGTGCTCTTTCCGATGTGATACAAAAGAAACCCGCGAAAAATAGTTTTTGACCTGTTTGGAGCCCTCCTTCTTACAACTCGACTTTTCCCGGGTGCTCTTTCTAAACAAATGCTTCTAGCAAAATAAGTTTGTGGTTTTCGCAAAAGAAACTGATGATTCCTAGTGTAATCAACCCTGTAGAATCCGGATCCGCTATTGAAATACGCCAAAAATCTCTTTTAAAGGCCCGTCGAAGGCTAACTGCTCGATTTCCGGAAATGGTATCTAGACACCCAATCAAAATCCGGAAAACACTTATTACGGCTAACTTGACATCGGAGATTCCGAATATCACAATGGCGCACCTCGAAAACGTCACAGAAAAAGTTTGTTTTTGACCGTGTTTTAGGGTAAAAAGTTATTCGCAATTTTGGCCCTGAAAATCAAATTGTTCGGCTCTAAAAGTATCAAATTCGGAATCAGCGTGTAATTTTACATCTAGTAAATTGTAAATTGAAAGTTTTATGGCCGGGGATTTCCGGGCAATCGCTCTAGAAGGTCGGAAAAATGAGGGTGATAAACTTTTGTCCGTTACTGTAGGCTTATTATATCTTTAAGATGTTCATCTACAGCTTTTCCTTTAGGTAAAACCAATCCCGCCCAAAGATCAACAACGGCTGGTCGAGGCCGAGCAAGCTGTTAAAGCCCTCGGCCAAGAAGCCATTGAAGCCGCTACCGTGATGAATCGCCTCCTCTCGATTCCGCACGTCACCGACACGGCCGACGCAGAGAAGATGATGACCGAGGCTGGGGCTAAGGTAGGAAAGAGAGAGAGAGCGAGAAAGAGCGAGAGAAAGAGAGAAAATCATCCAATTGAACTCTTTAGGTTGACGCCGTCGCGGAACTTGTACAAGATAAGCTCAGAAAAGCCAAGGACCTCGACCAACTCGACATCGAGTTCAACGCCAAGAAGGCCGAATTCGAAAAGTGGCTAAATCGAGCTGAAGATGAAGCCGCGGCCATTGGGCCGTTGAAGACGAGCGCGGAGGAGTTGAAGGAGCAGAAGAAGGAGTGCGCCGAGCTGATCGATCGACTGCCAGAAGGGCAGCCCAATTTGGAGGCGTTGGAGAGGATGTCGATGGCTATTGCGGAGTTGGAGACGGTTCCTGGTAGGCTTATTTAGCTTTGCTTCGGCTTGGGCTTAGTCTTAAACCCGCAAAGTAACCACGAAGCCACTCCTATTTTTAGGAAGCCGCGCAAGCAGCGTCCCACGCAACGTCATGGACCTACGCTCCCGCTACGACCAGCTCGGCTCGTCGCTCCAAGACCGCAGCGACCGCATCGGCGAGCAGCTCGACAAGACCGCACAGCTTGAAGGCCAAGCTGAAGCAGTCCATCGGTGGATCGCCGAGCAGCGAGCGAGACTAGCTAATGAGGTATGTTTAAGCTTGGGCTTAGGCTTAAGACAGGTTTCGCTTACGTTTACCCGGACGAATCCTACCAACACCTTTTCAGCTCCCCCTCGAACTCAACGACAACGCCGTAAAAGCTGCACGCGACAAGCTGGAGAAGATCGAGAAGGATTCCCGCCAAGGCCAACGGCAAATGGATGAAGTTCGAATGCAGGTTGGTAGATGACCTGACTTTCTCTAACTTTTTGATCATCCACAGGCTCGAGAACTCGCGCGCACCAACGCGGAAGCCGGGCGGACGATTGGACAGCTCGAGAGGGCTTTGGACCTTGAATGGGAGGCGCTGCAAACTGGGCAAGATGCCGCACGGAAGCGCATAGATCAGGCAGAGAAGGTTGTTGACCGTCTTGGTCAGCTCGATCGGTGGATTGGGGGCAAGCAAAGGCTTGTTGATGCTCTACCGGCACCGTCGACGGAGCCACATGAGGCCAAGGGGTTGAGGAATCATATTGATATGTTGAAGGTGAGTGAGGAGCAAGAGTTTGGTCTTTCTCACTCTTTCTCTCTCTCACTCTCTCTCTCTCGCTCTCTCGCTCAAGATTGCTCTTTCAGCTCGACGCCGACAACGAGCAGTCCAGTCTCGACCAAGTCGCCAACCTGGCCGAGAAGCTCCTCAACGAAGCCGAGAACGAGGCCGACAAGGAGGCCATCCGAAACAGGATGGAGGAGCTGAAGAAAAGGTGGGGCTCCCTCGGCCAGAGCCTCGATTCTCGTGACGAACAAGCCCGCAGCGCCGCACATCTTGGAGCTGATATCCAGCAGCTGGACCGCCAGATCAAGTGGGTTTTTTGTAGATGAGCAAAAGTTGAAGCCAAGCCTAAGCCTAAGCATCACAAAAAAAACTTCTAGAAAATCGCTACACGACCTCGAACGTGAAGTCGATGCGGCTAGCCGACTCCCCTCCAACGAGATCGAGAAACAGCTGGCCTTGTTGGACTCGTTGAAGCAGAGGGAGGGATCGGTGGAAGAACTCATCGACGCCCTTGCCGAAAAGGAAGCGGAAGCCGGCAGCATCGGCATAGACGCCGGAAACCGTGCGGAAATTGCTGATATCACCCAGGGGAACAGGACGAAGGCTGCTGAGGTAGTTGCACAGGTTTTTGAGCAAGTTCTGGGATTTTTTTAGCTTGACAAGAAGATCGACTCGGTAAAGCAGGCGGCTCTGACAGTGCGTGGCGAGGGTGACGCTCTCGAGAAGCGGCTGGACGCCCTGCTTGGGGACGTGCAGCTGGCAGCTCTAGAAGTGAATAACGTGAGATATTCAAGAGTCAATTCGAGGGCTTGTTCGTCTACTTTCAGGCACCGCCAATCTGCGCGGACCCCACGAAGCTGGCGGAGGCGATGGGACGGTTTGAGAAGGTGTACAGCGGAGTGCTAGGAAGGGAGGGCGACGTCAGCCTGGTCAGGGCCAAGGTGCAAGAGCAGTTGCTGAACAACCCGGAAGCCAAACCAGAGCTTCGGGCAAAGCTTGACCGGCTTGACAAGGAGTGGCCACCACTTTTGGAGGCGACTAAGGAGAAGAGGAACGCTTTGGACAAGGTCAGAAACCCATGAATAGAGTAGATGATATTAATTCTAGGCCAACGAGCTGGTCAAGCAGTTCAAAGACGCCGAGAAGACGTTGAAGCAGCATTTGGAAGATGAGGAAAAGGAATTGGCCAAGGTTAGTGAGGGGTATGAAACGGTAGAGGACCTATTTAAAAGGACTGGTCCCCCTTCCGGCCCTCGGCCCGGGCCCGGGCCCTTCACACGAAGGCGCGCCGGCCCCGCCCGCCCCCCCCCCCCCCCCCCCCAATTATGTTGGGGGGGGGGGGGGGGGGGGAGAAAAAAAAAAAAAGGGGGGGGGGGCGCCCCCCGGCCGCGGAAATTCTTTTGTTTTATTGGCTGAACTAGCCCTTTAAGGCCATCGAGGCGGCCCTTGGAGAAGATAATCCGACAGACGCCTTCCGACCCCTTGAAGCTTCGATCGATCGCAGAGTGAACGAAGCTGAAGCCCTAGATGGACTTGCTGAGAAGTAGGGGGCTGTAGATGATCTTGACCACGATTTTAGGATCGAGAAAACCGCTCCCGGACCGGATGCCCGGCACCTGAAACGTGGGGCCGAAAACCTGCTTGATGACGTCAGAGCTCATGGGAAGAAGGCGAGAACGGCACTGCAGGTCGCCCAGAAAAAGGTTAGCCGAACGTCTTCAAGATGACGAGACATTCTTAGGCCGACCTCCACGCGCGGTTCAAGCGATTGGCCGATGAAGCCTATGGACTTTGCGCTGCCCGTGAAGCTGATCTTGATAGAGATCAAGGGCATTTGAATCGAGAACGCCTTCAAGCCAGTAAGTCGCGGCGTCAGCAACAAGTTCATCACCACATTGCAGAGCTCTCTGAAGTCGAGGCATACTGGGCGAAGACGGGGCGCGAGCTGAAGCAGCTCTCCGATGAGTTGAGCCCGATTCTGCCGGAAGAGCAGGCCCAACAGACCCGCGAGACGGTAGATGAACTGGAGGGGCTGTTTGAGAACCTGTTGGACAAGATGAGGTAAGCTTGTAAGCCTAAGCCAAGCCTAAGCACATCTTCTTCAGATCCGTCGACGGCAAGCTGGCCGAAAAGAAGGACGAAGCCGAGCGCGCGCGCGAGAAGACGAACCGCCTGGCGACGAGGCTGAACTCCTTGTACTCGGTGGGAAATTCGCACTACAACTTAAACTAGGGTCCTTGTAGGACCTCAACGACCTCGAGCCGATCGGGCGCAGCGCGGAGGAGCTGGAGCGTCAGCGCGCGCAGTGCGAAGAGATGGAGTCCGAGCTTGGCGAGCGGGACAAGGAGCTGGCTGACGTTGAAGCCGTTTGGGACGCGGCTGTCAACCACGGAGCCGTCACGCCCGAGCAGTTCGACAACAACCAGCAGCATGTCGACGACTTGAAGAGGGTCAGTTGGTAGATGTATAATTACGCTAATTACGGAAAGTACGGAAATACTCCCGGGCCCTAGAAAATTTTGCTTGTTCTTTTAAAGGGCAAGGAATCGCGATTTTCGCGGTTTTCGGGGTTTTTCGGGATTTTCGGGGTCGGTGTTTTCGCTGTGGGCATTTTGGCTGTCGGGACAGAGGCTGTCAGGATTTTTGCCTGGCAGGATTCCCCATGTAAGCATTTTCCATGTCGGGATTCTGTCTGTCGGGAGCTTGACCTGTCGGTATTTTTAGCTGTCAGGCTTTTGACCTTTCGGGATTTCCGGATTTTGGCTGTCGGTCTTTTTTTCGCTGTCGGCATTTTGCCTTTCGGAATCGCGGTTGTCGGTATTTTGGCCGTTACAGTTTTGTCGTGTCCACCTGTCGGGATTTTCACTGTCGGGATTTCTATCTGTCGGGATTTTCACTGTCGGGATTGCAACCCGTCAGCATTTTGGCTGTCGGTATTTCGAAATAAGTCTCTAAACCCACCAATCGACACTAAAAACTCAACCAAAAACCAAGCCCAGATCCACGAATTCTTTACAAACTTCAAAAGCCCGGCGCCAGGGCTCTGCGTTAAATATGAGCATTTTATAGTCGACTTTTATCGGTCGATGGGCCAGTGAGAGTGCGTGTGAATCATTTCCGCAGCTGTCGAACCCCTGGATTCTCACCAAAAACAGCTATGCTGGGCCTTGGTGTCCAAAAAATTCGATATCCGATCGAATGAACGGATCTGGAATCCAATTCCCGCGCTCGCCCCCATTGCTACCAATTCCGCTGGTATTCCGGTCTGCCACCCAGCGCGCTTGGGTGTACCCTGTCATTAGCTTGCCCCGTGCTCCGCATATGCTAATCACGATCACTGCGATATTGATGCCGTTCCTGTTGTGGAAAGTAGGGGGTTAGGGTAGGCTTGGGCCTATGCTTCGGCTTGGGCTTAGGCTCAGGCTTAGGCTTGAGCTTGGGCTTAGGCTGGGGCTTAAGCTACGGCTTGGGCTAGGCTTAGGCTTAAGCTTAGGCTTAAGTTGGGCTTTGGCTTAGGCATGGGCCTAGGCTTATTTTAGGCTTAGCACAAGCTTAGCTGATTTTTTTAAACCATCCATTTCAGCTAATCGGCAAGGGCAAACGGAAGCTCGGCGACCGCCACAAGAAGATCAACGCCATCGGTGAGGAGGTCGCCAGGGTGGAAAGGTACCTGCTAAAATTTAAAATTTCTACTCGTGATTTAGCGAAGCCAATGCGGTGATCAACGACATTCATCAGTTGCAAGAGTCCCCGGCCCTACAGAACGAGAATGGACTTTCAGAGCCAAAAGCTCAAGCCGAGGTGAGCACGAGTTTCTGAATCTCATTTCTAAAACTAAGCCAAACTTAACCCACTTTTTTCAGGCCCTCCGTCAACTCAAAGATCAGCTAAAACCCACTGCAGAACGAGCTAAAGCCGTCCAGGGTGAATGCAAGGCGCTGATCAAGTCTGCGGCTCCTGAAGCTGACACCAAGCAGCTGGTACGTTGAGCAACAGCTTTTCCAAATTTCCCGCTTTTAGAGCCAAATCCTACAAGACGTCTCCAAGGCCCTTGGCGAAGTCGATGCCCAGATTGGCGCCCGACAGCTCGCTGTTGATGCCGCCGTGCAGCAGATGGGCAGCTACAACGATGCGCAGAGGGTAAGCTAAGCCTAAGTAAGCCAAAATGAGCTTAAACGAATCCAAAGTTAAGCTAAGTGCAAGCCAAGCCAAAGCTAAACTAAGCCTAAATTAAGCTAAGCTAAGCACAAGCTAAGCTTAGGTTAAGTCTACCTAAGCGCAAGCCAAGCCTATTTCTAGGACCTCCAAAACTGGCTCGAAGAAACCGAGGAGCTAGTCGACAACCAGAAGCTCCCCTCAGCAGACGCCAAAGTCGCTCGTGCTCAGCTCCCGAGCTATGATGTCATCCTGAAGCACATCGAGGACAAGCAGGCCTCAGTTGATGGCTTCCAGCAGATGATCGGCAAGCTGGCCGCCCTCACTTCTGATGCTGACGAGAAACGGGCGCTGTCGGCAAAGGCTGACGAGGTAAGAATGTAGCTGGAATTCTAACCTTCCTTTTTCAGATTACCGGTCGATATGAGGAACTGCTAGATGGTGCGCAACGCGGCCAAGCACGTCTACGAGACGCTGTAGATCTGGCGGAGAAGCTGGGGAAGGAGCTCGGGCCGTTCGAGCAGTGGATAGGGAGCACCGAGAAGCGGTAAGGGGGTGTAAATCGGCTGGCTTGAACCTAAGCCTAAGCGTAAGACTGAGCCTAAGCCTAAGATAAGCCTAAGCTAAGTCTGAAACCCAAGCCTAAGCCTAAGCATAAACTAAAAGTAACCCTGAACCGAAGCCTGGGCTTAAGCCTAAGCCCAATACGGATAAACCTAAGCCCACGCCTAAGCCAACTTAAGTCTAAGCCTAAGCCCAAGCCTAACCCTCTCTTCTTTCAGCATCTCCCAACTCGGTAAACTTCCCACAGACACCGAACGTCTCGTGGCCCAAGTCCGAGACGTTGAGGCCATCCAGGACGACATCGACGGCAAGATCGAAGCCGTTCAGAAGCTCTGCCAGGTTTGCTACCAGTAGATGACCACCTCAACTTGCTTCTACTTCAGCTCGGTCCCCGCCTCGCCGCCCTCGTCAGTGTCGAAGAAGCCGGGGCGCTTGAAGCCCAACTTACAGCTGCTACCGCCAAGCATGGACAGCTTGCCGACAGGTTTGAAAAGACTCGTAGAAGACGTCGATCGCTTTCAGAACTGAACAATGTCGAATCGGGCTCGAGGCGATGGCCGAGCAGGTGTCGAACTTTGAGCAAGACGTCGAAGCGTTGGCTGAGTGGCTGACAGCTATCGAGCAGGATATGGCTGATGTTGAGGAACTGCCGATCAATCCTGACGAGTTGTTGGAGCAGACAAATTTGCTATCGGTACGCAGCTTCTTATCAACGTTAATAGCAAGCCTAAGCCTAAGCCTAAGCTAAGCCAAATTCCTTCAGGAACTTGTCGAAAACGTCACTGAAAAAGACGCGCTCGTCTCCAGCGTGTGCCAGGTTGGGAAGGAGTTATGCCGAGAAGCGGCCGCGGAAGATGCTCTTGCACTGCAAGCCCACGTCGAGAAGCTGAAACACCGGTAAGGGGGCTTAAAAATCCAGGAGTTCTAGGCCTAAACCCAAGCCTCGGTCAAGCCAAGCCTAAGCCTAAGCCTTAAACCTCAAATTCAGATACATCCGAGTGGCTGGTTGTGCAGATGAAAAGCTGGCCCTGCTCACCCGAGCCATCCCCCTGTCCGATCAATTCCATGATGGATACGACGGCGTGATGGCTTGGGTTGAAGCAGTCGAAGCCGATCTACACCAAGCTGATGGCTTCGACATTGACACCCAGCAGCAGTTGATCCACTCGTTGGAGATTGACATTCAGGAATGGAGACCCGAGGTGAGGTTGAGCTAAATCTTAAGCGAAGTGGGCTAAGCTAAGCTAACCAAGCCCGGGCGAGGTCGAGAACAAGCTAATTTAAGCGTAAGCTAGGCCTAAGCCTAAGCATAAGCATAAGTCTAAGCCAAACATAAGCATATTCCCAAGTCTGGGCCGAAGTTAAGCAAAAGCCTAAGCCGAAGCCGAAATCCAAGCTTAAGCCCAAGCCGAGCCTAAACCTAAGCCAAGCCTAAACCAAGCCTATGCCTAAGCCAAGCCTAGGCCAAGCCGCTGTAAGCCCCGGCCAAGGGAACGCTATGCTTCACCACCTGAATCACACTTTACGACCCAGATTGATACGACCGCTCATAGCTCGGGCACTTTATATCGATCCCTCCATCCCTGACCACCTTGAAAACGTTGTAGGTCGACGCCCTCGTCGCCGCCAGCTCCCAACTCCAACAGCTCGCCGGGCCACCCCGCGCCGACGAACTCTACGCACACACCGCCGAGATGCAAAAGCGCGTCAACCAGATTGCCGACCAGGTCAATCGACGTGCCGAACGGCTCGAACTCGCTGACCGGGCAACCCGAGGAGTGGTAGATGAACTCGACTACGCCTTGGAGTGGTTCAACGACGCCAAGGAGCGCGTGATGCATGCCGAGCCACTGGCTATTGATCCGACGTACTTGAATGTGAGTCAGGGCTTGGATTGAGAAGACGTACATTTAGACGCAACTTCGGCATCAGAAGGCGTTGAACGAGGACTTGCTGGATCAGCAGGCAAAGTTGAGGAACACGGCGATTGACTGCAGGAAGGTGGCCAGGCAACTTGGGTCTGATGGGGGGACAGGATGCGCTGCTACTTGAGAAGGTAGGAGGGGCTCGATGTCTCTCTCTCTCTCTCTCTCTCTCTCTCTCTCTCTCTTGTTTTCTATCTGTCTCTCTTTTCTTCCTCCTTTTTCCTCCTCTTCTTCTCTCTCGCTCTCTCTCTCTCTTTCTCTCTCGCCCGTCTCCCCCCTCTCTCTCTCTCTGTCTGTCTCGCCTTCGCTCTCTCTCTCCCTCTCTACCCCTATCTTTCAGGCGGAAGTAGCCATGCAGCTGAGCGATGAAGTCTCCCAACTGTGCAAGGAAAGAACAGAAATTCTTGGCCAAGTAAGTATCCCTGAACTCCTCCAACTCCTCGTTTAGACCCTCGCCCACGTCGACGAGATCGGCCACTCGTTCGAGGACATGAACCGCTGGCTCGACGAGGTCGAGCGAGATCTAGCTGGTCAGCCATCCGTCACGACAGCTACTCCTTCGCATGAGTTGGCCAAGCAGCAGCAGCACAACTTGGTGAGTTGGAGACGGAAAGAGAGAGAGAGAGAGAACGAGAACGAGGTCCAATAATTCCAGGAGCTCTCCGCCGTCATCGCCGCCCAAACCCCATTGGTCGAGCGCTTCGAGTACAACGTCAACTCCCTTGCCGAACTCGTCGGCCCCGCCGATGTCCAAGCTCTGCGCCAAATCTACGATCAAATTGTTGGCCGCTACAATGACGTGAAAAACCAAGTGAAATCGAGAGGAGAAGCCATTGACAGTATCTTGGATGCGACAGAGGGTACTTTATCGCTTTTATAACGATTTATCCCAAATTTTAGCATTCGGCGATCGTCTCGACGTCTTCTTGGCGACGCTGGAAGGAGCCGCAGAATCGCTACGTCAGCCAGCCGCTGTGTCGGCAGACCCTGGGTTGCTCCAGAATCGCATTGCCGAGAATGAGGCGCTTTTGGACTCGTTGAGGGAGAAGGTATGTGATCTCGAGCCAAGCCAAAGTCTAAGCCTAAGCCGAGTGTAAGCCAAGCATAAGTAAGGTACGCACGAGCTAAGCCTAAGCCCATACTTAAGCTTAGGCCTACCTAAGCTAAACCTAAGCCTAGCCGAAGCACAAACCTTGATTAAGCTAAACTTAAGCTAGAACTGGAGCTAAGTTATACTTCAGGCGAGCCTAAGCCGAGCTTAAGCCTAGGCCTGTCTAAGCTTAAGGCTAAACCCAAACGTAAGCTAAACTTAAGCCTGACCTAAGCCTAAACCTAAGTTAGACCTAATTCTAAGCCTAAGCTCGACCTATACGCAAGCTTAAGCCAAGCCGAAGCTAATAAGCCTAAGCCTAAGCTAGCCCAACTTTTCCAGGAAGCCGCCCTCGACGCGATGAAGGAACGAGCAAACGAGCTTCTCGCCAGGGCACAGCCAGGCGATGCTGCCGCTTCAGAAGTGGCCGCCAAGATCCAGGCCCTCGAGCAGTTGTGGGGCGAAATCGGAAGAGGTGCCGAGATGCGCGGCGCGTTCCTCAACGACGCGCTCGCCAAGGCGCACCAATTCTGGGCCGAGCTCGACGACTGCCAGAAGGCCATCGACGACTTGAAGGTGGGTTTTGCGGGTTTAGAAGGACTGAAAATAGTACTGTACTGTACTACTGTAGGGATTGAGGTACTGTAGGCTTCTAGTATTGCGTTACGATATCAAAATTACCATAAAAATATAAAAAATAGTGGAAAGGTATCGATTTACGACATGTAATGAAGACAGCGTCGCTAAAGATAATACTAAATTTTACTATTTTACGAGTAAATACCTATGTTTTTTTAAAATCTATCCAATTACGACACTTAATTCCAATTCCGGTATATCTGTTTACGACATGTAAATGATTTATAAAAAAATAAATTCTTCAATTGCCTCATCAAATTCCGGGTTATTTTGAAAATGTCGAAATTTTATACTGTCGTAAGTTCGGAATTTCGAAATTTACATAGGCAAATCTCGCGCAAAAAAGGGCCAAATCCTATGCAAAAAATGATGTCGATATTACGATTTTCGACGTTTTATCGGCAATATGAAATTTTCGATTTAGAAAATTTCGGCGTTATGAATTTCGATATTACAAATTTAAAAATTGTGTTTTTCGACATTGGAAATTTGGCTCTTATTTCGACAATGATTTCGATATTACGTTTTCGAAATTCGGATTCGACTTGGTTGGCATTCTGAAATTTCGAGATTCTGAATCTTGAATTTAGGCGTTTCGAAATTATCACGACTAATCCAAAATTCTAGGCCCGCCTCGAGACCCTGGAGCCAGCCATCGGACAACCAGAACGACTACGCGAGCAGCAACAGGGCCTCACCGATATCGATGGGGCAGTGAGAGACACAAGGCCCCGCATCGACAGCCTTCGGTATGGACTGTGGTCTAGGGGATAGCATGCGCGCCTCTGACCCACACGACCCGGGTTCGACCCCCGTCGCAGGCACCTGCTGTTGCCATTGCCTTCAGATGGTGACTTCCTTGAGACCTGCTACAGTAACTGGCCCCTTGTTTGACAGTCTGCCCAGCTATTGGGATGGATTGATAGAATTGGGGTCACATTTTAGGGTTTTGTTGTTTTTTGAAACCGCACTGGTTCTAAAAAAATACTGTAACTCGGTCGTTTTAGCTCCGATCACTATGTATATTTTTGCCGTAGATGCCAGAGGCTACAAACTACACACAGAAAAAATTTCAGGGTTAAAGATTGTAAAATTATTTAAGAAAAACATTTTTACATTTTTCAGAAACTCTTCAATGGTGTAATTTCGTTTATTTACGTCCGATTCTTACGAAAATTCTACATTAATTGTCAAAAGCTGTGAACAATATTCCAACCAAATCTTCTATTTAAATTTTAACAAATAAAAAATTGTTCACAAAAACTAATTTTATACGCATGGTGGACTTGCTCGACTTTTCTTGATTTTTCTCAATTATTTTTGAAATCGATTATCTTAAAAGATTTTCGTGGAGACGAGCTAGCAAAGGCCATTTAGGAAGTGACAAAACCCCCATTTTTTAGACATGCCGAAGCCCAACTTTTGGCCATCATCCCCGAGGAGGAGCAGATGGTGGTTGGCCAGCAGGTTGAGATGGTGGAAGCGGGTCTCGGCACGATTACAAAGGTATCGAGATCATTTAATTAAGATTTTATTGTTTTAACATAATTTAGCTGTTCTCCGACAAGAGCCTCCACCTCGGCAAGGCCATGGAGGAGGCCATGCAGTTCCACGACGACCTGTCGGCGCTGCACGAGTTTTTGGAGGCTGCTGAGCAGGTAAAAAACTACTCTCTCTCAAACTCTCGCCCTTTCTCTCTCTCTAACTCCCTTTTTAGCGCCTCCACTCCATGGGCCCAGCCGAAAACGTGGCCGTCGAGGAGATCCAACCCAAGCTCGAGGAGCTCCAGCTTTTCCGGTGAGCATGAGGTGGTAGATGCTCATTAAAGTCTGAAATTGCAGAGCCGAACTTGACGATCACGCCGTGCTGAAAGAAGAAGTCAACCAGAAGGCACACGGCCTGACAATTGGCCGTCCTGCGCATCAAACTGCCGCAGTGAGAGTGCCGATCGCCGGTAAGTTCTCTCTCTTCTCGCCCTCTCTCTCTCTCTCTCTCTCTCTCTCTCTCTCTCTCTCTCTCTCTCTACCTCCCCATTCCAGAACTCAACGGCCGATGGTCCAAACTCTACGGCGACATTGCCGACCGTGAGCACAAGATCGAGAGGGCCATGCTCGAGATGGGACGCCTTGGCGAAGCCGTAGCCCAGCTGACCGCTTGGATCGAAAAGACCCGGTCCACCGTCCACGACATCGCCGCCCAACCCTCCACCAACCTCCGCGCCGTCGAGATCGCGCAGTGCAAGCTAGCCGTCGTCAACAATGACGTTCATGCTCATGAACCAAGCATCAACTCGATCAATGCCACCGCCAACAAGCTGAGGGCCCAGGGCGGAGACGCTACAACCACCAAACGTGTCGAGGAGATGAACGAAAAGTGGGCCGGGCTTGGAAATGAGCTGAGCGAGCTGTCGGCACGCCTTGAGCGGGCCAAGGGAGCTGCGGAGGACATTGGGGGCGAGATGGAGCGGTGGTTGGCCTATGTGGAGCATGTCGAGTCTCAGCTGGAGACGACAAGGCCGACGGGAGGACTTCCGGAAACGGCTCGCCAACAACTGGACGACTTCTTGGGGTTGAAACGGGAGGTGAGTACTTGTTGAAATTGTTGGGCTAAGCCTAAGCTAAGCCTAAGCTAAGCCTAATCTAAGCCTAAGCCTGATCTAAGCCTAAGCCTAAGCCCAAGCCATTTAGGTCGACCGCAACACCTCCCCCCTCGAAGCCCACGTGGCCATCACCGAGGAGTACCTAGCCGAACACCCCGAAGATGAGGGATCGTGGATTGGGAAGAGTGCCCATACGCTCCGCCATAAATGGAATCGATGCCGGGATCTTCTATCGGATCGGGAGAAGAAGCTGGGGCTCGCCTTGGAGGAGGCCATCGCCCTTGATCACCAGATGAACGACACGGCCCACTGGGTGTCTGGGATCGAGCAGATGCTGGCTGGTACTTTCTTAAAAAAATTCTAGAACAAAACAGAAAAAGTAAAAAGAATTTAAAATTTAAATTTGGGCAACAAAACGTATTTTTTGTATTTTTATCAAAATTTGCCACGTTCTTACGCTTGAAAAACAGGAGTAAAGCCCAAAAACCTTTTTTAGAGCTCGCCCCCGTTGGTCGTCTACCCGAGGTTCTCGCAAAACAAAAAGCTGAGCAGCAACAGATGGCGGAGCAAGTGGCCGACAAGTCAGTTGAATTTGGGTTGAGCATGAACTCAAAAAATTCCAGAAAAACCGAGATGACCGAGATGCAAGCGACGGGCACGCGGATGCAGTACTACTGCGAGAAGAAGGACGCGATTCCGATCAAGAACGGGCTCGTCTCGTTGCGGCACCGGTTTGAAAAGGTTGCGCAGAAGGTTGCTGAACGTGGAAAGGTAAGAGAACTTAAGGGGAGGGTGCTGTTCGTCTTTCAAGGGCTTTTGAACGCTGTAAAAATCATTCCGACCCGATACTATTGACGGGAGTTATGGGTCGGTTACGATTTTTTCAGCAACTCGAGCACGCGCAAGGGGAGACGGACTCATGGCTGGAGAGCGCGAAGGATCTCGAGTTCTGGATGGCCGAGATGGGGATCAGACTCGACGAGGAGGCACCCGGAAGTGCTAACCATCAGAAGCTGCTGGAATGGAGGGACGAGGCAAAGGTAAAGGCAGGAAGGAGATCTTTATCTATCTCGCTCTCTCTCTCTCTCTCTCTCTTCTCTCTTCTCTTCTCCCTCCCCCGCCTCTCCTCTCTCTCCCTCTCTCTCTCTCCCCTCTCCCCTCTCTCTCTCTCTCTCCTCTCTCTCTCTCCTCTCTCCCCTCTCTCTCTTTCTCTCTCACTCTCATTCTCGCTCTTTCTCTCTCCCCCCCCCTGCCTTTCCTCCTTTCCGCTCCCTCCTCTCTCCCTCCTCTCCTCTCTCTTCTCTCTCCCTCTCTCTCTTCTCTCCTCTCCCCCCCCGCCCTTTCCAGGAAGCCCAAGCCGAACTCACCGCCAAACGCCCGGAATACGAGGCGGTACGCAGAAGAGGCCAATCAGTCTGCGACCACGCCCCCAAGGCTGAACGCCGCGAACTTGAGGGACGATCCGACGGCCTGAAGAAGGAGTGGGAGCGGCTCGACAAGATGTCGAAGGAACGTCTCCGAAAGGCCGAAGAAGCCGTACTGGAGAGCGGGGCCTTCGAGGATGCCATCGCCGACCTGGAGGCGTGGTGCGATGCTGAACTCCTTGATGCCGAGACGGACCTGGCTATGGATGTAGGGATTTTTTGAAGAACGTAATGACTTCTGTTTTAGGGCGCGAAGGTGCACGGCGACGTGGAGACGGTCAGGGGACTGCAGGAGAGAGATGCAAAGCGAGGCGAAGAGAGAGCGGTGAAGAAGGGACAAGTCGAGAGGCTGCTCAAGAAGGCTGACGAGCTCGTGCAAAGGGGAGTGGCTGAGGGAGAAGCTGTACTTGAAGCCAAGCACAATCTGCAGGACAAGTGGAGCGCGGTAAGTCGACTTGGTTAGAGGAAAAAGCTTTTGAAGCCTGTGAAGCCGGTTCAAGTTCTCTCTTCGGAAATATCCGGAAAATCCGTTTTCAGAGCTCAAGATTCTCAAGCTCCTCAAGCTCACCTCAGACTCCTAGAAGGCTTTTTTAGACCAGTTTTTTGCGCTGATTCCGAATCTGCAACTAATTTTTGGCAAAAACTTTGATTCTCGAAATATAATCGATTTCTCACGTTTTTCTCGAAAATTCACAACCCAAGATTCATGCTTCTGAAGCTTCTGAAGCCCGCCTGAAGCTTGAGTGAAGCTTTTCTAAACCAGTTTTTTGTGCTGTTTCTAAATCTGCATTCATTTTTCGCCGAAAATAAACTTTGGAGATGTAGCTCATTTTTTTAGAAGTTTAGTGAAATCCGCCAAAAATTGCCAGGTTTTTGCATAAAACCCGGTTTAACTCAAAAAATATAACCCGTATCAAAAATCGGTATGCAGATTCGGAATCAGCGCCAAAAAACTGGTCTAGAAACTTGATTTCAGGGGCAATAAATCAATCCAAAATTCCCAGATCGAAGCCGCCGCGGACGCGCGCGCGGAAGCGCTGCGGAAGGCGATGGAACAAGCCGAAGACTTTGACGCGAAGGCCCATGGGCTGTTGGCTTGGATGGACGGGCTGGACGACAGGTTGAAGGCCGCCGGAAAGGAGCCCAACCTCGACAAGGCCATCCCCGCCGCGCAGGCCGTGCTCGACGAGTTGAAGGTGGGCAGCGTCTTCAAGAAGGTCATCCGTATTTAGGCAGAGGAGGCCAGGAAAGAGGTCGTGCTCGCTCGAGGTCAAGACATTCTCCAGAAAGCGCATCCGAATGCCGAGCAGCCGATGCGGCATTGGAATCGACTGCTGGCGGCTAGGTGGAAGGTAGATGAAGTTTTGGTTGTACTGCTTGGAGTCGAGGGATTCCCTTAAATTCAGAAATCATTTAATTAATTTTTGTTAAGCGCTTATAAAAAATAATTTTCCGCTTTCAGGAAGTCGAAGATCAAGCCCTCGAAAAGGTGGCCGACCTCAAGGAGCAGCGCCAGAAGAGCGAGGAGCGCGAGAAGGCCATCAAGGTAAGCCTAAGCGAAGCCGAAGCTTAACCTAAGCCAAGCCTAAGCCTAAGCTATTATACCGTATCCCTTCAGGAGCTGATCACCTTCGTCACCAAGAAGCGCGGTGAGCTGGGCGACATGATCGCGGCGCCGACGCCTGAAGATTTGGATACGGTAGGTGGAGCACAATTTAAAATTTACTAGATTATGGCTTAAATTAGCGATTTTTAATAAGCTTAAAGCTCTTAAATTTTCCCTTAATTCACGATTTAAACCAATTAAACCAATTCAGGAGGACGCGCTGCAGCTAGTAAGTTTCCTCCCCCTAAAAGTTGCCCTTTATTTGTCCGCCAAAAATTCCTTCTGTTGCCGTTTTCATTTTATACGGTGTACTGCCAGGGCACGCGACGCGTTGCCTTGCTGAACCCCTTGAAGTCGTTGTACTTCCCGCTGTGCCTAAAAAATGGTATTTTCGCGAAAATTCCTGGAATTTCAGGTAGACCGAATGCTGCAAGACTACGAGCTGCTCGACTTTGAGCTGCGAGAGAAGCAGCCGGATGTCGAGGAGACGATCCAGGGCGGCCAGAAGGATAAGTAGGTTTATTTGGATCGTAGCGTAGCGTACAGTAGCGTAACGTAGTCTAACGTAGCGTAACGTACCGGAGTGCAGGACAAAGTAACGTAGCTTAGCGTAGCGTACAACGGTAGCCTAGCCTACTAGCCAACGTAGTGTACCGTAACGCTCCGTAGCGTACCGTATCGTAGTGCAGAGTGTCCTAACGGAGCTTAGCGTACAGCGTGGTAGCGTCTGGTATCGTATGGTGCCGTAGCGTATCGTAGTTTTTGATGGCGTATTGTGGTGTAGTGTAACGCACTGCGGCGTGGCGTATCGTAACGTATGGCATAAGCTTCCGTAGCATAATTCACTAGATACCTTAGGCTGGCGTATCGTATCGTATCAAACGCAAAAAAGCTAAAGCAAACCGTATGCTAAGCGAGCCTACCGTAGCCTACGTAGCGTAACTTCCGTTTTCCAGGAACCCTCGTGCCTCCCAACTCTCAGACGAGTGGAAACGAGTTTGGCTCGATGCGATGGGCCACAAAAACGCGCTCGACGAGGCCAAGGAGATGCTAGAGGAGATGAAGCGGCTGGAGGGATGGGAATGGGAGGATTGGAAGGAGAGGTACGTGGCAAAAATCTAGACGGATACCGTAGCCTAGCGTACTGTAACGTAGCATATATACAAATTTTCCTTTCTCCTTCAGATACTGCGACTGGAACGACCACGCTAAAGGGAGGGTGACAGATCTGTTCCGCCGGATCGACCGGACGGCCACCGGAAATGTGCCAAGACAGGCGTTCATTGATGCCATTATCAATAGTCGTAAGTTTCACGGATTCGACAAAATAGTTATTCTCGCATTGGCTCGTTTTTCGTGCACTTCCGGTCCGGAACCACGACCCTTTCCCTTCCAGGCTTCCCCACCTCACGACTCGAAATGGAGAAAAGTGGCTGACCTGTTCGACAACAACGGCTTCATCAACCATAAGGATTTCACCAACGCCCTACGCTTTGATAAGACGGTATTAGCTGATTTTTTAGCAAATTTAACCTTATTTTAGCGTCGCGTCGAGCCTCGTACTGACGGTGAAAGGATCGCGGTTGAGATTGAGCGCCAGGTGCGCGGATGTTCGTGCTGTCAGCCCTACAAGATTGAGAGGATCGCTGAAGGACAGTATCGGGTGAGTACGCTAGGATACGTGAGGATACGCTGCGCTACGTTGCGCTACATTAAACTACGTTACACACTTTCCCTATGTATCTTTACGTAACGATAGACTGCGTAGCGTGGTGTAGTGCTAGGGTACACAAATCAGAGGGATAAGATCGGCCAAATACGCTGAGATACGATAGGATACGCTCAGATACGCTACGATACGTGCAGATACGTTACGCTACGTAAGCCTGCATCCGGTACATTTACCCTACACTACGATAGCCTGCGTAGCATTACGTAGCGCTGGGGTTTTGGGTGGGGCTTGGTCCCCCCCTTTTTTTTTTTTTTTTCCCCCCTCAACCCCCCCCCCTCTAAAACCCCTCTCGGAAAAACCCCCCCCCCCCCCCCCCCCTATTTAGGGGGATAAAGCAGGGGGACAATACCCGGTGCCTACGCTAGGATACGTTGCGCTACGCTAGACTACATTACACTACGTGGCGCTACGTCACGTTATTTTTAGTACCTTTACGCTACAATACTATACGCAGCGCTACGTGACGTTACTTAGCTTTATTACGGTACTTGACTTTATACGGTACGCTACGTAAAGCTACAGTACGCTACAATACTATACCTTTTCGCTAGGTCACGCTACGACAAGGCTTGTTACCCGGCGCTAGCTCTTTTCTAGCAAAACCTAATCCCAAATTCGTATACAGTACTCTCTGGTCGTCCACCGTACGCCTAACGCCTTTGGACAGGTTACCAGGAAAATTGTGTTAATCGTGGTGCGGCGATCGGCTTCTACGGCTGTCCCTTTCCGCATGAATACTGTTAGCGAATTTAGGCCACGCCCCTAGAGAACCAGAAAATCAGCTAATTTTAAATATTTAGTTCGGCGATACGCAAATCAAGCGGATGGTACGGATATTACGATCGACGGTGATGGTTCGAGTCGGAGGAGGATGGGTGTGTCTCGAGGAGTTCTTGAAGAGCCACGATCCGTGTCGGGCGACGAGTAAGTGGGAGAGAGAAAGAGAGAGAGATAGAGAGAGAGAGAGAGACAGAGAGAGAGACAGGAATACCATAAACATCATATTTTAGAACGCCGTAACGATGTGCTGAACAACCTGCGTGGCAGCAACGAGCGCATCATCCGCGACAGCATGGAGATGTTCACCAAAAACCGTCATGCTCGCTTTGGGTCTTCAGATTCTGAGCCGCAATTTGCGGTGCCGGGACCGATTATTAAGATCAGGTGCGAGAGAGATAGTGTGTGTGAGGGATAGATGGCGAGAGAGAGAGGGGGAGAGAGGGAGTTAGTAGAGCGGGGAGGCGAGAGGTGTGCGGGAAAAAGAGAGAGATGAAGCAAATTCGAGTAACAGCAGAGATCATTGCGCCTAGGGAGCGCGAGAGAGCGAGAGAGAGAGACGAGACAGCAGAGAAGACCATCAGAAATCCAAATTCAAATCCTCCTTTTTCAGAGAAAAAACCGAGCGCAGCATGCCAATGTTCCCGGGGCAACATCGCCCGGGCGGCTCGGCCCATTCCTCGAATTCCCGCCTCCGAACCCCGTCCGACGTCTCGCTAGGAGATTCCCGAATCGGTAGGCTGCTATATACGATATCGAAAGACGCTTCTTACATTTAGGCAAAGGATGGCCTGGGAACTCTCCGTTTGGGTCCCAGCAATCGCTGGATAAGGGGAGCCGACCCCCAAGTAGAGCAAGCGAGAGTGGACCCGATAAGCCGACGAGGATACCTTCGTTGAGGGGAAAGAAGGGAGTACGGTAGGTGGTTATTTGTTTTAAAGGGACTTGGAAGTCAAATTCTACCTGGCAGGCTAGCAGAGATTATTGAGAAAGCGAGCCCAGGTTAGCAGAGATCATTGGGGAAGCGAGGACAGGCTGGCAGAGTTTATTTGAGCTGGATCTTTCCCACTATCGGTGGGGAAAATAAATCCTTTTTCTTAAGATCCGATTTTTATAATATAAATGGTAGTGTTTTTAAACGGTTTCTTCACTACTTTCAAGCGTAAAAACTACACAATTTACAAATTTTATAAAATATACAAATTTATCCATTTTTCAAGCGATATTTCGACCAAATAATTTTATAAATTTTTCGTTGTTTTTTGTTTGAAATATAGCTAATTTGTAAGAGTTTTCTAATACCAGTCCCCAAATTTTCAGATACAACCCGCCACGCCAGCTCTAAGCTCAACACCAAATTTGCGTTTTAGCGATTGATTTATCTTTTTCTACTCAACATTTTATGCAATTTTTGCCCATTTTTGCTCACCAACCATGACTACTGTAGCTTTGATGGGTTTTCGATATTTTTGCCCACTTTTTTGCGCAATTCCCAGATGCTCCACACGCCTTGTTGTCGATGCCGGTTATCAGTTGTTCCCAGAAATGTTTTTTTTTGCGATTGATTCTTGGCCTTTTATGCAAATTATGCAGAACACATGCCTTAAAAAATGCGTCCCGCGATCTGAAAAAGTATTTATGATTTTTTTATGTTTTTTCTGCGTTTTATTATTATTTATTTGCCTTTTTCACGATTTTTCGCCTTTCCGATCCCCGTTATTTTTTGTGGTTGTGTGCAAGTGATTTGATCATGTGGATAAATATTATGAAATTAAAGTTTGCGAAATTTTACACACAGTAAATATCTTAAATTGGCTTCAAAATGAATTATAGAACATTTTATTTATTTTTATTACTTTGTAAAAACACATCGTTCCTAAATAATCTCTCTGCTAGACCGCCAGGGCTTGGAATTAGGCCAGTGGCAGGCTAGCAGAGATTCCTTGAGGAAGGGCAAGCTAGCAGAGACTCTTTGTGGAAGGCAGGCTAGCAGAGATTCTTTGAGGAGGGGCAGGCTAGCAGAGATTCTTTGAGGAGGGGCAGGCTAGCAGAGATTCTTTGTGGAAGGGCAGGCTGGCAGAGATTCTTTGAGGAAGGGCAGGCTAGCAGAGATTCTTTGAGGAAGGGCAGGCTAGCAGAGATTCTTTGAGGAAGGGCAGGCTAGCAGAGATTCTTTGAGGAAGGGCAGGCTAGCAGAGATCACTCGGGAATCTCTTGCAGATCAAAACAAGGAAACCGATTCTCACCAAAATAGTTGCCCATCCTCTTGGATTCGCCAACCAGGTGGGAAGGGCGAAAAATTGAGATCCATCACTTTGAGAGAAACTGCCAAAACGCAATTTTCTTTTCCCCGGAAATGAACGCCCGGCTATTGATCGCTTTATTCAGTTTGCTAGCTGTTGCGCTGGGTCTGGAATGTTATACCGGATTCACGTATATTCGGGTGAGTTTTTTGAGGGGAAGGGGTAGGATAGAGAGATTTTTGGGGAAAAATTGAGGAAGGGCAGTTAGCTGAAGTCATTTAAACTTACGGACAATCCAGACCAAAGCCGAAATTTAAGCCGAAGCCAAGCCTGAGCCTAAGCCGAAAGAGGCGGCTTTACACCGATCCTTTAGCAATCGTTATGCTAGCGATTTTCCCAAAGAAAATCATAGAAGCATAGGTTCCAAGATTCCTCAATAACCTCTGCTAGCACTCCCATTCCGATTCCATCAATTTGTCGATATTGCCTATCTTTTTAGGGTCAAAGTGTCGGAACTAACAAGGAAACATGCAGTTCGCCCAAGGATTTTTGCTACAATGCGACAGCTGATATGACAAACTTGAATCTGGTCTCGAGATCTGGGTGCTCGAATCTGCTATGCAAGGTGAGAGAGAGAGGGAGCGCGCGAAAGAGAGAGGGAGAGAGAGAGAGAGAGAGAGAGAGAGAGAGGGCGAGCGAGAATCCTAAATCCTTCCAGGTCGCCAAAAACAAATGCATCGATCAGTCGTTCCTGGGAAAAAAGACCCGGTTTTGCTGCTGCAACGACGGAGATCTCTGCAATTCGAAGAGAGCGGTAAGGCTTTCAATTTCTTGAGCGAGCAAGCTAGCAGAGATCATTGTGGAAGCGAGGGCAGGCTAGCAGAGATTATTTTCGCCATTTTCAGGCGATGAACACCGTCGAGAAGTTCGCGGATCGCATGCATGACTTTTCGAAGATTTTCGGTTAATGGTGGATTTCTGTAAGGCGTAAATAAACTTTATCCTCAGGCCAGAACGAGCAAAAATTCACAGGAAATAGACGGAAAGAAAAACGCGGATTTTTCTGAGCAGAAAAGGTGGACAGCGCACTAATAAGCCCGGGCCTAAGCCAACATAAGCTTAAACCTAAGCCTAAGCCTAAACTAAGCCGAAGCTAAGCCTAAGCTAAGCCCTAAGCTAAGCCTAAGCTAAGCCTAAGCCTAAGCTAAGCCTAAGGCTAATTACAGAAACCTAAGCTAAGCCTAAGCTTAAGCCTAAGCCCAAGTCTAAGCTTAAGTCCACCTAAGCCTAAGTCTTAAGCTTGGCCAAGCCTAAGCCCAAGCCCATTAGTGCACCAACAAACTACACGACCTCTAAAATCTTTCAAAAATAAATATCGAAATTTTGGGGAAAGAGATGAGTAGCGAGTGTAGGTACAAAGCTCTGGACAGGGAAGGGACATTAGAAAATAGATAAAAAAATTTTGGATTTATCATAATTTTAAATGAATTTTATAACGGCATTCATGAAAATAGGCGCGCCATCGTTTTGAATTTTTGCTCGAGGATGTCGATGCGGGCCTCCAGCTTCATCTGGTTCTGCTTCAGTTCGCGGTTGTCTTTTCGGAGCTGGAAATTTTGGGGTTTATGGTGGGAAATCTGGCAGAGATCATTGAGGACGTGAGGGTAGGCTAGCAGATATGAGGAATCCACTCACTTTTTCATTCGATTGCTGTAGTTGTTCCATCTCCCACATGATGTCGTCTCGAGTCTAGAATTTTTGTGGCTGGAGAGAGAAAGAAAAGAGCGAGGAGGGGGCAGCGAGAGAGCGAGAGGGAGGGAGAGAGAGAGAGAGAGGGAGGGAGAGAGAGAGAGAGAGAGAGAGAGGGGGAGTGAGAGTGGGGGGTGGGTGGGTAACGCGAGGTGGAGCTAGGGGGAGGGAGAGCGGGGGGAGTGAAGGCAGAGAGATTACCTTCGCATTATCCTTTTCCATCTTCTGCACTGAGGTCTCCACCAAGAACGAGTCGAGCCGGATGAGCTTGTGCGCTGCCTTCAGCCGAGCACTCTCCCCAAGTCGTTCTTCCATGATTCTGTAATTCCGGTGTATTTTAGGAAGCCGAAGCCATTCATAGAAGCCTAAGCATAAGCCTAAGCCCAAGCCTAAACTTAAGTCTAACCTTCAAGTTACTCACCCCTCCAAGTTGTCCTTATAGTGCATCGAGGCTCGCTTGGCCAAAACGGCTACAGACTCCCAGGAGACGTCAGTCTAAAATTGTTGTTTTTCTTATCGTATTCCTAATTCTCATTTTTCGTTTAGTACTGCGATATGGGCTGACCTGCTTGCCGCTGTTGATCATGTCCTCGATCTGCTTCAGAAAGCCGAATGTCTTGTCGAGGAGAATGCCGTAGGGGAAGCAGCCGACTCCTGAAAATTCACATTTTTGTTTCTACCGTATCTTTCGTATTTTGTCGTTTTTAGGATTTCCTAACTGCCGTACCCTCATCCAACGCGGCTCGCATGACGTCGACCTGGTTGAGGATGTGCACCTGGAAATGGGCAAGTTGAGAAACAGGGCGAGCTAGCAGGGATTCTTGAGGAAATTTTAGTGTCTACAGGGTGTCCCAAAATTATCCGGACAAAACTGAAAACTGACTTTTACAATTTTTCCGCTGTTTTCGGCCTCCGCATTGTATTTCATAATATTTTTTGAGGCATTTTCGATGCACCGTGCAAAAAAAATTCTTGGAGAACGCAAAATAGCTTCACAATCGAGCGAAGAGCATGTTAAAATTTTTCGCCTCTTAAATAACATAAAAATTGCGGTAGACTTTCAAAATGTGCTCAGACGTTTTTGTGGGCAAGAAATGACGTTTTGTGGCAAAACGGACCTAACTCCGGAAAGATTCCGACATGTTAATGGTCATTTTTCCGTTTAATACCGATTTCCATCCAATTACTGGGCAAGCTGTTTCGATGCTTGCTCGTGCTCAAGCTCCTCAAAAATCAAAGTTAGCTTAATTTAAATCGCTTGTGCATCATCGTTACCGCCAAAAGTTTATGCCTCTAGTCTTTGACAACAATCATATCGCGTTTTTAGGGTTCCTCCAGGGCAAAACCTTTAAGGCAACCGGGGCGGCGCGTACATCGATTTCAACTTTTTTTGCTGGCTGTTTTTTTTCTGGTGTAAACCTAGGGTTTTTGGGCCGGCTAAAGTATTGACTGGTCATTTCCGAACTCTTCCTGTGGTTTCTTCGTTCGTCCGGTCATGCTGGAGTTTCTTATGGGATCGGAAAGCATGCGCGTTTTTAGCGTTTGCAAGGAGAGAGAAATTTGGTTCGAACTTCTCCAATTTATTGCGAAGAGATATGACGGATTCACGCGCAGTTTTTTTAAAGCTTATTAAATACACTTCAACGGTTCATAGAAATTAAATTATGGTCTGCAAAAATAGGGAAAAACTAGCAAAAAGCCGCTTTGCAACTTTGTCCGGATAATTTTGGGACACCCTGTATTAATGCGCTAATTATATAGATAAGCCGGCAGATATTTTAAGGAAGTGCTGCTAGTGTGTTCATCTACCTGAATATTGGTCAGCACGCTGGTCGGGTAGTACAGCCCAGGGTCCTTTTGAACAAGCCGCTGCAGCCGCATTAATAGCTTGTCCGACTTGTCGATGAGTTGGTAGTAGCCGCTGTTCAGCATCTGCCCGCAAATCTCGTCCCAATGCGGGTGGACTTGCCGAAGTCGGGCCAGCTAAAAAATTTAAAATTTTTAAGTTTTCGGGTATGTTTACCTCCTGATAGCTCATCAACCGCAGCGCCTTGTTGAGCACGACGAAGGGGAGGTCGCCCGATTGGCTCGGCATTTCCTGAAAAAAAACTGATTTTGATTTCTTGTCCTTTTTACTTATGAACCAGGGTTGAAAAACCGCTTCGCGGCTTTTCAACCCTGGCCCCGTCTAGGACCTGTGAGAGTCCTCAATTTACATGTTTCTTCCTGAATCCAAGCAAGAAAAAAGTGAAAAACGGTTCCTTTGTCCCTTTATATAGGCTCTTCCTGCTTCCGGCGCTGCTAATTGCCCCTAACAAAGAGGTTTTTAGAAATATTTACAAAAACTAAATTTTAATAGCGAAAACAGTAATTTTTCAACACTTTTATGTGTGTGCACTCATCTCGGCACCTTTACGCACCTAATGACGTATCAAACATACCTTAAAAACCTTCCCCAGAAGCTGTAGGTGCGGTACATACTCACGGAAGTTGCATGCAAATATACACACACACACAAACACTATTTTTTTATATATAGTTAGATTTCGACTTCGGAGTCCCTTTAAATTGGTTTCCCATCGATTTTGACCTGTCGATTCCTTTAAAACGCGTCTTGCTTATGGATTTTTAGTTCTATGTTACCTTAAAAACAAATTTTATTATAGATCTTGGCTTCTTGATTCTTTCAAAACGTTTTTCTTATGGATTTTCGTTTCCCGGCTCCTTTAAATCGATTTTTCCTATGGATTTTGACTTCCGAATCCCTTTAAAAAGTTTTCCTATTCATTCTGACTTGCCCATTCCGTTAAAAAACCGTCTTGCTTATGGATTTTCGCTTCTTCATTCCTTAAAAACCTTTTCCTGTGGATTTTGTCCTCCCAGCCCTTTTAAAAATGTTTTCTATCATTTTAAACTTGCCGGTGTTCCCCTTCCCGGTCCCTTTATAAAAGTTTCTCTATGGATTTTGGCTCGTCGGCTCCTTAAAATAAATTTTTATTTATAGATTCTGTTTTTCCGGTGCCTAAAAACTATTTTTCTTATGGATGTTTGCTTCCCAGTCCCTTTAAAAGAATTTTCGGCTCTATCCTAATAGCGGGGACCATAGAAATTATCGGGTACCATAGAAATTATCGGGGACCATAAAAAATATCGGGTACCATAGAAAATATCGGGTACCATAAAAAATATCAGGTACCATAGAAATTATCGGGGACCTTACGAAATATCGTGGACCGATCGCGAATATCGGGGACTTTAAAATCGACCATATAGGCCAAAATTTCGGCTGATCAATATCGTGGACTTTCAAATTTGGACTCCAGCCGGGCTTTGGTCCACGATATTGACCGATACAAAAAATATCGGAAATTGCCGGAAAACGCCTGCTAAGGCTAGCAAAGGGCGATTCACTGGCTTCCCAAGCGCCAGGGGCTACAGAGAGGCTTACCGTGCCATCTTCCTTGGAACTTTACTGTCTGGGGCGACTTGACGCTTATGGCGAGGTGATGGTTCTTTGAGCTACAACACTCCACATAAATTTGTAGGCGCCCCCCAATGTTTTGCCTAGGGAAATCGCCAGTGGGAAATCGCCGGCGTAACGTTCGTGCGGGTTCGAGCTCGATGCGTTACGTAAGGATCCGTACAGGTCATGTGACGATGTTACAACACAAACCGAGTTTGAAATCGCCTAACATGACTAGAAGACATGACTAGAGAAGCAGAATTTAGCCCCATGTTACTCCGGGGGCACGAGGCGAACACGAACAAGTTCAGGAAGTTTTGCGTTGTAAATGCGCAATTGAGTTTTGAGTGCTTCTGCTACTGGTCGGAAGGCTTCTCTGGAGCACATCCGCTCGGTAACACGGCCAAATTATCGTTCACTTCGCTAAAACGAACCCGTCCACAGACCATTTTTGATGCCACGATTTTTTCGGTCTTGGAACACGAGCTCACTGTGTCTGCCCTGCGAAAAATAATTTCTGAAGCAAGAGCACCACCAGCAACCATCCCCGATGCTTTTCGAGGTGAAAAAATGATGCAGAAACCGGAAATCGCGAAAAAAATTGGTCCTGCCTACAAATCTTTGTGGAACGGCCAAAAGTTATTTTAAAAAAATATTTTTTTTTAAATTCAGGGGTGGTTTCGTAAAAAAAAACTAACAAGTTTTTTAAGCTTCACAAACCCGAACTAGTATTTAGTAATTTGGGTCAAAGCGCGATAATGACTGGCGATTTCCCTAGGCAAAACATTGGGGGCGCCTACAAATTTATGTGGAGTGTTGTAGCTCAAAGAACCATCACCTCGCCATAAGCGTCAAGTCGCCCCAGACAGTAAAGTTCCAAGGAAGATGGCACGGTAAGCCTCTCTGTAGCCCCTGGCGCTTGGGAAGCCAGTGAATCGCCCTTTGCTAGCCTTAGCAGGCGTTTTCCGGCAATTTCCGATATTTTTTGTATCGGTCAATATCGTGGACCAAAGCCCGGCTGGAGTCCAAATTTGAAAGTCCACGATATTGATCAGCCGAAATTTTGGCCTATATGGTCGATTTTAAAGTCCCCGATATTCGCGATCGGTCCACGATATTTCGTAAGGTCCCCGATAATTTCTATGGTACCTGATATTTTTTATGGTACCCGATATTTTCTATGGTACCCGATACTTTTTATGGTCCCCGATAATTTCTATGGTACCCGATAATTTCTATGGTCCCCGCTATTAGGATAGAGCCGAATTTTTCAGAAGGGTCTTGACTGCCGAGTCCCTTTAAACCGTAAAAACTAACCGGTGCACCCATTTGTGCTGGCGTCATCGAGAGCTCCACCTCGGCCTTTCGACGCGCAGCTTTTCCTAAAAAATCACAGATTTAAATTTTTTGCAGAGTTTAAATGGCACCCAAATTGTTTTAAATAGCGTAAAGCATTCCCATGCAAAAATCGCGACCGAATTACCGTACCCCCGCATCCACAATTTATCAGCGGATCGGTGCAAATGTCACATTCGGAACGGCGTCGCCCCTCTGGTGTAACGACTGAAACCGAAAGTCCAGGCTTATTAAGGGAAAGGGAAAATTGTTAAAAGGATTAGCGCGGAATACGGTAGATTTTAAGGGTATTTGTCATTTCTGGATTTTGCTTTATTATGAACATTTTAAAAGGTATTTGTCATTTTTAATGATATTTAAAGTTGAAGTGTTGAGATCCTTGAGGGTATTTGTCATTTTTAAAAATTTGAAATTTTTCTTATTACCGTTTTTGAGGGGTACTTGTCATTTTTGAGATATCTTAGTCTGATTTGTTGGTATCTTTGAGAGGTATCGGTCATTTTTAAGATATTTAGGTTTTCCCAATTCACATTTTTGAGGGGTATTTGTCATTTTTGAGAATTTTCGAAGAGTACCTTAGCGGCGGAAATCGATTTCTTTTTAGCGAATTTAAAAAATCAGCTAGTCTCAATAATTTGCATTCATTAAAAGTATTAAACAAGTGAATTTTTAAATTACACGGTTTTTTTCATGAAGCAAAAATCCGATTTAAGGATTTAAAATTTATAGAGTTATGTAAATTAGAATACTTTTACGGCCATTAAAAGAATATAAGGCTTTGAAAAGTGATAGATTGTAATAGGAAAGTACATAACACGGCATTAAATTATATGAAAGACCAAAAAAAATCGTGAAAAAGCTTACCCTCGACAATGGGTCCTAGGGGTGGTGATCGGCTCTTTCGGCTGGGTTCCCCGATGCGACTCCTCGATCCAGATGGCTGTAACTGGCCCGACTCGACAAGACTCGACTTCCGGGAGGCCAGCAAGGCTGATTGGAACTGAAAAAATAATTTTCCTATGTTGCTACTTTCCTAAGATAACGTCGGTCGCATTTTCTAAGCCTAAGCCATAAGCATAAGCCCAAGCATAGGCCTTCGTCTCAGCCTAAGCCAAGCTTAAGCCAGAGCCTAAACCTAAGCCCGAGCCTAGGCCAAGCGGAAGCGAACCCTGATCCGAGCATAAGCCGAGCCTAAGCGAAGCCTGCCAGCTTTGCCAGCCTAAACCTAAGCCCGAGCCCAAGCCAGCTTAAACCGGGCCTAAGCTATGTCTAAGCCCAAGCCGCGCCTAAGCCACGCATAAGCCAAGCCTAAGCCTAACCAAAACGCAACCCACCTTGTCATTAATGGTCGTACTGCTGCTGGTGAAGCTCGTGTCGCGCGTCAGTCCGGTCAGCCGTTTTCGTAGATCCGTCAACGAGTCAGCGCCGTTCAGCGAGGAACCGGGTTCTTCTTGCCTAAATTTGAGTATGGATTTGATCCGACAGCCGAAGTCAAGCCCAGGCCTAAGCCTAAGCCTAGCCCAAGTCAGGGTTCAGCCAAGCCTAAGCCTAACCCTAAGTCTAAGCCAATACTAACCTATCCACCGTGGCCGAGCTGCCACTCCGTTCCACTCCATTCTGACGGTCCAGGCTAGCAAGGCGTTGCCGTAGCCGTTCGGAGCGAGTCCTAAATTCCTCAGTAAAACAGTGCCTTTCAGGAAAATTAGTCAGACGTGTTGTTAGACAAAGTGGACAGAAGGGTTCTCCGGAAATGGGCGGAACCTGGACCTGGTGGAGGCATGGTCAAAGTCTTCCGGGCGGATGGTAGATGAGGTTGATGGGGATCGAGAGAGGGATGCGACAGAGGGTACTGTAGATGCCCACGATGGGGTCAGGAGGGAGGAGCTGCTGCAAGGGCAAATTTTGGGAATCCCGAGGTAAGGACGTCCGAAAACTCTCATTTGATCGTAACATACCTGCTGCCCGCCTCCAAGCCGTTCGTCTCGCTCCCATATCCGCTACTGCCATTCACCGTCCTCTCATCGCAGTGATAGCCGTTCGTCTTGGACACCGGGCTCTCCGGCGCTTCTTCTTGTGGTTTCTCGTCGGTGCTCCGGTTCCCGTTCAGGTACTTCGAGAGCAGCGCATTTTTTCGTTCTTGGGTGATCGTCGTTCTAAAAAAATAGGTTTTTTAATAATTCTTCGCATCCCTTTTAAAACCCCGAAAATTCCGTACGTGTTCGCGTCGCCGTTCATCTTCGGCCCCTCGTTGCCAATGTCGCCGTAGCCGAACGTCATCGGCTCGGTCAAGTCGTTTGTCGCCCCGTTCACCGAGCCGTTGGTCGAGCCGTTGGTCAACGTCTTCGTCGAGCCGTTCGGCAAGCCGTTCAGCGGCTCGGTAGATGACAGCGGGGCAGGCTAGCAGAGATTTTTGCGGAATTCAGGATTTCTCACCTTTTTTCGCTCCGCTTCCAGGGGTGAGGGAGATTTTTGGCGTTGAGGCTTGCCGTTTTCGAGGATGGGCGATTTCGTTTCGGTAGCTATTCCGTTGGTTCCGTTACTAAAGTAGGAATGTGTAAAATTACGGTAGAGTACCGTACTTACCTAACTACCGTAGCCTTGGGGACCACCGCCGGGGTCGAACCTTCAACCCTGGTCTCCGTCGTCACCGACTCGGTTCCGTCCGCTTTTTTCACGATTTTTTTGATGACCCTGGAAAATCATGGTAGTTTTTAAAGGGTTTGTGAAGTGAAAATTCGCGTTTTCCCCTGTTTATGGCAAAATGCCAAATCCGGTATTTAAGCATTAATAGCTAAAGATACCTAGTAAATCGCCAAAGAAGTTCATAACTTCCAACCTAAGCCTATCCTAAGTTTAAGCCAAGCCCAAGCCAAGCTTAGCCTAAGCCTGAGCCTAAGCCCAAGCCTAATCCTGAGCCAAGCCCAGAAGCCTGAACTGAGCCTAAAGCTAAGCCTAAGCCTAATGTTAACCACTTTTCCTCCCGCTTACTTTGCCAATATAAATCGCATAATAGCGGCAAAACACGCCGGAATAGCCAGCGGAACCAGACCACGGCCAGAGGCGTACGGAGTAGTGTTGTGGAATAGCAAGTGCCGAGTGCCAAGTTTTTGAGCGGCCCGCTGACCGTTGCGGCGAAACAACTGCCACCCGCGAGGGGGGCAGCGTAAAGTATATATGGCCCACACCAGTCGTGTAGCAGCGGGTTTTCTCTCTCTCCCTTCTCTCTCTCTCTCTCTCTCTCTCTCTCTCTCTCTTTCTCTCTTCTCTCTCGCTTTTCTCTCTCTCGCGTCGGCTAAATTTTTTGGGCTCCATCGAGATCGGGCTAATTGATGAGGAAATCGGAACGGGGAGCACGAGGTGGCGCTTGGGTTTCTTGGAAAATGTCTTCCTAATGTTCTCTGCTAGCCTGCCCTCGCTTCCTCAATAATCTCTGCTAGCCTGTCTTGTTTAAAAACCAACCTCTTCTTTTCGCTGGCCACCACCTCGGTACCGTTCGTGCCGTTCGTGCCGTTCTCCGTGGCTCCCGGCGACTTCTTCTTGACGACTCGGCGAATCACTTTCTTCTGAAAAATTAGAAAACTAACTATGAAAATCTAGAAAATTTAAAATTAGTAATTAAACAAAAAAAGCAATTTGTTACTGACCTTCGGTGGCGGTATCGCAAATACCCTGCTGACAGGTACGATCCAAAGCGTGTAATTTCCGGTCTTTGGCTCGCTCGACTCGCTGGGAGAGGCAGAAGACTGCGCGTCCACAGAATCCGGGGTGTCTTCTGGAAAGTAACGTACGGCTAGGCTTGGGTAGCTTAGGCTTGGCTTAGGCTTGGCTTAAGAGGTAGTCTTATTGATCTAAGCTAGGCTTAGGCTCAGGCCCGGCCTAGGCTCAAGCTTAACTTAGGCTTAGGGCAGGGTTAGGCTTAGCTTAGGCTCGGGCTTAGCTTAGGCTCAGGCTTAGGAATAAGCTTAGGCTTTGGCTTAGGCTTAGGCTTAGGCTCAGGCTTAGGCTTAGGCTTGGACTTAAGCTTAGGCTTGGGTTTAGGCTTAGGCCTGGGCTTAGGCTTTAAGCCTAGGCTTCTTGGGCTTAGGCTTGGCTTGACTTAGGCTTAAGCTTAAGTTCACATACCTTTCTTCCCGGTCCCACAAATCGGCGCACTAGTCGCGGAGAGCAGATGAAACAGCGTGCGCCCGTTTTCGAGCTCGAGCACGAGAAAGGCCCACTTTGAGGGGTAGAGCCGCTAAAAGGGTTCAGATACGTTAATGGCGCCACTTTTTTCATACCGTAAACAAATCGATAAGTGGCCGCTTCCAGTCACTCCCCCTCCCAAGCACCAACTCCAACGCGGCGCCCGGCTGGCCGTCGGTGAACACCGCTGAGGTCTGAAAAAATACGATTAAGGTCTCACGGTTATTTTAAAGGCATTTAGAAGTCAGAAATTGGTTGGGGAAAAATCGGTATTTTTGTGTTCTCAATAAAAATTTGTATGGTTTAGATGCGCCCCCCCCCCCCCCCCCCCTTTAGGAACAGTAAAGACGGAAAACCCCCCCCACCCCCAAACCCCAAAAAAAAAAAAAAAAAAAGCCGCCCCGGAAAAAACCAAAACCCCGGATACCTTAAAGGGACCTTGTAAGGAAGGGGGTTTGCGTTTCAACAATATTGATTTTTTTGACAAAAAGGTCGGTTTTCGACCCAAATTTGAATTTTAAAAAGCTTCTAAATTTTGGTTTGTTCAGTTTTAAATAAAGTCAAGTTTTATTAAAAACTATCTAAATACTTGCAACTGGGTTACTAGGAATTTCTGGGGGAAAAGGGGGAAATATAGGCAAAAACAGGCCGCGGACAGCAAGGCATCAGCTTTTCAAGGGATTTTAAAGTAATGCCACTGGCAACGCCGAAAAACTGTTTAAGAGCATTTTACAGATTTTTAGCAAAATTATTTACACGTTTTTTAAACTGAAATTTAACTGCGTGAAAATCGCGCCTCCAGACACCTCCCTGAAACAAAAGTGGCAAAAGCTAGGGCAGGAAGGGGCAGCCAGCGCGTGCTAGTCGAGTGTCGCCAAATAGATTGGCTGGGGGGCTGGCTGAACTGACTGTATCGGTTGGGGCAGTCTTTAGCTTTCAAAAGAGCAGAACGAGTAGCCGAGGGTAAAGCTGGCAATCGATATGAGGTCCAGGTATCGGGTAGCGGCTAAACTGCAAAAAGGCGCTTGTCCGTTGGGTCAGGTTTCCAAAGTGCAACTAGTAAGGAGGTAGAGTATAGCTTGGCTTCAAAGGTTTTAAAGCCGCACGTTCACGCAAGGGTATCGGATCTAGTAGAGAGAGAAAGAGAGAGAGCGAGAGAGAGAGAGAGAGAGAGGGGGCTTGAGAGAGACCAAGAGAGACCGAGAGAGAGAGAGAGAGAGAGAGAGAGATGACAACATCGCCTAGCAGCCGTAAAACTAGCGTAATCGATTACGTAATTTAAATCAGGTCACGAGCGTCGCATAGATTCATAGGAGATACATAGCAAAAAAAATGACGCGGAAAGTCGTTATATTTGCAAAAAAAAGCAATTCAAAAAACATCGTATGATCTGGAAAAACTCAAAAAACCCTCACCTTGCTCAGCGGCAGCCTGTGAAGCCCGGCCGGGTCGAAACCGGCGTTGTCGACGTGCGAAATGTCCGGCAGGAAGGTGATCTGGATAAAATTTGATAGCCATCAATTTTATAGCATGTTAAACAATTATACCTCTTAAATTTCTAATTTACAACTATTATTTAAGTCTCTACCTGCTTGCCGAGATGTGGAAAAGGCATGAAAAAGGGTTTCGAGGAGAGGTCGGGTCCGGGCCCGACTGTGCACTCGATTCCTTCGAAGTTTCCGGCCAGCGCATCTTGCACTTCTGAAATTTTAAGGTTGAAAACTGATAGTGGAATTTTTAAGTATATTGCCAGCCTCCGACACCTTTAACTCGGGTCATATTGCTAAGAATATGATTTCAGGTATATTTTTAGCTCTGGAAGACCCCTTAAACCCGCTGCTCTATTTTTTTTTCCTCATTGCAACGCCAGCGGTCCCGAAATGTTATTCGGGAAGGTGGCGGAAAGTGTGAACCGCGTGGGATGACATAAAACAGGGACCGGCCCGGGGCTTTTGGCCCTGGGGGGATGCGCCGAACAGCTGGCAATATTTCGAAATGCGACACACACAAATCGAAAACAGCTGAGGAATGTACCGGGAGGTATTATAGGTATGGGATTACGCATCTAGCCATGGGGCGGGAACCGGAAGTTGAAAATTAAGGGTATGATGAATGGGCGGGTGGTATGAGAGGCTAAAATACCGATTTTCCGGTTGTCGAGACTCAAATAATATAATTCAACTTGCGAAAATCGGTATTTTCAGTAGTAAAGTGATGGAGATGCCAAATCCTCATAAGTTCAGGCCTACCAAACCAAACTACCTGAGCCCAATCTAACCTTAACCTAACGCTAAGTTACAGAACTTCAAAATACCGATTTTCACGTTGTCGAGAATGTTATAATTTAATTCGACGTGCGAAAATGGGGATTTCGAGCGTACTGGAGATATGGACAAGCTTTAAAATATCGATTTTCAATGTCGCAAAAACCTTTAATTGTGATTTAGCAATGTGAAAATCTGGTATTTTGAGCCTTGACGGCTTAGAGATAGGAATGAAGCTCAAAATGCCGATTTTCACGATGTAGAAAACATAATAATCTCGTTTTCGACTTGCGAAAATCGGTATTTTGAGCTGCAAGGCGATTGGAGCTAGGAATAAAGTTCAAAATACCGATTTTCACGACTTCGAAAACATGATAATCTAATTCGATTTGCGAAAATCGGATTTGCGCAGTAAGGCGATCGATAGTATAGCCAATCTTATTACCCGGTAACAACGGCCGCAGGCTCGACACTTCTTCCGGGAAACTGTCGCCCAGCTGCCGCAACCGCGCCAGATTCTCGGCTAACACCCGCCGTTTCGATATGTTAAAGCGGACCTTCTTCTCGTTCTCTAGTCCACTATCACTGAGCTTCCGCTCTGGGATGGCTTCTAATGGCAGCTGAATCTTTTCTGGGACGCTACTCTCGGCGCTGGAGTTCACCGCCTCAGAGAAGCCAGAATCTTCTTCGCTGTCCTCCATTTTCCCGCCAATCTGTTCTTCTTTCTTCCCTTGGTTAAGCTTCTTCTTCACTATGACCTTTTTCTTCTTCTTGATTTCTTCAGTTCGAGTCACCGGCACCGGCTCTTCGGGAATAAAATCAACAGCAGCTTCCGGAGCTTCAATCTTCTCTAAAAGTCGAGTAAGCTGCTTCGGATACACGGGCTCTTCTTCGGGCTGCTTTGTCCAAATGCGCGAGCCCAGCCGATATAGAATGTCCATAGGAAAGAGGCGGAAATCAAAGCCGTTTCAAGAAGTGTGGCGCGGCGCGGGGGGAGGGCTGGCCTTTCGGGCCCCCACTCAAAATCTGGCGGATACCTATTTGCCAAGTCGGGGGATGGCAAGGGGAGAGAGAGCGAGAGAGAGAGAGAGAGAGATACAGATAACTAGAGAAAAAGACAGGATATGGGACTAACTAAACTAACTTTGGAACCAAGGGGTTGGCTGCTTCAAAATATGGAATTTTTAAAGGTAGAAAAACCTTTTAAAAATTTTGCCGACTTAATTTTCCAGTAGAAATTGGCTTTGGCTTCAATCGGCGTAACTTAAGTCTTTCATTGAGCTTAGGCTTAGGTTTAGCTTGAGCTTAGACTTAGGCTCAAGTTAGGCTTAAGCTTAGGCTTAGCTTGGTTAAGTTTGGACTTAAGCTTAGGCTTGCCTAAACTTGGCTTAGGCTTACAAGGGAACCACCTAAGGTCAAGGTGGCGTTTCATTATGGGACCCACTATTTGTGCAGAATTTTTGCTGATCGAATCCGCTTTTGTTTTCTAAATAGCTCAATTTAAAGTTATAGCGTTCAAAGTTCCATTTTTCCCAAATTTTCGAACTCAAAGCCATTTTCTTGCCTTTCCCGTCTGATTCCTCAAAACGAATATCGCCATCGTATTCAGAATCTTCGAATGAACTATTTACTCAAAATTGTTGAAAACTGCGACGATACTTGGTATGGACTCCGTTTTTGTATGGGAAATGGTGAAATTGCCTATTTCCACCCCGTAGTGATCGTCGATGGTCGTAGCGCACTAATGAAATATACCAATCGATGCTCTCAGATAGGCTATTATCGACTGCCCTATTATAGTTGTGCATCGTGCAGATGCTCCCGCGGGCACAGATATGACCTTTCGCTATCTTTTTAAATTTGGCTATTTAGCAATTGAAGCGGGTTCGGAATCAGCAATTCTACACAAAATAGGCTGGTCCCATAACGAAACGCCACCTTGACCTTAGGTGGTTCCCTTAGGCTTAGGTCAGGCTGGAGTTTAGGCTTAACCTGCTTAGCCAATAACTTACCTGTTCCAATTTTCCAAAAACCCCATGTCTTTTTTTTATCAAAAACGCAATAAAAGCACGCTGGCTAAAATTTCACAACAGTAATGTAATATAATTTTAAAGCAATTTTTAAGCCAAAGTGAAAAAGCTCATGCTCACCTGGCAATAAAGCAAGCAAATCCGCATCGTCCATGGTGCGTGGCGGGAATGGTGGACCTCCGGACCGGGGCCGAGTTTCGTTGTTAGCCTTCCTTTTCTCTGTCTGTCGCTCTCTCTCTCTCTCTCTCTCTCTCTCTCTCTTCAGCACACAGGCCACAGCCCCTGGATCCTCGGAGGCTTCTTTACAGCGAGAGGCGGGGAGGGCTCGACAGGAGCAGCCAGCAGCAGCACCAGGCCCCTCGCCGTAGATATCAAGGGCCCCTCCGGGTGCCGATCAAGGAAATCGAGCGCGCCGCTGCACCTGTGCCCTCTATGTCATTTGTAAGCTGTCGGAGGGTGGAAGCGGGGAGCGAGAATGTAAAATGAAACAACCAGGGATGAGGGATGGGAAATAGCAGATGGGGCTTCCGGAAACCCCGATCAAAACACCAGATGGAACGTTTTGATCGGCTTACAACGGATCGGCCTAAGCCTAAGCCTAAGCCTAAACCCAAGCCTACCGATGCTTAAGCCGAAAGAGAAAATTGAGCAGTATCGCTAAAACAGCTAGGACTTCGATGCATGGAGCTTTCGCATTATCGGGGGGGGGTTAGGGAATACAAACTTTTTTTCCTATAGGTCCAGAAATTCCTAATAACGACGTACCTAATATTTTAATAGTGTTTTTAATACAATTTAACTCTATTTCCAGTGAAAATCAATGAAAAACTTGGGGAAAAATTCCAAATTTTTTTGGTCGAAAATCGATATTTTTGTATTTTTGACAAGAATTTGTCGAGTTTTTAAAAAAAAAAAAAAAAAAAATTTTTTTAAAATTTTTCTTTTTTTTTATTAAAAAATTTTTTTAAAAAAAAAATTCCCCCCCCCCCCCCCAAAAAACCCCTTTTCCTTTTTTCAAAAAAAAAAAAAAAAAAAAAAAAAAAATTTGTATTGGGGGTTATTGGAAAGGTTTTTTTTAAAAACCTTTTAAATTATTAAAAAATTTTTTTTTTTTTTTTTTTTTTTTTTTTTTTTTTTTTTATTTTTTTTTTTTTATGATTTTTCCCCCCTCCCCTCCTTAGACCCCCTTCTTTTGTTTTGTTAAAAAAAAAAAAAAAAAAAGAAAATTGGTTGGGTTTTCGGGGTCCAGGGGGTGAAAGGGGCGTATTTTCATTTTGTCGAAATTTCAATGCCTATTTCGCCTCGATTATCAATCACGAAATTTCGACAAAACGCTTTTCGACAACCTGGTAGTAAAACCGCAATTTTTAATTTTTCCCGCCCACAAAAATCCCTCAATTTCGACATCACCCCAAAAATTCGGGCGCGCGGGCCCTCAACTCTCGCGTGATCCATCAAAAAAACACTCATCCATCGCATGAGAGTCAAGAGGAAAGAGCGTATGGAAAAGAGCAAAAGTTGCGGCCAGAGAAATACACATACATGAAAAAGCCCTCGGCGGCGGTTAGCAAATGTGATATGTGTAGAGCCGAGGGGGCCATGGGACCCATGTGCACAACCGGACACCCCCTCCCCCGGCTTCACGACGATTTGGAGCCGTTTTTCGGCCAGAGGGGGACATCCCTCGACGACCGTCGAGTGGCCCTCGCCGTTCCACACCCTCCCAGGGCCATCATCCACTGTTCCAGGCTCTCTGTCTGTCTGTACGGACTGTAGGTATGTATCCACGTCTGTCTATCTCCTAAATTCGCTAACTACAAGCCTAATGCCATAGCCTGCCCCTATATATATGTCTTAAGTCTTTAAGCCAAAGCCTAAACCTAAGCTTAAGCCCTCGGTCTGTCTGACGATATAGTCAACCGCACACCGGAAAGTTAAAAAAGCCCAAAAAGCCGTTATGACCCCACGACTACGCAACACGCCTATGAACACCGTTTATTTAGTGTTTAGTAAGTCACAATTAGTATTTAGCGCTTTCGACAAAAAAAATACACGCAGTGTCTGGCTCGCTGTCTGTCTGTCTGTTTTTTTTTCCGTGTGTTTCCGCCTAGCTGATGATCTGCAACAGCAGAGAAGAAGGAAAAACACTAGGCCCAAAAGCGTATTTCGCTTCCTGAAATTTGAATTCCGCGCCTTCCGACTACGTAACGCGCCTATGAACATAGTTTTGTCGATCGGTGTCTTACGTAGCCAAAAATGTAATCGATAGCGGTTTCGACAAATACACAAACTACCAAAATTCTTGCGAGGTATTGACGTATTATGAACGCTACGTGAAGATCCAAAAAACGTTCGCGACATTCTAGTAATGTACTGGCATTGGACGCACTAATGTGAGGTTAAATTTTTACTTCAAATTTCCCAAAATGAAAGGAATCAGCTAGCTTTTTTTAATTTGTAACTTATACGAATGGAAACAACTTCAATCACTCAAGCCCGAATTGCTGCTGGGTTGCAAAACCCGCAAAACTCATACCTCTTCGCACCGCTGTATTACAACCCATGCCTGATCTCGGGCTTTTCGGTCGCTTTCTTTCCCCCGGGCCATGATCCCGAGCTGTTCCCCAAAAATTTCACCACGCGGCCGCACATTTTTATACACCACCCCGGCCCCAACCCCTAATTTTTGGTCGCTGAGGAGAAATGGGCAATGAATCGGCTGCCCTGCCCCCCGCGCAAAGGTTCGATAAGCCGATTTGGAGAAGGGAACGCCCCCCATCTCACTGATTTCGGGATCAAAAAGTTACCCATTGCTTTGAAGGTTGTTTTCAGCGCTCTCCCGGGCTACTCTTTAGTTTCTCCTTCCGTTTTATCATCCAAAAATCCCCCTAAAATGTCTCATTTCTGCTTCGCATACTTTTCTAAACCCTAAATAAACCCGTTTTCAGTCCTTTAGCCCTTCTTGATTTTATCCTTAGACTCCCAGGTTTCTAATCTAAATAGAGGAAGTGTTATAAACTTATTTTACGTTTCCTAAACCTAAAAAATACAGAAATTTATGGGAAAAATTCAAAAATATGGTTTTTGGACTAGAATTTCTACTCTACTTGATATTCTAAATGGTTTGCCACTTGAATTACAGCGGACTTTTACTAAAAATCAAATCAAATTTCTTGTTATGACGTAGGTATATCTGAAACCCCAAAACCCTCGGGCGGGCGCTGGAATGGTCTTGCATGAGAAATTGACTCTGATAGCCGGGTCCTGGACCCCCCTCCTCCGACCGCACCGCGCGTGCAACTTGCAAGAATGAGGAAATTGTATTTTTGGAATTATGCAAAGTAGCCGCCCTGGGCGGACAAAAAAAGAGATAGGAAATTATAGGTAGGTTGTATAGGAAATTAGAGCATAGAGCAAAAAATTCGGCCCCTACCCCGCAAATATTAAAAACCCCGTTTCTCTTTTTTTAATGGTTTTTCTGATTTCGACTACGGTTCTCTATTCTGGGGGAAAAATGTGCGGGGAATATGCTCGGAACCTCCATCTTTTCTTTCCGAGATTTTGCAACGCCATTCGATAGAGCATCAAAAAATAAGAGTTTGTTTTAGCTAAAAATATTGTAATATCAAAAGTTATGAAAAACTATTTTAAAAAACTATTAAAATTGAAACTGGTTCCGGAATGTTGCGGCATTTTCGCCAGTTTTTCGATATTTTGAACCCGTCATTCGATAGAGCATCAAAAATATACTCAGAGTTTGATTTCATCTAAAAATATTGTTTTATAAATAGTTATAGCAAAACAAGGTTTATTCGGTGTTTCCACATGGGATGTGGAGTCAGCTGTTTTCGACATTTTCGATAACTTTCAAAAATTTCTTTAATGCCATTCGATAGATAGTGAAAAAATATACTAAGAGTTTTAATTACAATTCAAAATAGCATCATTAAAAGAGTTATAAAAACGAGAAAATCCCCCGCACGTTTTTCCCCCACGCGAAATAGAAGCTCGATACTTTCACGTGCTACTCTTAGAAGATGCACGCGGCCGCCGGCGTCCCTCAGCGCAAAATGACCTACTGGAACCCGACGAATTCCATCCCAGCATCCCAGAAAAACACGCAAGGTTAGCATTTCCGTAATTATATTTATTCACCTATTTTCTTCGCTATAATCTAGCAATTCTAAACGCAAAATGCTTACAACAGTCAAATCTAACGCTCTCATAAATGAATCACATTTCGGGCAACCCGGGCTAACGAGATCACACGCGCAAATTGACGAGATCCGAAAAAGGCAGTTTGGATCTCGAAAGCACAGGCGAAAGTCGGAGAGATGGGTTGAGCACACGTAGCAGAAATCGCTGCCGCTCCTCGACCTTATCATCAATTCCAGGAAATCCAAAAATCGCGCGAGATCGAGGCGAGTATCGGCGAGCAAGAGTTTCTAAAAACTTTTAGAAGTCGGGCCTTTAAATTTACTTGGTATTGCTCTATCAGCTCTTCTTTTGTGAAGCCAACGACCCCTTCGAGGGTGTGCTTGATATCGACGAGTCTGCTCTTCAACAAGTCCCAAACGAGATGCGCGTTGGAGGCGTTGACGAAATTGTGGTTGATGGAGATGGTCGTCTCCAGGTTGTGCACCTGGTGATGCCAATTGGAGGGCACGAAGAACAGCTCGCCGCTTTCTTGAAGCACCTAACAGATAGGGTTTTGAGGGTTGCGTAAAACGGCTATTAGCAAGTATCGCACGGTTTGCACGCCTTTCAAATAGACAAAATATACGGATTTAGGCCCAAAATCAGCTTATTTCGACTATAAGGTATGCCTTAAACTTCATTTGTCGTTGATTTTTACATAGTTTAATTTAATGGTTACTACTTTTTTCGGCTTTCAACCCGTATTTCGGACCACGGAACCACTTTCAAATGTCAAAAAGAATGCCTAAGTCTTTTAGATAGTTTTTATGATAGCAATATGGTTAAATTTACTAAAAACACGACGAAAATACTTCGTATTACGTTGGTAGGGTTTTCTGGGCTAATAGAAAAAGATCATTTCCCCCGATAATGGAAAAGTACCGGTTGTTATACGAAACTGACCTAAGCAAAACGTACCGTGCGACATTTGCTAATTCCCGTTTAAAACCCACTTGAAATACTCCAGCTTCCTCCCAAAGATGCTTGAATTCCCGAAGATCCTCGACGAGCACTCCATGCTTCATAAAAAGCGCCTCCCGCCCCGGTGGCACGAAATACCACAATTTCCGCCCGCAAATGTTGGCCGACCAGCTGTGCGTGGCTAAGACGTCGGAATGGAACCGCGTCCAGGTGTCCTTCTTGCCGATGTAGACGAAGCGATAGTCACCGCCAAAGGGATTGCCCTCATCCCCGGTCCATGCTTCACGGTTGATCCAGTCGGCACGCAGGGCAAGTGGTGGCAAGTACATTGCGTCGCCGTGTGCCCTTTGAAAGTGCCAATCTTTGAGGTACACATCTTTCGACTCCTCGGTATTGTCCTCCTTTCTGCAGTGTTCGATGTAATCGGCTAGTCGCATATCCTGGCAGCCAGCGCTCGATACGACCGGGCACTGCTCATCTCCGTATTCTCGTGCTAGATATTCGAAATTGGGGCGTCCGTTTCGGGCCCAGAGTCTTCGGGCCGTCCAGTTGGCCGTGGACGAGGCGGGCATTTTGAAGGGCTTCAGGGCTAGCACGTAATTGGCGAAACAAACAGCGGATGAGGTTGACGGCTCGATCTCGCCGAAGTCGTTCATCCTGAAATAGGCAAATTAGCTGCAAAAGATGCTTCTGTGCGTCTTATAAGCGAAATTTCCGGAAGTTTTCGTTTATTTTTAAAGTCGGTGGAAGACAACGTTTGACCAAAATTTCAAATTTTCAAACATTTTTCTAAGTTTTCTAAATCGGGTTAAGAGTTTATACAAAACTATAAACTGTTTACAGGCGGATTATAGCCGAAACTTTTCGTAAAATCGGGGAAAACAACAAACTTTCGAGCAAAATGTCAAAGTTTCGAAACATTTTTTAGCTTTTCTAAATAGTTTTTCACTTGCGACAGCCTAGCATTTCATAAAAAGTACTACCACTATAAACTAACTATTAAAAAACGTACAATAGATTAGCAATAAGATCTAGATAGAAAAAAAAGAAAAGGAAAAAATTCGGTCCCCCGATTTTGCGGAATTCCGGAAACGCCGGGTTTTCACAATACAAAAACCACAAGTTTAGGGGCGTCAGAAAATCCGTTATCTTATACTCGGTTTTCCCACCTCATTTTACTGAACACCCTTTCTACCAACTTTTGCCAGGCCAACGCCAAGCGCCCTTGTTTTCGGGGCCCTTTTCCAAATGTGCTTTCCTGCGCTTTCGACGTTCCTCAAAACGAATTACCTGACAAAATTATCAACTTGCCCTTGTTGCCGGCGCGACTATCCTCAGCGCAGGCCATCCCGATCGCCAGCAATAGTTTGTAGCCTTTCAGCCGACGAGACCTGTCCATCGTTGCCACTCCACGGGGTCGAAAGAGAGTCTCAACCTCCCCCGGCCCGGCTCTAACCCCGCTGCAAACAAACAATCTTTTATGTTCCTCAATTCCTCACAGATTCCTTGCTAAAATCGATATAAACGGTTCTGGATCGTTAGCGGGGGGGGGGCTAAAATAGAAATCAAAGTGCTTATTTTATTACTGGAGGTTAGGATTAGGTATCTAACGTCCTTTATTCAGCCTAATCTCCATAGTAATCAAAAATAAACCTTTTTTTATAGTATTTCTGGTGGCTTGCGCTAGAACGGTATAAAAACTTATTTAGAAGGTCTTAAAGTTTTGGTTCTTCCTTGTTTTTGAGCATAAAAATCAAATTTTTGTCGGATTTTTATAGACAAAAGAGCGCAAAATATTTCTTAAAAGTTTTGAGTTTTTCGTTAGTTCTGATATTTTCAAGATCATTTTTTCAGCATAGGCGCCTAATGGGGAACATTGAAAAAGTTAGTTTACCCCCTAAAACCCGAAAATCCCCCCCGCTAACGAACCAGAACCACAATCACTTATTTTCCTTGTTTCCTCAAAGATGCCCTGATAAAATCGATGGGCGCGGCGCCCTTTTGATTCACCATGACTCATGGCCATCAAAACTTGAGTCTTCCCCTCTTCCTGTTTCATTTCGGCCCTTTCTAACTTTGCTTTTGCCCTCTTTACATGTTTGCTTTAGTTGGCTAGGCGGTAGTAGTGCCTCGTACGATCCGGGTGGCACATGATTCGTAAGTTTTGAGCGAGCTTTGGGCGCTCTTGAGCTTTTTAGACCCAAAAATCATGTTTTTAGTGTTTTTAGACGAAATCCGGGCCCCGATACAACCCCAAATTTAGGTTCCGACACCTCGAATGAGCAAGTGCGGGTGCCGAACGTCATCGCGTTGGTCGGGCTGCCGGCGCGGGGCAAGACCTACATCTCGCACAAGCTCTGCCGCTACTTGAACTGGATCGGGATCCGGACCAGAGGTAGTTTTGGGTTATTTGTCTCTAAAAAGGGGTCGTTTACAGGCACATTTAAAGTGCTTTCGCGTTCAGATATAGCTCATTCGATAGAGCTTGAAATTTTTCATTTTTCATTCGTTAAAAACGGCTGAACTATAATCGTTTTGGAATATTTCTGTAATTTTGTGCGGCAAAACTTTTTCTGTCCTCCGTTTCAATTTTTGAAGTAAAAGGTTTTTTTTTCGGAATTTCAAGCTCTATCAAATGAGTTATTTTACAATTAATAGCAAAACTCCAAAACCACTTAAAAACCATATTTTCGATCAACTGTTTCTTTCTTTAGCTTTCAATGTCGGCGAATACCGACGAAAAGCTTGCGATCTCGTGAAAGAGGGTGAGGCCGACTTCTTTTCCCCGCACAACCAAGCCGGACAGAAGAAAAGGGAGTATGTGTATTCTTTGGTATCGTAAACAATCTTCTAGCGAATGCGCTCGCCTAGCCATCGAGGATATGGGCCGATACTTGGAAAGTAAGGAAGGAGAAGTTGCGGTAAGCTTTTTGGCGTTTTCCTCCATTTTTTCTAGATCCTCGATGCCACAAATACGACTCGGGAGCGTAGGAAATTATTGGTGGACTATTGCCGGAAATCAAATCGAAGCCCGCCTTTCAGGTAAGAAAAAGTTAGCCCGCTAATTTCACGTATTTTTCAGAGTTTTCTTCGTTGAAAGCGTCTGTGACGATCCGGACATTATCAACTCCAATATTACCGTTCGTTTTTTAAGGCAAAAGCTTATTTTAGCAATTTTAGGAGGTGAAAATCAACTCTCCCGACTACAAAGGAATCATGTCGCAAGAAGAGGCCAAGGAAGACTTTGTAAAGCGCATCGAGAACTATCGCCTGATGTATCAGCCTCTGGATGAAGAGCACGACGAGGATTTGAGTTATATTAAGGTTCTTAGCTTTCTCTATTAAGTTGATTTTTTTTTATTTAGGTCATTAACGCCGGTAAATCCTTCTTTGTGCACAACGTCAACGGACATGTGCAATCCAGAGTTGTCTATTTCCTGATGAACATCCACTTGCTGCCCAGAAGTATTTATTTGACACGCGTAAGCCATCGCTTCCCGAAAGAAAACTATTGTTTTTAGCACGGCGAGAGCGAGTACAACTTGTTGGGAAGATTAGGCGGTGACAGCCCGCTGAGCGAACGCGGTCTCGACTATGCGGCAAAGCTCAAAGATTTCCTTGAGGTAGAAGAACGGTTGAATACAAAATTACGATTTTTTTTAGAAAGCCGAAGTGCCAGAACTCCGAATTTGGTCGTCACAAAAGATCCGGGCGGCCCAGACGTCTGCAAAGCTCCGCGATCTTGCCGCCCACGTCGAGTACTGGAAAGTATTGGACGAAATTGACGCGGTTTGCCAGTTTTGCCGTTTTATTAATTGACCAGCGGGGGAGGAGCCGCTTCGCGACTCTCCCCCGCTGGACCCCGTCTAGGCCCTATGAATCGAGCGCCCTTCCACATAAAGTTTCCACGAAAGAAAAACGCATCTCTCATGCAGCTCACGCAAGCTGCTAGTCTCGTAATTAGGCCTGCGGCGCATGTTTGATCGGCACGCCGCTACCTCATCCTGCGGCCCAAGCTTGAGGGATTAGCTTCCTTTTTGGGCCTGCGGCGCGAGCTTGTACGGCTAGCTTCGTTCTAAAGCCTGCGGCGCGAGCTTGTACGGCTAGCTTCCTTCTAAAGCCTGCGGCGCGAGCTTGAGCGGCTAGCTTCGTTCTAAAGCCTGCGGCGCGAGCTTGTACGGCTGCTCTTCTAAAGCCGCGGCGCGAGCGAGCGGCTAGCTTCGTTCTAAAGCCTGCGGCGCTAGCTTGAGCGGTTACCTCCTTCTTTAAAGGGATACCCAATGTTTCGTCGGCAAATATATAGTTATGTATTCCGGGCAGTACAAATGACGCGCGAATTTTGTGCAACAATGGGCCTCAAAGCCGCACCGAATTAGGACCCCCTTTCCCTCTTGTGACGTTCCCATCCCATCCAATGGCTTGCCCCTATGGCCTAATGGATAGCATCTAGGCTACAAAACGTAGGTCCCGGGTTCGACCCCCACCCGGTGGCACGGTTTTGCTTATTGAGCCCCGAAAAGGTTGGGCATCCCTTTTAGCCTGCGGCGCAAGCTTGAGCGGCTAGCTTCGTTCTAAAGCCTGCGGCGCTGCTGGCGGCTGTTCGTTCTAAGCTTGCGGCGCAAGCTGGCGGCTACTTCGTTCTAAAGCCTGCGGCGCTAGCGGCGGCTAGTTCGTTCAAGCCTGGGCGCAACTTGAGCGGTACGTTCTAAAGCCTGCGGCGCGCGAGCGGCTAGCTTCGTTCTAAAGCCTGCGGCGCAGCTTGGCGGCTAGCTTCGTTCTAAGCCTGCGGCGCAAGCTTGAGCGGCTAGCTTCGTTCTAAAGCCTGCGGCGCTGAGCGGCTAGCTTCGTTCTAAAGCCTGCGGCGAAGCTTGAGCGGCTGCTTCGTTCTAAAGCCTGCGGCGCACGAGCGGCTAGCTTCGTTCTAAGCCTGCGGCCGCTTGAGCGGCTACTTCGTTCTAAAGCCTGCGGCGCGCTGAGCGGCTAGCTTCGTTCTAAAGCCTGCGGCGAGCTTGAGCGGCTAGCCGTTCAAAGCCTGCGGGCAAGCTTGAGCGGCTAGTGTTCTGCCTGCGGCGCTAGCGGGGCTAGTTCGTTCTAAAGCCTGCGGCGCAACGAGCGGCTGTTCGTTCTAAGCCTGCGGGAGCTTGAGCGGCTAGCTTCGTTCTAAGCCTGCGGCGCTAGCTTGGGAGGTTAGCTTCATGCTTAAGCCTGCGGCGCTAGTTTCAGCGCCTGACTGGATTCGTTAGCCTGCGGCGCAGATTTGAGTGACTAACTTCATAATAACGTCCCTACACGGAAGTCCACTCCGAAACGCACTTTCCGAGCAAAAAGCAAAACAACTAAGATATCCGAGGATCGAACCTCCGATGGTTAGATTCGCATGGCAACGCGCTAACCACTACACCATGCAATGCTTGGTAGCGCACGCCAAACACCCCTTTTATGTCTCAAGGGGGCGGCCCGGGGCAGGGGAAGGAAAGGCATCGAGAGGCAGATCCAAAGAGACGACCAAACTCGCGAGTGCAACTGGCAAGAATGAGGAAATTTGTATTTTTTCACATTATGCAAATTAGCCCTCCCGGACCCCCAAAAATCAATAAAACCGGCTTTAACTTTGTAAACTTGTATTTTATCGGGGTTCTGAAAACGCCATCGGGAAGAGGAGGGTCGATTCCCCCGGGTGACGGAGAATTAGGGCATTTTGGACACGGGAAGGCCCTCAAATCGGGCCTCGAAAGTGACATCCACACACACACACACACAAAGATACGCGACCAAATTATATAAGGTAGGATTTTAGGGTATTTGCGAGGGTCTCACTTACGAGGACTTTGAAATCCGGTACCCGAAGCAATTTGGGGAGCGTGACAAGGACAAGTATCACTACCGGTACCCGTCTGGAGAGGTGTGTTTTGTAAATCTAATCCCATACCTGAAATTTAGAGCTACGAAGACCTCGTGGCCCGCCTTGAACCCGTCATCATGGAGCTGGAACGGCAGTCAAATGTGCTAGTCATCTCCCATCAAGCCGTCCTCCGCTGCATCCTCGCGTATTTCACGAATCAGAATCGCGACGATCTGCCGTATCTCAAGGTATGTTTTTAAGAGTCGTTATCGCATTCTGAAACCATAATCTGTCTAAAAATACGTTAAAAAAAGTTTTCTTAGGTCCCACTACACACCGTCGTCAAATTTACGCCAAAAGCCTACAGCTGTGAAGTGGAGATGTTCAAATTCGACATCCCCGCCGTCAACACTTACCGCGAAAAGCCGAAACAGGTATCGTTTTAATTTTTTGTTTTTTGGTTACCTATATTGCCTAATTTTAGCAGGACAATGGCCCAATTCAATATTGCCATTCTCCCTAAGGTACCACGTGTCGTGTCGTATCGTATTAGTTGAATGAAATTTTACGTTCAGCATGATTCTCGGGTTCTTCTCTGTTAACGGGGGAGCTGATGTTGATTTTTATGCCTATTAAAATGCATAATTTATTTTTACAGTGTTTGTTTGGTCGTCTTGATTGCTAGAAGGGAATAACAATGATTTTAACTTTTTGAAAATTCGAAGATTTTTACCTTTTAATGGACTCATTTTTATGTCTAAAAACGTTGCAAAAGGCTATACAAATGGTTTATATTTCGTTAATAGGGCCGACAGAATTGGTGGGAAAAAATCCCTTCCCCGTTAACAGGGAAGTCCCCACTCTCGAAGAAGCCCTATAAAAATAATTTTGCTATATTCTTATTTTGATTACCTATCATTATCTCGAAAATCACTCTCGAAAATCAACATCTGAAAAAAAACTCGAAACTTATCCGAAGTCATTATCTCGAAAGTTTGTATCTCGAATTATCTCGAAATTCTATCTCGAGTTCGTATCTCGAAGTTAAATCTCGTATTATTTCTTCTACTCGAATACGAATAATTAACTTTCGAGATAATGAACTTTTGAGATATTTGCTTCGAGATAATGAACTTTCGAGATACGAACTTTCGAGATAACGAACTTTCGAGATAACGAACTTCGAGATAAGAATTTCGAGATGTTGATTTCGAGATGTTGATTTTCGAGATAATGATCAATCTTATTTTAGCAAAACAGCGAGGAAGCCCGTCGCCCATCCATCGACACCCGGGTCGTCGTGCAGTAATAATCAAAAGAAAATACCTAGATTTCTATTAGCTAGATTCTACTTAGAAAATTTTTTGCTCATTTTTTCGTTGTCTCTGCCATACGCTAGCTTTTCCCCGCTAACCACCTCATTTCTTGTGCCTTACTCTCCCCTTTGGCCCCGCATTTACACTCAAACTAATCAAATTGCCATACACACCATTCGTTCGCTTGCTTGTGAAAATGCTTCCGGAAGTAGTTCTGTGATAATTCTCCACGCCTCAATTAATGTCGACCCGTTTATATATTGTGATTTTTGCTCAGAGCCAGCCTCCTCATTGTGTAGAGATTATCGGTAGCCATTTTTTATGTTAGTCTGGTGCTTCTGTAGATGTGTCTTGAATAAAAGTACCTACCCCGTGAAAGTGGACCGGCGAAATGATCACTGACATTCAACGTATCTGCTCAACACATTACGGCGCCATGGTATAATAATAAGTATTGCTTCAGAGCGCTCCTCATTTCCGGCATGAGTTATGTGGGCCCCGGGTCCAGTAATGTGAGTTTTTTGGCTGACAAGGAGTGGTTTTAGGTGATATTGGAGTTTTGCGATGTGGCGTAGAATAGAGCTTCAAATTCTGAACAAGGCCAACTTTCAAAAAACCTTTGAAAGGCTAAGGTTTTTGAAAACCGGCTTTTGAAAGTTTACCTGGTTAAGCGGAGGCCAAAAATGCTTAAAATTGCCTTTTTCAAAGCGAATTTTCTCGAAAAAATGTTGTCTTTCAGCAGTTTTTGAAAGACCGAACTTGCTCAGGTTTCCGGCTCTATCGAATGAGCTCAACGTTTACGTTTTGCTAAGCGGGGACTAGAAAGGCTCAAAATTTTGGGCATTTTAAAGCTAATTTATCGAAAATCGTTGTTTTTCAGCAGTTTTTGAAAGGTCGGACTTGTTCCGAGTTTCCAGGTCTTTCGAATGAGCTATGTCACATCGCAAAACTCCATTATCACCTAAAAACCACAAATTTTCGTAAAATTTCACAAAAACCTAGAAAAAAATTAACATTTAGAGTGTGCGGCGTTTCAACCACCTTACCATTAAAAGCCTAGCACTACGAGTAAGCGGCGCTTCAATTTTTTTGCCAAATTTTCACACAAAAATGAAAACATCTGGAGCTAATTCTGGACTTTTAGAGCGCAAAACTCAAAACCCCGGAAGCGCACGAGTTTGTCGATGCGATACCCGGCGAGAAATTTGAGGCTTTTGGTGAGTATTTTAGTGGTCTTCTAGGTATTATGTTTTATGAATTATATTATTTTATCATTCCAGATCCGGCGATCGGCTACGTGACACCGGATGGCACAAAAGTTATGGGTTCCGTGACGGTGACCACCTATCGGATGCGTTTTCAAGGGCAGAACGGGAAAGAGGTAAATAAATTATTCGTAAACATTAATTACGTGTTCCAGAAAATACAATTCGACGTGCCGCTCGGCATAATTTCTAAAGTGGAAAAGGTGGGCTTATTTTTTTGATAATAGTAACTCGTTAAATTTTAGTTTGGTCATAAAAATATAACGAGAGCGGATGATTCGTATGGTCTTGATATCCATTGTAAAGTGGGTGGTTTTAACTGATTTTTACCTTTTTTAGGACATGCGTTTATTACGATTTCTGTCGTGCCAAAGCACGCGTGGGCGGCGATTACTTTTTCATAGCCTATCAACCTACGCGTTTCCATTGTCTAACGAGATGGTTGGTTTTTAAAGTGTGAGACGTTAGAATTTAGCGATTGTTTTTCATAATACTGCGTTTTTTTAATTTTATGGTTTTTTACAAATGATTTTTAGAAGCTCTTCGCGTATGCCCACGCAGCGGCCCTTGGAAATAGCCCGTTCCCAGGCGCCAGTAAATACGAGAGAAATGGCTGGGAATTGTTTGATGCCAGGGCAGAGTTGCAGCGGATAGGTATTTTTTTGATTTTGAGCCAAATATCCTCAATTTTTTCTAGTCAATGCGGCAAATGCCAAGGACGTGTGGGCGATATCCGGCATCAATTGCATGTACGAATTCTCGCCAACCTACCCATCTGTGGTCTGTTTTAATTTTTTACAAAAACACCTTGATTTTCAGCTCGGCGTTCCCCGGGAAGCCATGAAGAAAAAGGAATTTTTGGAAAAGGTTGCTGACTTCAGGAGTCGACAGCGGATTCCGGTAACTTTTAGAACTTTCGCAATATCGGGGGGGGGCCGATTAGAAAAGTTTTTAAGATCTCAGATTTTTCTCGAAAATCGTCAGTTTTGGTCGAAAAATCGTTTTTTTTCCGGTGTTTAATCGAAATTTGTAAAGTTTTTAATTTTAGGTACAACGAAAAGCGTTTTAGAAGCATGGTGCGAAGAACTCGATAATTTTTTTCGTATTTAGGCGCTTTCCTGGCTTCACCCCGTCCACAAAACATCTATCACCCGATGCGCGCAACCGCTGACCGGCGTGACGATGAAGCGGAAAGAGGAGGACGAAGCGTGAGTTCTACTGCTGGTTTAATTTATTTGGTCTTATAGACTGATGGAAATGATCCTCCGAACGACCAACCAAACACAACCATTGGCCATTTTCGACGCACGGCCTATGCTAAACGCTGTGGTATGTATTAAATCAAAAAAATTGCACGAATTTTTAGGTAAACAAAGCGAAAGGCGGTGGCTGGGAAGAGAAGACGAATTATGGCATGTGCGAGCTCACATTTCTTGATATTCACAATATCCACGTCGTCCGAGAATCGTAAGTTGTTGTCGATCGTTTTGTAGCCTTCTTTTAGCTTGCAAAAGCTTCAATCGGCGCTATTCCCGAAAATCGACGAGGTCAACTACTTGAAGCAGATCGAAGATACAAAGTGGTTGCAGCATATTAGGGTTTGGATTGTCGGGAATTCGTTAAATGGGTAATTTTAGTCGATCTGCGAGGGTGCAGCCGAAATGGCATACCTGGTCGAGGAGGGCCGATCTTCGGTTGTCGTCCACTGCTCGGATGGCTGGGATCGTACGGCGCAGCTGGCCGCCCTCGCCCTCGTAATGCTCGATCCATACTACCGTAGCGTCGAGGGATTCGCGATTCTGATCGAGAAGGAGTGGTGCAGCTTCGGCTTCAAGTTTGCGCAAAGGATAGGTGGGTGTTTTCTAACTTCATTTTGTCGAATTTGGGGTATTCCCATTATCGTGGAGACAATTTTTGCTTAGAAACCCATTTTAAAATCAAAGTAGCTGAAGATCTTTTGAACTTTTTTACTATTCCTGAACGTAAAACTATTCAAAATTTTATTTACAATACAAAAATAGATTTTCCACCAAAAATGGCCGTTTTTCACCAAAATTTGGAGCTTTTGAAAAGTTTGTCGAAGTTTTAAGATAATTTTTCTGGTCAAAATAAAGTTTTGATTTGCTAAAAACATGAAAATATTGCCTATTAAGTTATTAGCCATTTTTATATTTGTACTATAAACCCTTTTTTTACCACGATAACACCCCATAACGAAAGAACCGGGCCTTTTTCCCGACCTTCGGCCGAAGCCTGCAAATTTAGGCCATGGCGAAAATAAGGCGTCTGACGACGAGCGCTCGCCGATCTTCGTCCAATTTATCGACTCCGTTTGGCAGCTGATGCGTCAGGTAATAATTTTATCGTGTAATTTTATCCAGAATTTTAATTCTTAGTTCCCCGCCCACTTCGAGTTCACCTCCAGCTTGCTGATCTGCATCCTTGACGAGCTGTACTCGTGCCGATTCGGCACTTTCCTGTATAACACGGAAAAGGCACGCCATGTGGAAAATGTTGGTTTTTAAGTGGTTTTTCGAGTCATGAATTTCAGGAATGTGCCACTCAAACTGTTTCCCTGTGGTCGTACGTGCTGGAGGAGAAGCGGCGCTTCTTGAATCCGCTCTACATCGATAACAGGAATCGCCAAGTTTTCCTGAAGATGAACACCCGGATTGCGGTAAGCCTAATTTTTCTCCTTTTTTGTTAATCGCGATATGTTCAGTTCATTCACGTCTGGGAAGAGTACTACGCGCGCTACAACCCGGATATCACCTCTCCGTCTTACGCGGTAATTTATCTGATCATTGCCCTTTTTTTGTTTCTTAATATGATAAAATGTGGGGGGATATGAATTTTTGCTCTGTACCAATTTTTTTTAGCTCAATAGTGACGTTTTTAATTATTTTTTGCGAACGTTAAGCGGAAAAATGTTGCAACGTTTTAATGTTAAAAACTTTAAAAAACCGTTTTTGTATTTAATTTACAAACGTTTTTAAGCTTCATTATTTTTCCGCTTTTATTTACAAATAATGTAGTTTTTAACTTTCTTGTTAACAATCTTAAGCGGGCAAATGCTACAAAACTTTTGTTAAAATATTAAAAAATTATTAAAAAGTAGATTTTTGACCAATTTGGAAATTTTGAAACGTTTTGCAAGCTTTTTACAAAATTATTCTATCTCTATGAAATTAAAATGCTTTATCACGAATATAGTAGAATAAACCTGTTAAACTAAACATTACAAACAGCTTTCCATTTAGGAACACAACGACAATATGGACCGATTTTCGAGGGACCTGGTGCGTTTTTTAGATTTTTCCTGAGTAAGTTCATTTTCTAGCTGAAGCAGCAACGACATCGGCTACACCCTGGCGGCTAAAGATATGGCATTTTGTGTGTTTGTTTTTTTATTTTCGGGTGCTCCTCACTTCACTTCACTTCTTTTCACCTCTAACATCATCATCATCATCAATCCCAATGTGATAATTCTTACGCACACACCCTCCGGTTGTTTTTGGGGTACTGGGCTGTTAGCGGGGGTGATTTTGGCAATCCGGTATGGCCTGATACCGAAATAGAAACCATATTGAATTTTACAGTTTTTGGCCAACAAGTTTATAAAAATTTTTGAGGTTCGAAAATGTGAATTCTTGTTCAAAAATTTCAAAAATAAAAATTTTTCCTGCTGTCCGGCATGAACCAGGAAAATACAAGTAAATGAGTCCTCCCGCAAAGAGTCCAGTACCGTTTTCTGGTCACCTCGGCTTCTCCTTGAAATATATATCTTGGCTGCTAAATCTCCATTTCCTGTGTGTGACATTTTCGTGATAGGACCGGATTATAATTTATATCGTTTATCTCGTCGTCAAAAAAACCATAATAATCAACCCCCTGAATTCATAAGGGGGATCTGCTAGAAGAATAAACATCCTTATACAATGTATCGCTGAGGGGGGAAGATCACAAGAATTGAGTCATTTTACCCGTATTGTTTTCGGTATAGGAAGTCGAGCTAGATACTTTAAATTGGCACTCGTTTTTGGGGGAATGTTTTTTTGTGAGCAAATAATAGCTTTTGAAAATTGAGCAGCAGCTAGAAAGATATCACAGGTTTTATGGGGGATTTTTGGTACTTGTGCATTATCAGGGGGATTTTCCTAGGTGTCCAGATATGCCTTGTAACGTAATAGTATTTTTAATAACCAAAATGTAACCATATTTCTGGTGTAAACTATCTAAAAACTCAAAATTTTAATTTTTGTCGAAAATCAGCTGTTTTTAGGCGAAAAATCTATATTTTTCAAGTTTTTGCTTATAAAAAGGTAAATTTGGAAAAAGGATTCACCCCCTCCCCCCCCCTGTTAATGCAAAAGCACCGAATTTTTGGCGTAAAATAATAGAATAGAAACAAATTATCGTTGCCTTTTTGGGTTTCCTACTTCCCGTTGAGGTTGACCATCTCCGGGTCCGGGTCTTTAGAAAGTAGCCTTCGCCGCGTCATCGGGGCGCTCAATTTATCCGCCTTTTCATCGCCCAGGTCCGATTCCTCCTCTATCACGTCGTTCTCCAGCTCGTAGATCGTCTCCGGGATGTTGGCTTCACAGTCCTGCAAAATAGTTGGCACGTTTTATTGCGATTATAAGGTCATATTAGGCTTTTTCTACGTTAGAAAAGAGCAAACAATCGTTTAGGTGTCTATAGAAATGCCCGGAAACGATTATTTTCAACTTACGAGGAGGTACGAGACCCGGGAAGTCCGATTCGTCCGCACCGTTGGCTTTTCGTTGGCCAGCCGCGCGTTGATCTCGTTTAAACTGCGCTAAAATGGAATATTCAGAAATGACATATTTTTGAAAAGTTAAAGTTAAAATTTTTATTAAAGATAAAGCTTTAAAATACCCTCGAAGATTGCCGGCTAATTGCATCTCCCTTCTCGTCGAGCTCCCCGTTTTCGATGCAAATCGACGTCAGCTGCGAGCCGTCATTTTTGCCCCACGGCTCGGCGTTACCTATAAAAATTTGTTTTGAGTTTTTTTTTAGGTTTTAAATCGTTTCGCTTTTGAAGTTTGTTTTTGGCCCACCATGTCCCCAGATTTGGTAGAAAAGGCCGGCGATGATGAGGACGAAGGCGAGCATCAGATAGACGGTTCGCCATTCTTCGTACGTGCCCTGGAAGGGGTTGAATTTTTTTCTTTTCTCTTTCGCTATGTCTCTCTCTCTCTCTCCCTCGCTCTCTCTATCTCCGTCTCTCTCTTTCGTACAGCTACCTTTCTCGTGATTATCCCAATGAGAAACGGGGCCAGCAGGCTGCCAATTTGCGAGTACAACTGCTGATAGGAGGAGATGGTAGCTGTGAACTAAAAGAGATTTTTAGTGAGTTTATCACGTTTAATATTTTTTATTATTGATGTTATTTTGTAGTTATTTGATATTTACATTTATTTAGTTTTTTAGAGGGAGGAAACGAGGGAGAGGGAAAGAGAGAGAGAGAGAGAGAGAGAGCAAGAGAGAGAAAGCGGGTGAGATAGGGAGAAAGCGAATGCGAAACAGAGCGAAAGTATTTTTAACTAGATTTGGCAAAAAGCAGACAAAAATTGGCAATTTCATAAAAATCAAAGTAAAGATGAAAAATTACTAAAATTAGCATTTTGCAGCGTTATGTTTTAAATGTTTTGATAAATTTACCCACCTCCGGCGCGACACACACGACGGCCGTGTTATACCCCGGCACAAAGGCCCCAAATAGCGCCATCGCCGCGCAGACGCACAACATCGACAAGGTCGGGCTAGCAGCAGCGAGCGGGGCGGCAACGATGAAAAAGGAAGCGGCGAATGTTGCTAAAAATGAAGGTATCAAAATAGGTTAGCGAAATTAAAAATTAAACATTATTCCGAAATGTTAAATTTTTTCAGAAATTTTCGGCGCAAATTAAATTTCAGGTCTTTGGCTTTCGAAAAATGTATTTTCGAATTTTCGAAAAAGCGATAAAAAACGTTTTCCGAAAATGTGTATGGAAATCGTCTATGTATTCCCCCGGGGCTTACCCACTCCATTGAAGGCCCAAGTCACTGCTGTGCTGCTGCATCCGCGCTTCTTCATCGCGTCCGCCCACATGCCGAACAGCATCTTGGTGGCCGTCTGCACGAAGAAGGGCACCGAGCACCACATGCCGTTCTGGAAAATAAAAACTAGATACCGGTCTAAAAACCTAAAATATAAAAAAAGTGAATTTTTGGTGGGGGGGCCCGTTTATTAAGGGTTTTTTTTCAACCCGGGGCGGGTTCGATTCCTTCTGCCGGTAAGCTTTTGCTTTTTGCTGAACAAAGATGTTATGCGGTCAGAATCCAATGAAATCAAGAAAAACTTGTAAAAACTGACGGTGGCCACATCCATGCCCAGCGCCTCCTGGTTGAACTTGGGCAGGTAGGTGATCATCGCCACGAGGACGAACGACTGCGCGAAGGCGTTCACGCAAATAGCAGACACGCAGCGAGAGAACAGAATCTGGAAAAGGATTGTAAAAAATCAGCAAAAAAGAAATTACCTCTTTCCAGGGAGTTTTGAGCACGACACTTTTCGCTCGGCTTTTGATGCCGCGACGGCCTGGAAAATCATCTTAAACTATTTTATAAGCGCGAAAATACTTTGCCTATCTCTCGCTCCTTTCTCTCTCTCTTTCTCTCTTCCCTTTTTTTTTTTTTTCCCCCCCCCCCTTTTCCCCCCCTCTCTCCTCCCCCCCCCCCCCCCCTCTCCCCCCCCCCCCCCCCCCCCTCCCCCTCCCCCCCCCCCCCCCCCCCTCTCCTCGCTCGCCTCTCCCTCTCACTCTCTCTCCCTCGCTCTCTCCCTCTTTCCCTCACCTGTAATATACTCCAATTCCGTGGCCGTGATATATTTAGAACAGCGTGGCCGCGAGCTGCCCCTGAACTGCCAGATGATGACGTAGACGAGGGTGAGGAGGCCTAGAAAGTCCTTTTAAACTTAAAGCGAGCGTGACACTAATTTACTAAAAACGAATACTAAAAGCCCTTACCATATCCAATGAAGGCCAGGGGCCAGCCGCCGCCCCACGTGGCCTGGCACAGCTTGGCGGTGAAGATCATCGACAGGCCGATGCCGAGCTGGAGTTTAAGAGTTTAATTAGAGAGAGAGAGAGAGAGAGAGAGAGAGAGAGAGAGAGAAGAGATTGTGCACCTGATTCCCGGTGGTAAAGACGGCCACAGCCGTGCTTTTCTCGGTCATCGGGAACCATTTGGAGATGATGAACAGGCCGCAGGGGGCGATGAGGCCTGAAAAGTTTGTCTTTTTTTACTACAATAAATGAAATACAGTGAGGGAGCCTTCGCTAATTGAGAGAGAGACAAGGGAAGGCGAGAGATAGCTACGCTCTTCCAACCCACCACTCCCAAATCCCATCAAAAACCGCACGGCAGCGAGGTACAAATGATGTTGTAGCAGAATGACGGAGAATGGCGCACAAATCGACCCGATCGCGTTCAGCAGTAGCGCTACTGACAGCACCGGTTTCGGGTCGTATCTGAAATAACTCTCTCTCTCTCGCTCTCTCTCGCTCTCTCTCTCTCTCTCTCTCTCTCTCTCTCTCTTTCACTTCAGTCGATCTCAAAATTTCAGCAACAGCAATAATCTGGCCTCGGACGGGGTTGAACCCAAGCTTTCTGGGTGGCAGGCGTGAACGTTACCGCTCAGCCATTGGCTCACCTTCGAATAATGTAGTCTGTAGCGAGGATGGCGAGAAAGGCGCCGATATAATATGCGGTGTGGATCCGGCCCTGCTCCTCGGAGGTCCAGTCCACTTGGTATTCTCTCTGAAAGCAGAATTTTCACTGGCCTTTAAAAGCACTGAAACTGAAGGCAGGGCACTGTCCCTTTAAAAAGCAGATTTTTTAGCTGTTACCATCCCTTTAAAACGCAGATTTTCTAGCTAGCATTGTCCCTTGAAAACGCGCGTTTTTGTACCGGGAATTATGTCTTCGAAAAAGAGCTTTTCCGCTGCTTTTCGAGCTAGCACACGGCTTAAAATCTGCCTTTTTGAGCTGTCGCCACCCCTTTAAACTCACATTAAACCGATCCTCCGCCGGCGCCGCCACCGTGGTGTCATTGTTATTGGCCGTAGTCGGGAACACGTTCCTCGCCACGATACAAACGATGGCCAACGACATGCTGCCCCTCATCAGACTGTTGCACGCCATCGCCATGCACAGCAACAGCGCCGTCTGAAGGCGCACCGCTTCGCGCGACCATAGTTCTGAAACGGAAAAGTTCGTAGTTTGTGTATAATTTTACACTTTTTTAGTATTAAATTTTTCAACAACTTTTTTGAAAGCATTTTAAGCATTTTTTTACCATTTTTGCAAAATTTCCTGGCCAATTCGCGTTTTAATTTCACAATTAACGCTTTTAAGGTTAAATTATTGGCCAAAAATGCATGAAGATGAATTAAAATGCTCCAAATCTGGTTAAAATCACTCTAAAATGATTTTTGGTTTTTCCAGTCTTGGAAAATCACTAAAAACAGTACAAATCTTACAACCCTAAAGCTCAAAAATGCCCAAAATCCCATACCCAGCTCCAGCGCCATCCCAAAGTACGCGACGAATTCGCGGTGGCTACACGCGGCTACTCATGACGGACCGACCAAATTCTGCACCCTTCCCCCCTCAACTCACCGATTCTGCCGATAAGAAAGCGCGCAAAAAATAGGCTGTAAATGTGATGGATGGGGCCCAAGTGTCCTTTTCGAAGTACCACGAAATTTGCGCGCAAAAAAGCGAAGCTGATGAAGCGGATCTGGCGGAACAGGGTTCAAAGTTGAGCGTTCAAAGCCGGAAAAAAATTCAAAAATTAAGAGGGCCACATTTCCAAAAAGCTCTTTATTAAAATTCGGCGGCAAAATCACGAAGGCCTCATGAATTCCTCAAAAGCTGAACGCCAAAATGCGGACAGCGAAAATCCCGGTATTCTAAATACCGACACCCAGATTCTCTAAGGCCAAAATCCCGACAGCCAAAATCTTGATTGACAATATGCCGACCGCGAAAATCCCGACAACCAAAATGCCGACAGCGAACAACCGCGAATTCAAAATAAGCCAAAACCGAGGCAAAATGCCGACAAGCTAGGCCCAAGACCAACGTCCGTATGTCGGTGTTTTGGTTGTCGGTAATATGTCTGGGATCCTGGTTGTCGGCATTTTGGATGTCCTTATTATGGTTGTCGGCATTATGACTGTCGGGATTATGCTTATCGGGATTTTTGCTTTCGGTATTACGGCTCTCAGGGACATGATTGTCGGCATTTTGCTGTCGAGATTTTTGGCTGGATGGATTATGGCTGTCGGCATTTTCGTCTTCGATAATTTGAATCTCGATATTCACATTCTTAACGTCGGGATTTCGGCGTTTCCCATTCGCCGAAATTCCCGGCTGAAAAACTGACTCTGATTCCGTTTGCTCTCCTCGAGTGCCCGGATGGCTTCTAGGGCTTTCGGTGACAGCAGCGCCTCGCTCATTCACCGGATCTGAATTTCGGGGATTTTGAGGTGGCAGATGGAATGTCGAAATCCGGAAATCACAAAGCTACGGAATAATCGGAAGGCGCAACCACGCCACCACCACCATCAGATCAAAGCAAAAAGAAGGGAGGAGGGAGGGGAAGGAGATCGACGGACAAACAAAAGGTGTCATTTCCCGCGGCGGGGGACCCGGGTAGATAAGCTCGGACCTGGCTGGCAGGAAGGGGCAAAGTTTGGACTAGCCTCCCTTCACCCTGAGCTTTTAGAAGCCGTGTTCCAGGAAAACGGTACTGGACTGTTAGCGGGGGGGGGGTAATTGTTGTATTGCCCGGCTATACTTTTCCGTCGATTTAATGTTATATGATGTATTTTTATAGTACTTTTATGGTTTATAGAACTGAAAGTTACACAAGAAACTTTGAAAAATGGAAATTTTCCATGCATTTCGACCAAAAAGTAAGTAATTTTCGAAAATTTTGATAATTTTTCAGAGCTTTTTCTAGCCAAAAACTGTGAAAATACGGCGCATCCACAGGCCAATAAAAAAGCCATATTCCTTTCTTGTCCATCCTTTTAAAACGGCTATAAAATCCACCAAAATTTCCACCTTTTTCCCAGTAATCCGTTTTAAAGCATTTCACAGTTTTTAGATCGGCAAAGTTCATAAAAAAAACATTAAAACCGGTCGAAAAGACGAGAGTTTTTCAAAAATGCATGAAAATTGACAAAACACGGCAAATTTTTCAATGTTCATTTTTTGATACTTTTTAAACAATCCAAAACAGTAAAAACACTATCAAAATAGATTATTTATTATTTGCAGGTAGGTAGAGGCTAAAATATTAAAAACTAGTTCCCATCCCCCCTGCTAACAGCCCAGTATCTATAAACCAGTACGTAGCGAAATTCCTAAGAAACAGGGTTGGTCATTTTCGGATCGGACTGGATCCGGATCTGGATCCGGATCCAGATCCAGGGCGGATCCGATCCGATCCGGATCCAAGGAAATGGATCATGCAACCGAGCTAAGTGCTAATTCCTAGATGCAAAGATCTGTTCTGCCTCCGGGCTATGTATTTTTGCGATTAACATGACCCAATCAGCATCATAATCGAGAATATTACTTCCGGTCCCTTTTTTCCTCGGATCCGCATTGGATCCGGATCCGAGCGGATCTGGAGCTGGATCTGGATCCGGATCCTACTGCGGATCCGATCCGGATCCGGATCCAGGTCCGATCCGGATCCTTACCGATCCGGGTCCATTGGTGAACAATCCTGCTAAAAAACCATTCCCCTAGATCGAGTCATTCACGCGTCAAACCCGGACAGCGGCAGAAGGTGCAAAATGATGGGGGCTCGATTAGAAAGGCGCTGATGCAGTCAGCCAAGCCTGCTGACCGCCAAAGGCTTATCTCCGGTGTGAAGTTGTGTGCGGAAGCCTGAGGCACCCGGCAGGACAAAGAAGCTAGCTGCCTACCATGCCATCTAAAGCCGATTATGCCCTACACAGTGCACGGAAGCGCTTCAAAGCCCAAAACGTGCAAATGGAGAAAAGATTGAGCTCGGCTTGTTTTTCTCAATGAAGCGAGATCTCGGAGGGATCTTGTCCATTATCGGGGGAGGATATCAACCTCTTTCTTTTCGCAGGGTCTGATTTTCCAATAGTAATAGTGGAAGTGGTTCTACATGTTTTTTTTAACAATACTACGCGCTAAAAATTTACAATTTTTATTCAAAAATATTAAAAAGGTAGATTTCGACCAAGAATGGCCGATTTTTTACGTAAATTTTGACTTTTCAAAGCTTCTAAGGGTCTTAGATAGTCTTTTTGCCGAAATTTGTAAAAATCAGGACTTTTTGTCGATACCGGAAAGCGCAACTCGATTGCAATTTTGAAGAAGTTTTTGGGCATGACTAGCATAAATTATGGGCACCACCCAGGGCAAGGGACAATAGGCCGATATGGAATTGATGGAAAAGCTAGTTTCGAGGCGTCAAAAACCGCATAAAAAGATGAAATTAAGAAACTAGACGTAGGCTACGAAAAAATAAAAGCCGTGCCTGAAAAATAAGTCTAGAAACCACTAACAAAGTAAAAACCTGGCGCAGATTTAAAAAAAAACAAAAGACCAACGTAAGAACACGTAAAAGACAGCCTAGAAAAGGATTTTTAAAAAAATTCTTTATCCTATAATTTCTAGAAACAGGTAAAAAAAGTCGAAAATTGGGAAAAATTGGCGTAGATCTAAAAAATGCCAAAAATACTGTATAAAATAGTCTAGAAATTCTTCTAGACAGATCCTTCATACCAAAATTTCTAGAGAAAGATAGACGTAGTAAAACCAGGAAACGCCAATGCCTAAAAACGGCCAGAAACAACCACAAGCTAAAGACGAACACCAGCAAGCCCCCAAATTAGCCGGCCCGTTTCCGGTACGATTTCCTTTTCGCCTCTGTGCTCACAATAATTGATCTGCGGGCAGCGCGGTGGTGATAGAGATCGGGCAAAGATGACGGATCGACGATAACGCATCGACAAATTGGAGGAAATGACAAAAAGGCAGAAATTGGTAAAATGGGCAGAACGGCAACATGATGGTGATGATGCGCCCATTCAGACACTGGCAACGTTCAAAAAAGTAATCAATTACCTCACAAGGGACCGTCGGCCACAAAAAAAACGTGGCTGCCAAAAAGGCGGAAAGAGGAAGAAGGCAAGAAAAAGCGAGGTGAGTGGAGGAGAATGAGGGGCAAAAGGAAACACGTCGGCTGACTCTCGACCTCGGCCTCCTCCCGTTTTTTGTGGGGCTGCAAAATGGTCCGGATCTTTTATTGTCCTCCTTGAGCACGAGGTTTTAATGGCCAGAAACACCGGTCCTAAGTGACAAATTTAAACAAACAAACTCCCCCATTTTTAGCCTAAAAACCGTTTTTCAGCCCTATCATTTCGTCGAAAACTAATTTTCACAAATCATGGAAAACAAGAATGATTAGAAAATTTCTTTTTAAAATTAGGTTTTTAAAGTACGATTTACCACGCCATTCCAATAAAAAAGGCAAGTTTAGGAAAATAGCTACGCGGTGCTCCTATGCACGTACAACTGTACGTGAATGGCGCGATTCGTTCTTTCTAGGCCGAAAACCCCATTTTGTGAAAAATCATGATTTTTCTCAAAAGTTTCATAGACAAATCGAAAACCAAAATAGGTTAAAATGTTTGACGAAAAATGGCGCCTATTTTGATTCAATACCTACCTCTGCAAAATCAAAAATCAAATTTAAAAAATTAAAACTTGTCATATTTTTGAATTTTAATAATTTGAGTTAAACTATCTAAAAATACATACGCCTCTTAACAAGATCCAAACATTACCGCAAACTGTTTACCCCGCCACGGTGAGTTACGTGAGGGCGGCGCGCAAAAACTTGGGCGCGTACAAAGGCGACCAGCAGCCAGCCGGGGCGCACAAAAGACCTAATCGCCAGTGTCAATACTCAACGCGCCGTCGGGGCCGGCGTCGAAATTCGATAAACACAGGCTAAGCACTACCTGAACTGATCTGTCAGCATTCGGGATCAGAAATCCGGAAAATTCGAGGAAAAACCTTCAAAAACAAGCTCCAAAGGTACTGGACTCGTAGCGGGGGGAGGAGCCGGCGGTCAAATTCATGATACTAACGCCCGCGCCGTTTTTTAAATATAGAAAGTTCACAAAAAGCGTTTAAATCAATTAAATTTTCATTTTTTCTCTAAATGGCGAAAAATTGCAACTTTGAAAGTTTTTAACACTTTTTGTTGAACTTTGCGTATCAAAAACACTCTAAAACATTACAAAATGTGACGTAGACTAGTTAGCTGAGCTTGCCCCCCCCGCTAACAGCCCAGTGCCTATAAAAACCCCCAAAATGTATGAAAATCGATCCAGAAGTTCAATTTTTTGATTTTCTAACAATGTTTTGATGAGTTTTTAGTGTCAGAAACTGATTAAAACGCGAGAAATACACGATGAAACACTTAAAACGGTGAGGTAGGCTTATTGATAGGCTATAGCTTAGCTTCCACCCCCGCTAACAGCCCAGCTCCCCAAAAAATCAACTCCCCGCCCGGAAGCATGTGCTTTGTCCCGGGCCTCTAGAATGACCGGGGAAGTGCCCTCTGCAAAAGATTAGATTCCAATTTGACGTGGTGCCCGGCCGGCGTGGGAGCAAACATCGAAGCACGACGATGAGGGGTGTGGAGCAGATTGGGCATCCGGTGAGTGCCGGCTAAAAGAGGGCGCCGTTAATTGAATCTCGGAGGTCGGGAGGAGGAGGAGGAACAAGGTGAAGCTCATCTCTTTGAGCACCTTTCAAGTAGCCCCGTTTCCAGGATCATGCTCAAAACTAAAAAATCTAGCTCGTTTGACCTCAATCCCTCTAAAGAAACGTACACGTAACGTACGTAAACGTAACTGTAAACGTTTTATTAGCATTTTCCGCTCTTTTTAGATGTAAAAACCTCCTTAAAATTATTAAAATTTTCGAAAAATTTTGACTGTTTTGTTCAAAAATGCATAAAAAATGGGCAAAAAAATCGAATTTTTAATTTTCTAAAATTTTGTAGCGTAGCAGAAACTACTAAATACTATGAAAATCGTTTAGATACAGTTACGACTATGGAGGCTCGCTGAAAAAAAGAGGTTGCTCCCCCCCCGCTAACGACCCAGTACCGTCTATTTTGAGTAAAATCAAACGTCAAGAACGTGAAAACCAAAAAACTCCTCTGGATAAGTTGCCATTTATTCGCAAATGAAAGCAGAAACGAAACAGACACCATGCAGAATGCGCTAAAAGGTGGTTAGGGGCGAAACGGAGACACGATCGTCTCAATCACAATATAACACGTTAACAGCCGTACCCGCTTCCTATTCAAAAAACGAAATGTGATGCGTGAGGCACATAAAACAAAGATAGACGATCCGAAGTGGATCTGTAAGAAAGGGCTGGGTTTAACCGAGTGTGAGGGACTAGTAGCGAGTTTTGTCAACGTCGTTGGAGGGCGCTGCGGGTTATTCTCCGAGCCCGGGAAGCTCGGACTCGCTCGAACGCTCGAACTCCTCTTCCTTGATGGTCAGCACGTAGACGCAGCTTTCATGGAAGTACTGAAAGAACAGGGTATTGAAATTCATTAATTATTTTCTATTAATTCTATTTATTTAAAACTCGACTCTGACCCAAAAAAAACGAGCAGCGCTTTTGACTGGTAATCGAGTTTTGAGATTTCACGGCTCTTTCGCGTTATCGGGGGAACGTTTTTCTTAGGGTCCAATTTTTTTTTAATAAATAGCGGATTCCTTCTAAACGATTTATTACTATTCCTGGACGTAAACCCTTAGAAACCGGCTCGAAAATACAAAAATATCGATTTTTCGAGCAAAAATGGCCAGTTTCCGACTAAAATTTCGAGTACAATTTTTTTTCTAGGTTACTTTAATTGTTTTTTCGCGTTGAAGTATAGCTAGATTTTACTAAAAACACGCTAGAGAGAACTAGACATTTCTGGGATTCACGGAACCACCCCCCCACCGATAATGCGAAAGAAAAAGTCGCATTGCAAAACTCTATCATCATCCAAAAAACAGCCCCATGTAAGACTAGCGCTGACCTGGCCCTGCGAGATGACACAATCATTCAGAAACCAGACTTCTTCGTCGTCGTCAAAGACCCGCTTGAAGCTGTCACGACACGCGAAGCACACCTTCTTTCCGGTATCGCCAGCCGCCAGTCGAGCCGTCGCTTAAAAAGTGGGTGTATTATAGAAAAAAGCTAAAATACTTGGAGCTCTCGGAGCGTTCTCTTTCTCGGCCTCCTTCACAGACGTGGCTTCGTTTTGGCCAAAATCAGAGACCCAAACCTAAAAACCACGTTCATATATGGTCATCGTATTCCAACGTACTTCCAGGCTCACGTACCACCGGCGTTGCTTATTCAGGGTATTTTTCGGTTCTTTGCGAAGATTCTCTTTGACGTGCGTTTCCAGGTGCTGCTTGTAGCTAAAAAATTAAGTCAGAAAGATGAAAAGCGGCTACCCGTTGTCGTCAAAGATGTCTTTCCTGATTCCGCATTTCGGGCAGCAGTTCTTCTTGTCGTGGAGCTGGGCGATCACCGAATCGTAACAACTAAACAAGGTCAGTAGAGCAACTAAAGAAAAATCGATTACATTTTAAAATTGCGAACGTTGAAGCTGGTCAAGTCGGGCGGGTGTGGGCGGCGAAGGGGACCTGTCGGGATTGGCACCGGCGTGTTGTCGATCATCGACTGGGCCGGGGGCGTCGTCGGCTTGCAGGTACGCAGGATGTACTTCAGGTAGTCGCTGAGGTGGATTTCTAAAATACGCAAAAAAATAGGGTGCTGGTACGATAGCGGGGGGGCTTTTTCCTGTTTCGGTGGACCCCATGAAGGTATAAAAGGTATTTAAAATGGCATTTTGTTTCTTTTTTGAGCAATAACAAGTTTTTCATGAATTAGTAAAATTTGCTTAAAATTCTACAATTTTATTTATTAAAACAAAAATTTTGGAAAAAGTGTATGAAAAACTAATAATGTCAGGTTTTTAAGATTTCACATCCTATCCTATAAGCGAGAAAAGTATGTGTGTTTTCTGTAATGACGATTTCACGGCCGTCAGGCCGAATTTCGCGCTGATTTTTGGCATGGAGACGGAGAAACACATCCTCTTTATACGCATTTTTTTGTTTTTCGAAATTCCTTCATTTAACGATTTTACAAGGAAAATAGTATAAAACCCTTAACATTTTGGCCAAAAAAAGGTTTGTTCAGAGGCTATCTCGATTGCCTGAAGGAGTTAGACCCTGATTTTTGGTGGGTTGATGCATAATGAAAATATCTCGATACTATTTTTTGGATTTTCGTTAATTCTTTAAAATAAGGTTTTTATAAGCATTTTTCACAAAAATCCTTAACAAAATGGCCAAAGTGTCGTGGTGTCCAGGCCATAACTCGAAGCCCAGATGGAATTTCGGGCTGTAATTTGGAACACTTATGTATTCGATAGTGGAGATCACGCGCACCTTATTATTTTTACAAATTTTTGGCAGTTTCAGACTAAAAAAGCGAATTTTGCAAAGTGACCAGTAGGCATCGCTCCCAGCTCTCATTTCTTTACCGCTGCCCGGGGCGGACCCGCCCCCAGGACAGAAGAGGCCTTTGCCGCCCCCGTTCCCATCCGTCCTGCGGTGTATTGGATTGGGGTGGGGTCTACCACGCGCATGCTCGTGGGTTCGGATCCTCGGCCAATTTAACTTTTTGCTTTTTGGTAGTTCAGCAACAAAACTTATTTTTAGGCTCACGTTGTGCGAGGTTTGGCCTGGCTCGCTCTAGCGCCGCAGCCAAAGAAAAGGTCCTTGACCCAGGCTCCGCGCCGCAGGCCACGGATGGGTCCTGGACCCAGGCTCTCGCGCCGCAGGCCAGATTCCGGGAGAGAAAAACCAGTAACTAGCGCCGCAGGCTCAAGGATTCTAGCGCTACTCTGGCTCTTGCGCCGCAGGCCAAAGAATGGCTCCTTGACTCAGGTTCATGCGCAGGCCGAAAAAGAAGGTATTTAAATTCATGGTTCCTTGACTGGTTTCTTAATAATAGGAACTGTCGAAACCAAAAAAACAATATAGAAAATTGTGCTTATTTGGAGCTTTGGCTAAATAAAGTCAGTGCTCAAATGCATTACCACCCCCGTTAATGAACCAAAGCAAATATCGCGTTATTTATTTTAACTTTTTTGCAAACTTTTAAGATTTAAAAGCTAAACCCACTTCCGTCATCGGTCATGTGCGAAGATTCCGTGACCGGCTTGGAGACGACGGGCGTCGGTGGTTGCGGCTTGCGCGCGACGTTCAGATGGCGCGCCAGTTCGTAGGCGGGTGTGGGCTCGACTTTTACCTAAAAACAAATTTTTTAACGAAACCAAAGGTTTTATAAAATATACCTCCGGCGCAGGCCCGCCTAGACGGATCTCGTGGCGAACGCCATTGATGGTCGCAAAAATTGGAGGGCCACCAAAGGTCCCCTAAAATTCTTACAATATTTTTGCAAGAACGCCGTACCTTGAAAGGATAATCGCCCATAAACAGTTCCCTCGACGGGCCACCAAAACGAATCGCGTGCTCTTCGCCATCGATCAGAACTTGCTAAAAAGGTTCTTTTGCAGGATCGGGGGGGGTATCGGGGTACCAATTTCCATCTAAAAATACCAAAATATCGATTTTCGCTCAAAAATTGCGATTTTCGAACATTTTCGAACCGGCCATCTAGGGGAAAAATTGCTTCCCCCGATATTGCAAAAGCTCCAACCTTCGTTTCCCCGAAAGCCAGGGGATGACAGGTGCCGTCGATGATCACGTTCCTCGATCCACCGCCAAAATACACGCGATGCGGCCAGCCGTTCCGTTCGATGATCGGCGTCGTGTCAACGTACTCCACCTAATTAATGGAATTAAAACGCAAATTAATTCGTTTTCGAGCGATACAATAATTAAAAAAACAAATTTTTAAAGCAATATAAAGCCGCCCACCTCGTATGCTTTTCCATCGAAGAAGATCCGGTTGTTCTCGGATACGCCTTCGATCTTGACGCCTTCAAGGTTGATGCGAGCGGCGGGCCTGTTGGGAGGTGTCTCCTGAAAATGAAAATAGCATAAAAAGAAAAGTAACGTTTTTCTAATATCAATGGCAGAATTCTTTCTAGGCCCACTTTTTACTATTTACAAACGTAAAAACGTTACAATTTTTATTAAAAAAATCCAAAAAATCCCACTTTTTCCATCGGAAAATAGCAAATTTTCGACTTCTACCTTTTGGGATCTAGTTAAATCGTTCTAAAAAGGTTATTAAAATTCTTACTATTACGTTACTAAGCATTTCTAGACTAGGAAAATCCCCCCCCGTTATTGCGAAAACACCTTAAAAAATTCCAACGAGTTTATTACCTGAATGGACGGTTTGACATCCAAAGAGATTCCGCTGTGCTGCGTAAATATGGGAGGAGCCACCTCTCGATTCGGCAATATCAGCGGCTTCACATCCAGCGGCTCGTCTTCAGGGTATTCATGGTGCGAAAGTGAGGGCGGAGCCCAATTTTCGCGTTGCTGATCAACCATCGCCGGTTGGTGATTGTTCATTTGCTGGCCAAGGCGAGGATCCTCACAGGGAGAAGAAGCCGGCGGGTAGTCCCGATTGTTGGGCGGCAAAAACGGAGTCGCATCTTGGAGCCAGGACGAAGGATCGCGGGGTGGTTGCTGCGCATTGCTGAGCTCGTGCGGCGAAATGTTGTGCGCCCAGGGCGAGACGTTGCGCGGTGGTTGGTATGGGACGTTGGTTGATTGCAGAAAAGACGGAGTTCCTTGCGGGATGTAGGGGAGATTGTCTTGAAGCGGGCGTGGGGCCCAAGAATTGATGGGTGGAGGCGGCGTCATCAGCATTGATGGAGTCTAAAAATTGTGTTTTTAGTCGCCAGTAAATTACCTTGCGGCTCGGTCTGGGGTCAAAAATTATCATAATGCACGCTTTAACAAAATCCCGCTTCGAATCAATCGAATTTCATATAATGATGTTCGAAAAAATTGCCTACGCAGCCTTCAAAGAAATTAAAATTGGATTAAAGATTTTCAAAAAAGTTCCTTCTACGCGTGAATCGTACTATCCTGCGCAGTTGATATCGTAAATTCTCAACGGCCTGCCCAAATCGTCCGATCTTACCGCCCTTTTCGCTATTAGGCCGAACGAAAAATCAAACATCCAGCCGTAAGTCTGGTAAAAACACCAGAAGAAAAAAGCATTCTGACGGCCCAGAATCGGACGAAAGTGATCAAACGCAAAAAAAAAATCAAAACGACGTGGCAATATTCTGTTAATATTCATAATTTTATTACAATTTGATGAAAATGTTGAGGAGGCGGCATCTGAGCTGGAGGCTGCTGGGGAGGCTGAGCGTTTTGCTGCAGTGCAGCGATCATCCCCATCGGGTTGACGAACGCGTGAGCGCCAGGCATCAACGTGGGAGGGAGCATTCCGCCCATTGGACGTGGAGGACGTTGCTGGAAATGACAAAATTCTACAGGTTGATCAAGCCGATTTTCACGATTTAGGTTTGTATCGAAAGCTCTCCTTGAGCTGCGGAAGTATGTTCTCTCCGATTTTCGCAATTCCCGAATTTTTGGCATTTTTCATGCAAAAGTTACACGTTTTTCTCCAAAACTCGATTTGCTCGGCTTACCCGCCATTCAAGCTGTTTTTTCTCAAATAGCTTTCAAAAATTGACGACGAAACGGCATAAAAATTACAGAAATTTTTCTAAAACATTTGTATCGGGGGAAAAAATCGGAAATTTGGCCCAGTTCGCAAATATCTTAGTAACATTAAGAAAAATTGGGGAATTTCGAAAACCACCCCAAAAAATAGCCTGGCAGCTCGTCGAGCGCCTTTCATAAAGGTCAAAATAAAAAAAAGCACTGCGCATACCTCATTTTCCCTTGGTAGCGAACGTTTCTGTGCACGCGGTCCTCTATCACCGAAGATGCCATTCCGACAAGGCTCAAAATGCTCGGAGTGCCGACGATCCATAGGGTGCGTGGTTTTCGCAAAATTTGCCGGTGGGGCGCTCATGTGATCACGACCGTCTAAAGATAACCGCATTAAATATACAATTTCAAATTCCTCACTTCTCCGCGTTGTCTGGTTCATCTCGCCATAACGAAAGTTTGGCCCATTGACTCTCGTGCAACCCTTCTCCAAGTCGTTGTGGGCACCTTGAAGCTTATCAAACTGCAAAAATAATTTCATGGCTTGGACCTTGCGAAAATTACCGGTTTTTGCGGCACCACTGGCTTGGTTTCAATTATTTCGTCATCAGCCTCTTCTAAAAGACAAAAACTAGGAAGAGCACCAAAAAACCCACTCAATCTTTGCAACAGCCAAGCGACAGACTCCTGCGAGTAAATCCTGCGTTCGGCGAGGATTTTCAACACGCGCTCCATCACCGAATTGACCCTGTCACTTGCCCTAAATTTCTCAAATCGAGCTCAGGAATAAAATACGTACTTTCCGAGTCTGATAGCAGAAATCAGGACTGGTTGGAAGGCGGACAGAAGTTCTGGCTGCTCCTTCTGACGGGCCTTCTGCACGACATCGTTCATCAAAAAGAAGAGCGCAACGCGCAGCTCATCGTTAGCTAGAATTAACGGTCAAGCGGAAAAGCAGGAATGCATACCTGCACGGAAAACATTCAACCAACAGTCGACGATCAAACCAATTTGGCCGTGATGTTGGAAGATCCATCGACGGATGCTTTCAATGCTGTCCTGAAGTGATTTATTTTCAAAATAAAAAACGGATCACAACCAACCGCATTGCCAACAACTGTGCCGAGGTGTTTGTGGATGACGTCTTCTGATAAAACCATCCCTAAATGAAAATGGGAAAATGGGAAAACGTAAAGCTAAACGGAGGAAGAATCGAGAATTACAGCTCAAATATATTTTTGAGCGAATCTTCCAAAATCAACAAGGTATCTTCATCATTCTTCATCATCTTCAAAATCAGCAAATTCTTGTAACTTTTTGAGCGTCAACTCACCGATCGGTTGGGTTTTTGACCAATAACATCATAGGTTTTAGCTAGATGATCGTGCAGGCGAATTATTTAAAAAAATACAGGACAAAAATAGAGCTTTAAAGTTTCTAAAATTTATAAAGTTAAAGGGCTGCCGACGGCATGTGTCGATCCCCCCCCCCCATCAACAAATTGGCAAGTAGCCAACAGGGCAGAGAGCGCGCCTTGGGGAGAGGCGCAGACACATTTTTTTTCCAGCGCGTAACCGATTGACTATGCCGTCGGTATCCCTTTAAAATCACGACAATATTCTGAAATTCCGGATAAAAATCGAGATTCCGAGCGTTTCCTGTACAAAAAACGTCATTTGTGGTGGACGGAACGAGAGTTCCGATTTTTCGCCAAAATCTCAAATAGAAACTTTTTTGAAAGAGCTATAATAATTAAAATATTTCAACGCTACAGTTGTAATAGAAATTGTAAAGCGTATTTGCATGTTTAGTAGAAGTATTTTGGGGGTATGCGGCCGAGTGCCTGGCTAACAACAAATGGCGGAGTTTCGAAACACCATACTTTGACTGCGACAGCTATTGGCTAGATGATTTCTTCCAAAAGCATAGAAATCTTAACTTCTGGTCCCTTTGGCTGTAATTTACGTCTATAGAAAATCTTTTATAGTGTGTAGACGAGCTGTGGAGTTTCGAAACACTCTGGTAGAGCTCCTAGGTGGTAAAGGCTGATGATTTCTTAGAAAAATTGCACAAAATGTCTTTCACTGTCACTGTACTGTAATTTACTTCTATAGAACATTATTTTAGAATGATGCTGTTCTGGGCGCTCGTCACAACAGCGTGCATCGGCCTCAATACCGCAGAAAGCCCCATCAAGAGCTCGAATCAAGATTGTCTACAAGCCGGCTTCGACGTCGATTCGCTGAAATGTCCGACATGCGAGCAGATGCCCAAATTCGGATTGGCCGTCCTATACGATGAGTGCAAGCGGTGCTGCACCGATGAAGCAACTCCCGACGTCGAGAAGCACCACAAGGCCGTCATCGAGGTCAACGAGTGGATTTTGCCCGATTACCCGCAGATCCAGTCGTTCGTGAAAGGAAATATGGAGAAGCGCTTCAACGGAAGGGTCGAGGTGAAGCGCGAAATGGTCCGACGCCCGCAAATTCGACTCAAAGACGCCGCTGGAAAGACGAAACAGCTTCTCAACATTGCCGCCTGGACAACTGATACACTAATCGAATTTTTGACACAAGCTGTGTAATAACTAATGTCAAATGTTATGCATGTTTTGGTTTTCCGTGGGATTTTTAGAAGTCTAGAAGCGTGCTAAAAACGATAATTTAGAATCGAATTTTTGCTCAAGCTTTGTAATAAACCAAGTAGCAATATTATACATACTGAATGTGCTGTATTTTTTTCTGGTTTTCCGTGAAAATTTAGACGTCTAGAAGCTTAATAAAACGACAATTTAGATATGGATGTTCAACTAGGAACATTCGATCGACATGGCGCTTCGATGGTTATCATCAACCTCAGCAAGAAGGCGCAGTACTTTGCCTCATCCCCGTTCGCATCACAACAACAAATTGCAAGGTAGTTTAATCTTTTACGCTAAAATGACGATTTTAGGCGACTCCTGGCTAACAAGCAACTTCCTGGGATTTTTGTCGCTCCGCTGAAGGACCTGGCAAAGCTTGCGATTATCGGGGAGAATTCGATGATCGACCCGCCGTGCCCGGAAATGGAACGATTTTTGCTCCAGCATGATTTATCGGTATTGCTCTGCCCCTAAAGTGTAGTGCTCACCTAGCTCGACGGGACACAAGAACCCGACTACTTCACCTTGGAAGCGGCACTGAAATTTACGCTCTATGCTTGGATGGAGGCTGAAAAGTATGGAATTTTTTGGTAGAAATATATGCGTTTTAGTTGGCTGAAAGTCGGGGACAGCTTGATGCCCAACGCGATACTTGAGGAAATGCATGAAGCTCCGAATATAGGTAAAAACGGGTTGTGAAACTATCGAGCGTTTCAAATTTTACACCATTCGAAATTTCTTGAAAATGTCAAAAACAAGCATTTTTAACTTTTTAAAGAACTGTTACAGCTTGTCTTAAAGAAAACCCCTGTAATTTTTAGACGGGAAATCGGCAAGAAACATGCAGTCGCTAAACCAATTCATCCATACGTGTTGGCTGTCAAAACCGTCAATCAAATTCTTTCATCCAGAGACTGAATGAAAGATATTTTCGTAAATTTAAAAATGTGGTTATTTGAACGTAGTTTATCTGTAAAATAAATTTAAGAAATTAAACGAAGTTTTCAAAAGCCTTTTTGTAAATCTCGATATTTTTCGATTGATACGGAAAACATCCAAATCGGGCCTTTTTCTGGCTAAAGAAATGCCTGTTTTATCTGTTGTTTTTTTAACTTTTTTTTGGATACCATGTATAATACTAGTATTTAGGTTTCAACTGCGTCTTCGACAGCTCCTCCGAAGTGCACGTCACGTTGAGCGCGAGCAACGTTCGGATTCACCGCTTTGAGCAAGGGATGCTGGACGTGAACATTGCCGAACGCTGGGTGTTCGTCTTGCCAAAGTCGGTAAATTTTTCGGGATTACACGGGCGGCTCGCAACTCTGCGATCTTTCCCAGCCACCTCAATATTTGCTTTTGGTTTCACGTCGCCACGCTGCTGCGAGACGTTGGCCTGGGGAACACTCGATTTTCGCGCATCTCGGCAGGATTCTGTTTGTCTTCGGAAAGACTAGGCTCTTTTTCCAAAGAATGGTCGACTTCCGTTTTTAAGGGCGTTTTGGTGTACCTACTGGTACTTTTTGGGTTCTTGTGCGTTAGCGGGGGGGGGTAACTTTATCCCTGCGCATTAGCGGGGCCGATAGTGAAAACCAAATTTTTTTTGAAAATCCGTTTTTTCGAAGAAATGAGTTTTGGATAAAAAAAATATGAAGAACGACTAAAAAATTAAAAAAGAATTAAGGATTTTGAATAAATTAAACATCTTTTTATAGCCGTTTAATCCCCTAATCGCTGGTGCCTACGAAAACCCGCGAAAATCCCGACAACCGGATCCCAGATAGCATCTAGCACCTGGCTGGCCGGGCGGTAAGTCGAGTAAGGTTGAACTCGAGGGGGGCTGGCGCGAAAACCGAGGTTGGCATTGGCGAGGACCGGATGATGATGGCGCGGAGGGGGCACAAGAGCTGGGGTATTTGGAGAAGCGCAGGCATGGCCCGCCCCCCTGTCCCTGCCGAAATTGCGCGGGAAGCCACCGGGCTAGGCGTGAATAGCCCCCCCCCCTGCTCCTCCTCGCCGCTGCCGCTTCTTCCATTTTGTTTACCGGCTTTTTCGGGGAGTTTTTTTTTGTTAGCATTGTATTGTCACGCCAAGTGAATTTAGGCTTAACTTTTTTTGCTAGTTTTTTGAACCAGGAACATATTTTTAGCCTTCTGACCCATTTTATATTACCTTTTACATTAAAAAATCTAAATCGTTCTTTCTAGGATTTACTTTGGCAGTCAGGCTTTATTTTCGACAACAGCCGCGCCGTATGCAAACAAAGAAAGGTCCGCGCGTTTTTTTCCCTTCTTTCTTCCTTTCGCGGTTAGGCTAGGTACTTGCGGGTTTTGGCGCTGTTTTTAGCCCTGTCTTCTGTCTTACCTGCACGATTTTCGATGGCGATTTGGTTCTTTATAAATTTTGCCCAAAAGTTCAGCTAGGCCTCATCACGTGGTCGAAATTGTTTTGCAATTTTTTTTGAAATTTTGGCTGTATTCCAAATGAAAAATATTTAGAAAACTAATTAAAATTGTTTTTTGGTGGTTTTCCGTATTCGAAGTTTGTAATTTTTTTGGGTTTAGAAACGATAAAAACCCTATTAAATACAGTTGCTAAATTTAAATGGAAAAATTTGAGATTCGAGAAAATTTCCCCCCTCCGATAATGCAAAAGAACGATCCTGACCTCGGTATCTGGATGTATACTGGCTTACTAAAACTGCACGTTCAGGTATTACTACGTATACACCTATTTACGCAAAGACTGCTGCAAAGAGCAGTGCTGATTTTCATAGGTGTCAACTCCCTGAACGTATTTTTGTAAAAAGAAGTAGTAAATCGGAGGTCTAGCTTGTGAGCCACAGCTGATGCTCATTATTCCAGCTTCTCACGAGCTGATGCTCGTTCCCTTGCTTATACTCCCCTCACTCAACCAGTTTTTTGCCCCCGGCCGGACCGACTCCTCTTGCCCACACAGGATGATCGATGCACTAGGGGTGTGTGTGGGCCCTAGCAGAGGAGAGGAGGAGGAGATGGCAGTGGTTGGAGAAGGAGAAGTAGCCCGTGCTCGGGGGCCCCTCAGGGAGCTTCTCCCCCATTCCTTCCGGCCGGGAGAGGGAGGGGGGAGGCGGTGCTCATTCTCGCTCTCCCCCCTTTGCCCTACCCAGCCACATCCCCGGCCATGGCCCACAACCCTAAAGCCCCAAGGCTCTTTTGGAGTATCTCTCTCTCTCTCTTTCTCTCTCTCTCTCTCTCTCGCTTTTTCTCTCCTATCCGCACACATACACAAGGCCCCTCCTGGGCCATTGCCTCACTCGGGTTTAACCCCCCGGGCTTTTGAGTTCCACTTTAGCCTTGGCTGCATGCCATTTGGGTGACTCTGGTCACGCAGCAATTCTTTTGTTTCGTAAGGTTTCATTGGATTTGGTCAGGGGGGGACCGGAAGTTGGGTTTAAGGCTTTGAAAAAAGCTTGACGAATTGTTATATTTAATATCATTTGACCTCCTTTAGACGCAGAATCCTTAGAAAGCCCGGTTTCCAGGCTTAAACCTAAGTTTAATCAACTTTTGGTGCGTATTAAATTATAGAGCTAAAAAAGCGCAAACTCATTTAGGTCCTTAAAGCACGCTCGCAGTTTGATTATGATGTTTTCAAATTTTAAAACTCATTTTGGATGAGCTTGTCATGCTCAGCAAGTTCGATTGAGCTAGATTTAGTTTTTTTTGAGCATCAACTCCTCCATATTTTTAAGCCACCGTCACCAACCCTAATTACCAAGATTTGTCACCACCTCCCACCCCCCCTGAAATCATCCATATCCGGCGCCTAAACTAAAGCCAATCGGATTAACCTCCCTCCCATACATATAGTCTTACGCATCCGGCGCTGGTACGAGCGTTTTTTGGCCCCCACGGAACTACCCGGGCGCTAATCCGAGGCGATTAGAGCCCTCACGAGCCCCACGTCTCTATTCTTGAATGCCCTCGGGCAACGTTCTGCCTGATTGCTGACACCGCCATCTGCCTCCAAATAGTGGGCTACACGGGATATTTGGGGGAGGGGGATGTGGCTTGGTCCCCCCCCCTCGCGAATATGTTCTCCGATTCATTCATCATGTATTCTGGTGGGCCATGGCGCGACGACCCCGCTGCCTCCGCCCCATAACACGCAGTGGCCACGCTAACCTCTAGGTCGCGATTGGACCGGTCAGCTCGGTTAGCTTGTCGGTATTTTAATAGCGATATCTTCGTTATCGAGTGTTTTTTTTTTTTTTTTTTTTTTTGTTTTTTTTTTTTTGTTTTTTTTGTTTTTTTGTTCTTTTTTTTTTTTTTTTTTTGTTTTTTTTTTTTTTTTTTTTTTTTTTTTTTGTTTTGTTTTTTTTTTTTTTTCTTTTTTTTTTTTTTTTTTTTTTTTTTTTTTTTTCTTTTTTTTTTTTTTTTTTCTTTTTTTTTTTCGGTTTTTTGTTTTGTTTTTTTTTGTTGTGTTTTTTTTTTTTTGTCCCTCGCGGGGGGGGGGGGGGGGTCGGCCCCCGGTCGGCCCCCCGGAATTTGGCGGGTGCTTTTTTTTTTTTTTTTTTTTTTTTTCTTTTTTTTTTTTTTTATTTTTTTCTTTTTCCTTTTTTTTTTTTTTTTTCTTTTTTTATTGTTTTTGTTTTCTTTTCTTTTTTTTTTTTTTTTTTTTTTTTTTTTTTTTTTTTTTTTTTTTTTTTTTTTTCTTTTATTTTTTTTTTTCCGGTTTCCTTTTTTTTTTTTTGGGTGGGCCTGGGTTTTTGGTTTTTTGTTTTTTTTTTTTTTTTTTTTTTTTTTTTTTTTTTTTTTTTTTTTTTTTTTTTTTTCCTTTTTTTTTTTTTTTTCTTTTTTTTTGCTTTTTTTTTTTTCCCCCTTCGTGTTTTTTTTATTTTTTTTTTTTCAATTGCCGGCATTTTAATCTGTAGTGATTCTGAATGTCGGCATTTTATCGTTGGGCATCGAAAACCTTACGATGTCGATTTTCTATTTTTGACCTCTTACAATTAGCTGCTCGGCCGTTCTCCGACCCAGTTTTTTTCCGGGTCAGCCCCACGACATTTCTCGCGCTGCCCCGACGGCGATGATGATTCAATGGCACCATTAACCGCAATTTTGTGCCTCCCTCACCCTCGCAGCAAGGGTTCCCCTCCCTCAACCAACCATTTGGCTTGGTTCCTCGGCTTTCGCAAGGGTCTCGGCGACCCTCCGACCCCAGAATCGAGGATAAATGGTGTGAGCGGCCGAGGGGCGACTGACCCCAGTGGACCCCCGACTTTTCCTTTCTCCCTTTTTTCCGGCTTGTCTACGTCTTTTGGGGCGAGCCGCGGCAACGATGGCATTGCATACGAGATTGGGGCGGTAGCACGCTAGCTCATTTTTTTTCGGCTAGATGCCAGAAAATTGGCGCTGGGTTTAGAAGAGTATTTACTTTTTTCGGTTTCTTCCGCTTCTTAAGATTTGTGGTGTCTAAAAAATAAATAGAAAAATCGAACCATCTTTTTCGTTAGCCTGAACATGTTTTTATCTATATTTTTAGGTTTTTTTAATTTAAAAAAAATTTTTCTTTTTTTTTTCCCCTCCCCTTTTTTTTAAAATAAAAATTTTTTTAAATTAATTTTTTTTTTTGTTTTTTAAAAAAAAAAAAAAACTTGGTTCCCCCCCCTTTTTAAAGCCACCGAATTTTTATATTTGAGCATAATTTAACCTTTAAAAAGGTCCTTTGATTCTTTTTTCGACGGTTAAAAACGTTAATAAAATTGCCTTATACCTTTAACGAGTTTAGAAAGACTATGTACATAAGACGAATTTTTTTACAAAAAAATCCATCCTAGCCCTACATCCGGTTTTTCACCACACCTCAATCTGCCCCTTTGTCCCCGGCGGATTTACGTTTTCTCAATAGCGCCATAGACTGAATTGATGCGGGTCGTTTCGATGTGGGGGCCCTGTTGAGCACAATTATACCCCATTATCCTGCCTCTCCACAATTCAGCCACCTAGCCGATCTTGAGCGGGGCGCGACGACGGCGCGGCCCGCCGTGCTGCTTGATTGCCGGTTGAGTGCATGCTCATTGGCGCGCCCGGGCCATTGTGTGTGTATCTGGCCTAGTAGGCGAGAGTGAGAGAGAGAGAGAGAGAGAAGGGCTGCCACCCGGTCAGGTGGCGACAGACAGCCAGCCCTTCTTCGACATATCCACCATCTGGCCTATTAGGGCCCTGCAAGGCCACCCACGGGGTCTCGACTTTCCATTTTCTACGCTCACTACTTGACCTAACTTTCTGGCACGTCGTTTTTTCACAAAATTGATGTTTTTAGCTGAATCTTGAATTTAAAATACCGACCTCCATAATGCCGACAGTCAAAATAGCGAGCCAAACTGCCGAAAGCCGAAATGTCGACAATCCAAACGGTTAAATTATGTAAAAAGCACTTTTTCGATCCCACTGGCTGCGTGTCGGCATTCTGAATTTCCGGATTTTTGATGTCGGTGTTTTGTTGGTCGGCATTTTGAATCGCGATTTCAGCCTGAATGCCGAGAAAAAGCCAAAATGCCGACACTGAATTTCCCCAAGTCCCAGATTTCCCGCGATGAACGTTTATAGTTGTTGTGTGTCGGCCTTTTGCCTTGTCGCTATTTTGTCTGCTCGAAATTTCAGCTTTCGCAATTTTGAATTTTGCGTATTTCGGCTTCGGCATTCTGAGTTTCGATAAAATAAGCCCCCCCCGCCCCCACCCGGATTCCCCCTATTTTTTGCCTTGTTGTCCACACGACCATCGCATAAACTAATTACACCCTGGAGGCTGGACCCTCCTGCCGTTTACTCCATTTATTTTTTTGTTAATGTGGTGGATTTTGGATGTGTTCGGAATGTGAGACCAGGGTCGTAATGGCTTTTGGGTGGGAGGTATCAGCTGATGACGTTGAGCTAAATAACAGTGGAGATTTTTCGGTGCCATTAATGCGTCGTTTTCTTATTTTAGGCGTTTGTAAGGGGTTTTAGGTGATTTTTTAGATTTTTCGTGAGGCTTGCGCCGATTTAAAGCAGTTTTAACAATATTAAATCCAGCTGTATGTTATCGATAGCTATATAAATTAGCAAACCTTTTTAAAGGGACTGAGAAGGGCTAGAATCCACCTTCTACTTTCAAAATATCGAAATTTATCACGTCGAAATTTTACAACGTCGAAATTCGATTTCGAAATCTACAGGCTTCCCAGAACCCCAAATCCCTGCAATATGTCGACAGTCTGAATTTTGACATTGATTTCGACGTTTTGAAAGGAACCCGTCATTTGGTGTGTCACGTAGCTTTTGAGGCCCAGCGATGAGATGGGTCGATTCTAGAACTTTTCAACCCCTTTAAAATATAAAACCGCCGCCCAGACCCCCTTGATCTTTGATCCCTCAGCTTATACCACCCGCCGCATCAGACTTGCTACTCGACCGGGGGTCATATTATGACGGATGAATGGTTGCCGCACTACGCCCCTAGCTAGCATTTCAGACCATCTCGCATCGCCCAAGGCGGGTCAGCTGTCACCCCCCCTTGCCGATCGGGACCGATCGCCGCTGCTGCTGCTTCTTCTTCATCTTTTTCTTCTTCTTGTTAGGCACCCATGGCCAACTAGCCCAAGCAAGCCTAGAGCCGCCCCCCGCTCGACCCGACCCGACACTGCCATCTGTCCTTCCTTCCTTCCGTTGCCTTGTCTTGCCTTGTCCCCTCGGCCTGGTGTGGCCTATTGCCTGCACCGCGCTCTGTCCAAATTTCGTTTCCACCTCGTTTTGCATTTACAGCACTGGCTAGTTGCGGAGAGCCGCTCCCGCTGCGCGCTTACCTGACCCCGGCGCGGCTTTGTCTCTGCAGTTGCAGGATTTCGAACTACGCGCGCTTGGGTATTTTTTATGGTCTTACCGATTCTTTATTTTTCTTGTCTTAAAAAATATTTTTTTTTTAAATTTTTTGTATTATTGATTTTGATTTTTCTTGTTTGTGGGACATTCGGGAAATACCGTCTGGAAATTTTGCAGGGGAAAAGCCTTTATCATAGACATACCTTTTCCTTTTGGGACCCCACTTTTCGGGATGGTGTCCATTTACCGCTTTGTTTGGCCCAAGCAACCCTAGAACATGAAAAAATCCATAGTTCTGCCTTGTCCGTCCCTTTAAAAAACTTATAGGCAATTTTTAAAGGTTCAAAATCTCAAGCAATCGAGAAACTTAGGACCTTCGAATTTTTTCTTCATTAACGTTTTTCATTAGATTTTAAACATTTTTTTCATTGCTAGATTTTTGACGACTTGCCAGCCGCCGCCGATCCCTGAAATCGATAACCACAATCGAATTTCCCATCTACAAAAATCATGCAAAAATATTCCGATCGAAAAACCCACACTTTTGCCTGCTTGCCCCTTCCCTACATCATCGATCCCGGACCACCTTTTCAAGCCGGCCCCTAGCCAATTTAGCATTTTTGGGGGGCACTTTTAGACCTTTTAAACCTCCCGGTGTAGTCGCTTTATGGCACATCCCGTGTTGTGTGTGGCCCGGTCTGCCTGGTCGAGCTTCTGTTTTATCGCCATCTCCCGGCGCGCCTATATTTGTGGCCCTACATCTGGCTATAAAACATTGGGGTGGCCATCTGTTCTCCGGGCCCTATTTCGAGTTATTTCTTGCTCTGTTAAGTTCGTAAATATACTACTTAAAAAAATTGTCTTTGATGGGTAATGGTTTTTTTTTTTTTTTTGGTTTTCCAAAATTGTTAACTGTAAAGTTTGTAAATCTTAGATTTCAATGTAAAAATGCCCATTTTTTAAACCATTTGAAACGATTTTTTGCAGGCTCGGCCGAGGGCGCGTCGTCGGCGTGCACCGGGCGCTGCCCGCGCATGCGCCGTTCCGGGACTACGCCGAGCTGAGGAAGTACTGGAAAGATTCGGTGAGTTTAACGCTTTCATTGCTAGCGTAAATAGGCGAATTCGTAGTCGTAGCACGCAAAGAATTTCATATCGTGTTCGATTCCGTTTTGCAAACCCGAAAGGTTTTAACGCATTACAGGGAAAAATGCGGTTCCCCCGCTACAGCCCCTTCCCCCGCTATGAGCGAGTACCCTTTTTTACAGATTTAGTCGACTAGACGAATCCGGTGGTCCAGTTCTGGTCCTCCAGAAAGTCCTTGCCCCCGTCTGCGGCCCGGTCCCACGGCCGGGCGTCTGCCTTTTGTTTACCCTAGGCTCCGGGGACCCCTTTGGCTTAAAGAAACGGCACTATGCCAGAATATGGGGGTTTAATTTTAATCAGTAAAAAACTATTAAAACGATTATTTTCTGTTTTTCTGCCTTTACATATATGCATTTCTTTAGTACGGCTACCACCTGCCGCTAGACGAGCCGGGCTGCTACTATGACATCAAGTTCAACGGCATGAAGACGACAATGCTGTCAGTAGATTTATTTTTTAGTTATGATGATTTTTAATATTATTGAATTTTCAGGTATATGTGGAGGGGGGAAAATTTTACGGGGGGGGAGGGAAGGAGGCTTTTGGTGTTTTCGTTATTTTCTCGGAATTTTAAGGATTCGAAGAGAAAATATAAGAGTTTTGTTTTACAAAAAGTGTAAATAAAAGTTATGGTAAATAAAAATAGCTTTGAAATCGGTTTGAGGGTGTTTTCCATATTCGCTATTTTTCGGCATTTTAAATACGCCATTCGATAGAGATCAAAATATTAGGTTTATTTTGCTAAATATGAATATAAAATAGTTATATCAAAACAAGTATTAACGTTGTTTATGGAGGAGAAGGAATAGTTTTCGATTTTCGAATTTTTAAAAATTTCTTTAGTGCCATTGTTAGGAAAAATTACTAGGTTTTGTTTGTTAAGAAAAAAAGTTAGCTGGAAAGTCCGTCCCCGGTAAATTTCCCCGGTAGCCGACTTACAATTCTCAAATTATTCTTTTTCTAGGTACCCCTTCTTCCTTGTGTTGGCCAGCCGTCCCGAGGTGCTGCTCGTCAACTGGGACCGGAAGCGGGCTGAAGAAAAGGTATACCCCGAATTTATATATTTTATTTTCTTTAGATGCTTGCTGATTTCTACCCAGCTTTTGCGCGTGCCTGCGACGGGCGCCAACTGGCCGGAATGACGATAGAGAGTGAGTTGGATTCTTAAGCGACTTTCGAAGGATTTAAAATTATTTTAAATATTCTATAAAGTATTTATTTTTAGCGCAATGGCGAGCCACGAACACCCAGAAGATCCCCGCCTCGCTGGCCGTCTTGCAACCGACCCGGAAACGTCTACTGCCCCGGCTCGGCCTCCACCGCCCGAATGGTCCCACGAACTACACGGCCCGCGGCTACATGAAGCCGCTCAGGGAAGACGGCAGCGAGGAGGAAGAGCCGAAGCGGAAGCTGCCGAAGCTTTCCTCGGAACGGAACAACAACACCGCGTCTTCTTCTGACGCTTTTTTGTCCACGGGACTTGGTAAGGGTTATTTGAACGTTTTTGAACGTATTGTTATTTTTTAAGGTCAATTTTGTATTTTATTTCAGGCTCAAGCAAATCAACCGCCTGGGACATTGTCGAGAAAATACCCGCCAAACCGGAATCGGCCATCGAGCCCGGATTGTACAATAATAACAACAACTACAACCCCAGCCCAGCCGATGATAAATGGAAATTCGCGGGCGGCTTCGACTTGTCGGATGACCTGTCGGAGTTGCCGGCAGCCGTTGATGGGCAAGAGCCCCCAAAATGGACCCAGACGACGAGAAAGGCTCGCCAGCTTGAGCCTGAGCCCTTCCTGCATGAGCCGCTCGATCTTACCTCCAGTGAGTTGTAAAAACCTTTTGGATTTTTCAAATCTAAATTTTAAATAAAGAGTTATTTTTAAATCCGATTTTTAGGCTCAAAAGAAGAACTCCTCGAAAAGATCCAGCCGGCTTTCGGCTTCCGGAAGGTGCCGCTTGCTCAGAAGAAAATAGCCGAGCCTCAGAAGCTCGCTGAAAAGAAGGAGGAGCACAGAAGTGAGCTCGAGTGCGCAACTCCTGGCAAGCGGGATGTACGGAAAATGGCAGAAAAGGTAAATTAGGCTATTTTTAATTTTTCAATCTCAAGAAATTTGGAGTTGGTGTAGTTTTAATTTCGAAAGTTCACCTTAATTTTTTTGTCAATTTAACAGTAGTATCATAAATTAGATTAAAGTTTAATTAACTTAATTTAATTTTAGATCCCGAACAAAACGGTCGCTGATGTACCGCCGAAGAAATTAGCCGTTTCATCCCCTGCCCGGAACTGCCTCACCCAGCCCGTCACGGCAGCCGTTGCTGAACAACAGCCCGCCCCGTCTTCTGGATCGCAGTGGAGCACTCAAACTCAAGGCAGCCAGGCCAGACGTGTCGTGCTCAACGACGGGCTCACGCTCCTGGAAGGGACTCCGGTAAGCTTTTTTAATTATCAGAAACAGGAAGTTTTCAAATTTTTAACTTTAGATTTAAAATTTAACAATGAAAAAATGCTATTTTTCTGATGTTAATATTTTTTTCCAGCGCCGCTCCCAGCGTCAACGCCAGTCCGGCCTCGTCTTCAAATAATCTACAACTTTCCGCTCTTCCGGACGGCTCTTCCGACTCGCCCTCGGCCCCCGTTTCACCCCTCAAACCCCCAATCCCCAAAAACCCCCGAATTTTTCTGTGTTACCTCCCCCTGAAACTGTGAGAATCTTGTGACTGGTCCCCTCTCGTTACTGGAGTGCTACAACAAAACAAATCGTCGGTGCGACCGGGCATCCGCCACGTGTTAGGTGCCCGAATCCTCATTTCTTTGTCTTGCCCGGGGTCCCGTGATGGGACACGCCGCGCAGCATCGGGTCGGAGTTGTCGATCTGCCCGAACGGCGTCGTCGAGAGGGTCAATGGTAGTGGTGCGGAAAAATCGGTTTTTTTTTTGGTTTTAAGGTTTTTACGGCAAATAGAATCAGTTCTATATTTGAATTAAAGGGGCATATTAGTTAAAATTACGGCCTTTGGTTGGCTATGGATTTTCTAGATTTTCTTGAAACTTTTGTTATCTTTTTCCTCGAATTTTTCAAATTTGTTGAATTTTTCTAAAGAATTTATCGGAATTCCACATCCAAAAACCCATGACCTTGCCTTGCCGGTTCCTTTAAACCCGAAAACCCGTCAAATTCCGCTACGCTACTACCATTGACTGTGCTATTTCCCGGCGGCGCCAGTTCCCTGCAGATACCCCAACCCCGACCGCTGATCATTGTGATACTTTGACATTTTTCTCCTTGCTGATGATGATGATGATATACTGATATTGCCACGCTTGCGGTTACGCCCCCGATACCGTATTGTGATGCATTTTTTGAGTGTAACGGATGGGGGAATTTTTTCCAGACCTCCTCCAAAACCTTCGCCCATCCGTTGCTGCTCTTCCCCAAAAAGTACTCCCGGTTTGCCCTAGTTGAGTGAAACACCCGTGTTTTTCGCTCGCCATTCAGCTTTAAGCCAGTTTTTAGTTTAGGTGCCCTTTTTTGGTGTTTTAAAGGCACGCGGACAGCCCATCCAAAAAAGCGAAACCCCGTTTTTGCGAGGCGTAACCGGTTGGCTTTTGGCCAATTTCAGAGCGTCACGGGCTGTCCCACCCCTTTAAAATGACCTTTTTTTATTAGTTGCTAGCTCTAACCCCCCGCTCCCCGGCTGCGCTTTTGTAGCACGTTAACTTGCCGTTTTTGTTTTTGGTTTTCGGTTTTTAAACCCTCCCCCTCCCCCTCCTGATATTACGTCTGTGAAACGATAATCTGTGACTCAACCCCCCGATTGTAGATCACCTCCACCACACAAACCCTCGACTTCGAGATGTCCATCTCGCCCCTATTCTCTCTAAACAGTTAGTTGTAACGTTTTTATCTGACGTGTTTGGCAATAATAAACTTTTTAGCTTTAAGGTGCACACAAGCGCACTGTCATTTTGTTATTTGGATATTTGAGTCAGGTTGCATTAATAATATCCGAAAGCCAAGCTTTCCAAGAAGTACATCAGCGCCGCTTGTGGAATAGCTGCACGAATAGCAGTTGCTAATCAACATCGCCGAGCAATACAGTGAACTTTTGAAGCGCGCTATAAATAGATAAGCCCTAGTCTCGAGAAGCTGCACTGACTTGGATTTGTCGGCCAAGATTTTCAAGTTGTTCACAAGCTTCTGTAGCTCGTGAACCTGGACCGAAAGCAATGTCGAGAGCTTGCAGGCAAGGGAGCTTTCGGCGCGTTCGCGGCGTCGAGCTCCTGCTCCTAGATCCATAAGGTCGCCTCAACGTCGATGATTTATCAGGCAACCTGTTCAAGCCGTTCACAAGCGTCTGAAGCTGCTGAAGGCTGACGTAGAGGTGGCACTAATCGAAGGCGGGGGGGGGGCCCCCCCCCCAGGGGCGAGGCCCAAAAAAAAAAAAAAAGACAAAAAAAGTAAGCCTAAGCCAGTGCCTCCATTTTTTGCCGCAACTTCCGCGAGACGTTCACATTGGCGATTGCCGTTTCCTGGGGGCAGGAAGCGCAAGAAGCGCTTTATGGGTATGGGTGTGCGTTGTTATTGCTGGAAAAGCACTCCCGGGGGGCAGGACACGGTATATGGCTGGAACTGGTAAGTCGGTGTCTTTATTCTTCCTTCCGAGTCTCGAGGCGAGAGAGAGGAGAGAGAGAGAGAGAGAGAGTACTGATTGTCAGCGCCGAGTGCCCATTCGAGACTGGCTAAGTCTCGGTGGGTGGCTTCTTCTTTTCCAGAGGCGAGCAGGAGGACACCTATCAACCGCAACCCGTTCCTGCTACTCGTTTCTCCTGCCATCCCAGCACCACCACCACTGCCCCTCCACGGTCCAGTTATGCCACGGAAACGCGGCTCGTGGGCATTAGCTTGTCAGCTCGAGCCGATCAGCGAGAGCGCGAGTTGTTTTTATATACTAAATTGTGTTTCTGGTCACTTTAAGCATACGTTAAGGTATGAAATATTTTGTTAACTCTTCCTTAGCTAGTAATGCAGGAAATACTTCCAAAAAACCCTGAGAACCTCTCAAAAACCTTCTTTAGTGAGCACGAGCCTCAGCTCAAGCTGCTCACCCAGAGAAATATCTTCTAAAGCCTATAATACTTAGCTACTGTTAATGCAAAAAACGGTATAAACGCTAAAAACCCTGTTTAGAGATCCTGAGCACGAGCTTTTTGGTTCGAGCTCAACAGCGAAAGCGCGAGCCTTTTTTTATATATTTGACGATACCTTAAAAATAAATATTCTTCACTGATTATCGGAGGAAAGGGCAACAATTCTAATTCTTAGGTATTTGTAGCTGCATAGTTTTAGCTCGACCCCGATTGTGAGCTCGAGCTGGTCGGCAAGAGCACGAGCTTTTTTACATGATTATACGTTGCCGTTCCATTAAAACATAACCTCTTGGTGCATATGAGGTTAAAACAAAAATCCCGACAGATTTTGGACACCATTTTGAACTCCACTTCCTTATAAACAGCGATTTTGCATGTCGGGATTTTTGCTGTCGGGATTTTGATTGTCGGGATTGTGACTATACCGAATTTTTTGCTGTCGGGATTTTGTGGGGTTTTGTGCTGTCGGGATTTTGGCTGTCGGGATTTTGTCGGGTTTGGCTGTCGGGATTTTGTCGTGATTTTGACTGTCGGGATTCTAGCGCAAAAATTAAGAAGCAAGAAAATATACGCAGAACCATTATTTTCTAAGAGTTTTATCAGACGGCGTGCATAACAGCTTCTTTTAAAGGGGCCAGGCAATACTGTGGGTTTTGTTGGGTGAAAGAGTTTGCTGAGGAAGCGTAAGCCTAAATTCAAGCCTAATACCGCCTAAAAATTCCCAGGAAATCTCGAAAATCTCGGCAGCCATAATCCCGAGAGCCAAAATGCCGACATGCAAAATAGCTGGAAAAAATATTCGGTTCCAACCCCACTACGCGGTTTTTCAAATCCTTGGCCGGGTGCCAGGTGACGAAAGTCTTTTGCGTTTCTAAAGAACACCTCTAACGGACAGAACTTTCATTTCTCGCGCATTGCCACTTACAGCCCCCTCCATACTTTCACCGTTCCCCCCTCTGGCATAAGCCTATCAGGGTGTGGAATAGGAATGGAATGGAATGGAATGAAAGGAGGGGAAGTAGGAAAGAAGCGGAAAGAAGGGAAGGGCTAGAGGTGGAGGATGTTCGACAGGCATGCCCCCGGACGGACCGGGGGCCGCTTTTTGCTTTTTTGACGATCCCCGCTCGAGGCTCCCGGCGCCCACCCATCCGCACTTCTTCACCCTGTCGCCATTGCCACGCCATTCTGAGGCTCTATTTTCTGCGATTCTCGACATCCTGAGCTTTTCCCTTCTGTCTGACGCAAACTTGGCTTGGTCTTTTTGATTTGGAACCTTTTTAGCATACAAAGTGGGTTCAGGGCTCTTTCACTGATCCACGAGATTTTGCATTTTTTCGTTCTTTCTAGCCGCTTCTAAACGTCTATGAACATTTACGTTTTAAAAGCTTTCTGAAGATATCCTTGAAATTTGCCTTTGAGCCGCCTAATTCTGGGCTTCAGTTGTCGTATACTTCTACATCTAAATTCTCTATCTAATCGACTTCTAAATCTTCTAAATCGTATGCAAAAAATTGGAAAATAGCCGCGCTACTCTCAAAATTTTGAATTTGGCAAACGCCGACCGCGGTGTACGTCGCCAAACCAATTTTTTTTCGGCTCAAGCCTACGTTTTTTGATAAATAGCGGATGCGTTTCTAAGTTATTTTTAACTATGCCTTAGCATCAAAACTACACGAATATCAATTTAAAAATTTAATTTTAGGTCGCAAAATCCCATAGAACCGTAAGGATTCGCGGGGGGACCCAACTTTTTAAAAAAGTTTTTTTACTTTGAATGTAGTTAGGAAACCGCCGCCAGGAAAAAAAAAATTGGTTCTCCCCCTTCTCGAGACTGTCCATATTTTGCCGAGCTCTCGCACCTTTTTTTGGAGGGGTATCGCCCCGGGAAAAGCCGAGGAAAAGCCTGCCCGTTGGTGTTGAGGCAGGGGATCGGAGGGCATACTTGCGGAACGGAGGGGAGCCATGCCAAGCCTCAAGCTTCATCCCCTCCCCCCGTATCCGGAATCTCAAATACAGCCCCCAGCACAAGTGGCCCTCAAAAATATCAGGGGGGAGAAAGCGATAGCTGACAGCCGACCGGCAATAACATCAGAATTCAAGGTTGCGAAGCTTTAAGAGACCGCATAAAAGAGTTGAAGGTTCGAAATGAATGCTATAAATATCTGCTTCAAAATTTTTTAGAAAAGACGCGAAGTATACCAAAAAAAGCAGAAAATACAATCATTTTCGTATGTCCGAAAATTTTTGAGCTTGGAAAACGACGAATAACGAAAAAAGAGCATACACGTATCTTTTAACATATCTTTATAATTTATTTTTCGGTTTAGCTTGTTTTTCTACTTCGTTTTTTTCATATTTTTTGAGCTTCAGAAACTGACCGATAACGATAAGAGAATATACGTATCTTTTCCTTTATTTATTTTATTTGTTTTTATGTTCATCTCAGAAGAAATTTCCTATGTAGTTTTGCAACATATTAACGATATAATTTTGAGGTTTTTTTGTAAAAATCAGTCTGAGAAATCATAATAATTTTTACACTATCAAAACTTGCGAATAAGTCTCATAAACCCGCGCGCTGAGCAACAAAAGTTTCAAAATGTAACGCCACCTTACAACCCCAGGCACATGAGAGCCCAGAGTACGTAAAAATGACATTTTGATTTCGCACAGCTCTAGCACACGGCGGTCGTGATGACTGTCATGCAACTCTGTGTGCACCGGAGCGGGTCGAACCCTCGACCTCGGGGCGGGGGACCGCCACGCTAGCCAATAGGCCACAGCGATGGCCTGATCGGGGGTCACAGGGAGGGTGAAGAGGTGTGGGGGGAATCTAGGGCGCGACCGTTACGAGTCATTTTCAAAGGTTTTGCTTAAATATTTAAACATAGTAAACACATTTTGAAGGCTCTTTAAATGGAAAACATAATTTTTGTTTCGTAGCAATTTTTCGTGGAATAAAATAACATCTAAAAACAGCTAAATATACTCTTGTAAAAAAGAAAAAACGTCAAATTAATGATTTGAGGTTTGTAATACGCATTTTCTGATTTTTTGGAAGTCAAAAATTATGATTTTCTCTATTATAAAATATAAATAATTAAAAAAAACAGGAAAATTTTACTCTTCTAAAGATTTTATTATACTTATCAAAACGTCAAAATTCCCGATTCTCAGGCTCATTGAGGCTCAATTTCGGAGTCTCAGGGGCTTGCGATAATCAAGCACGAGCTTAAGCCTAACAAGCTCAATCCTGAGCCTAAGCCGAAGCCTAAACCTAAGCCTAATCCAAGCCCAACCCTCTGAAGTCCTTATTGCCACTTCCAAATTCCGTCTCACACAACATCTTTCCGCCACAATACCTTCCCTTACGCCCGCCCTGGCCAGTCGGAAAAAATAATGGAACACCGATTCCGATTCGCTAGCTGCTATGTGGCACATTTCGGGTGGGGCGTCGTTTCGTAATCTGTGTGGATCGGCTCTAGCGAGGGTGCTGCGGGGCACTTTTTAGAAGGCGTTCCACAGAAGGGGGGTTTTCACCCCCCATTGCCACACCACCACGGCGAGCCACAGAATCTTTTTTGCGGGAACCCAAATCCGGTTGGGATGTCCGATTATGGATTTGGTGCTTTTTAAAGGGAGCGTGACAGTCATAAGGGCGTGGGGTTGTCTGCCATTAATGGGAAAAACTTGATTATATTGCCTTCTGCACGCTTCTTTTGCCCCGTCATTAATGCATCACTATAAAGGTTTTTAAAAGTAGAGACTACGGCTCCACAGCCAAAAATCCATAAAACGGGATTGTGCGTTCCTTTAAGGTGTTTCGTTGTCCTCCCTCTCTCTCATTCACTCCCTCTTGCTCTCTCTCTCTCTCTCTCTCTCTCTCTCTCTCTCTCTCTCTCTCTCTCTCTCTCTCTTTTCGCTTTTTCTTTCTCCCGCTCTCTCTCTTATATAACCTTTTTTAGAACCTCCAGCGAACATCCACCGGATGAAGACGGTGGATTTGGTAGGTCCACTCTTTTTTAGCGCCTGTTCAGGGATTCCTAAATGATCTTCTGCTAGCCTCCCTTTCTCAAATAATCTCTGCTAGCCTGCCCTCCAATTCCCACCCCTAGCCTTTCATTTGCACGCGAAAAGCCCTCTCTCGCCCTGATCCGAATTAGAGAGGTGTTCAGCCGGAAAGGCGAAGAGTACAGGTTTTGAACTGAACGCCTTGGCAGTCATAGAAGCTCAGAATTACCTTTTAAAAGAGACTTGGACGAAAAGAACGTCTTTTTTCAGTAAAAATAAGGTTAGGGCATTTTAAAGGGATTGTGAAGGCTAAAAACTTTAATTTTGATAGGTTCCGCTGCTCGCCTTGGTGGCGGTGGCCGAGGGGGCGTTGAACGAGTGCAGAAGAAATCCGGTGGAGGTTGCCATACTATTCGATTTGACCCCAGCAGATGAAGCCGTGCTCGAGTTGCAGAAGGATAGGGTTAGGGATGTTATACGGTGAGTTTAATGTCTTTCGCTTTTTTTCTCTTTTTCTCTCTCCTCTCTTTTCTCCCTTTCTTTCTCTCCCTCTCTCTCTCGCTCTCTCGCTCTCTCTCTCTTCTCTCTCTCTTCTCTCTCTCTCCTCCGAAATTCTTCATTCCAGCCACCTCGATCGTGTCGCCACCACCCGAGACAAGACCTACTCCCTCATCGGCTTCCACCGGCGCCCCGTCTTCTTCATCGAGTTCTCCGAATCCTCTTCAGAAGATGACAATCGGGTAATCTACACCTTTTTATGCAAAATCTATCTAATTTTTTAGGTACTCGCCGAACTCGCCGGCCTCCAGGCCATCTCCGAGTTCGCCAACGAGACTTCTGTGGCGAGAGCGCTTGATGCAGCTGCTCAGCAATTTTCCAGGGTAAGTTTGTCGTCTCTCTCTCTCTCTCTCTCTCGCTCTCTCTCGCCCTCTCTCTCTCACTACCTCCAATAATCCCTCCCTTTAGCTTGGTCGCCCTGATGCTGAACGACTCGTACTCCTCGTCCATGACGGTCGAAACTCTGACCTCGTCGCCGAGACCGTAGAAGCTGTTGCTGACCTTCGCGCCCTTGGCGTGTCCGTCTTCGCCCTGTCGGCCGGTCCTCGCCCAAATGGATTTGCGCTAGAGGTGGGAGGGTATTTTAAAGTTTGTATTCCAATTTTAGGGCTACACCGGAAAACGCTCACACGTCTACTCGACCTCCTCGGACTCGCTTGGCTTTGAGGAGGCGCTCGATCTGGCCATCGGTGCCTGCCCTTCCGCTCTATCGCCGGCGCTTATCGAGAAGATGGTTCAGGTGGGGAGTTCATGAGGTTAAGCCTAAACCTAAGCCTATCCTGGGCCAAGCCTGAGCCTAACCTAACCATCCTTTTTAAGCGCCGCCGTTTCGCTGTCCGCGCGATGGACGACGCGAAGCGCGTCCGGAAATTTGCCGTCGATCAGCCGTGCAGTCAGCCAAAGGTCGACCTCATGCTGGTGCTCGACACTTCCGGCTCCGTCCACAACGCCTTCGACAAGGAGCGGGCTTTCGCTCTCGATCTGGTCGAACGATTTGAGGAGCAAGACTTCGAGGATAGAATTCGGGTACCTCGAGACCAAGCAGTCTAGGTGATGCTCAATTCCTAGGTCTCGGTGATTCGGTTCGCTTCTGATGCCCAGATCGTGGTTCCTTATCGGCAGGGGATGACCAAGAAGGAAGTCATTGAGGTGAGGGCGAGCATGAGCATGTGCTCTTCTGCTTGATTTTGTTGATCAACTCCTTGTAGACCATCCGAAACATCGAGTTCACCGGGCAGAACACGAGAATCGCGACGGCTGTCGAGTTGGGAGTGGCACATCTTGAGAAGCATCAACGGCAAGACGCTCAACAGGTAGAGAGAGAGAGAGAGAGATACCGAGAGAGATATTTTTCGAGAGAGGGGACAGAGGGGGGGGGGGCGGAGGGTGAAGGGTGGGCGAGAGAGAAAGAGATAGAGAGCGAGACAGACAGAGCAAGAGCTATAGATCGCAAACTATCAAATTCCAGATCTTCGTCCTAATCTCCGACGGCCACGGTCAAGAATTCTGGAACGTGGTCCAGGCGACGGGGAAGAGGCTGCAGGAGACGGAGTGGGAGGTCTTTTCAGTCACCGCATCCAGAGACTTCAACTTGGAAGAGCTGAAGATGTACGCCGGCGAGGACGCCAGGGTGTTTATCGGGCCGAAGAGCGGCAGGTACGGTAGTTTGGGAGCATTAGCCTAAGCCTAGGCCTAGGCCTAAGCCTAAGCCTAAGTATAAGCCCATCTTCAGCTTCCTCCCCATCGTCGGCAAGTTCATCGACCGCTGCATTGAGAAGGTAATTTTCGTGCCTTAATATTCTAATTTTAGTGATTTTAGCGGGGTACTGTAGAGGGCAGTGGCCAAATTGAGCCCAGCGAGCCCAAGAAAAAGCAAGAAAAGGAAGTGGAGGGATCGGGGGTGGAAGATGAGGCCACAACCCAGACGACGACTACTGAAGGGACGCTGACCACGGAGGAGGCTACGGTAAGAACTTTTTTTGTCTTGTCGCTCTTTCTCTCTCTCTCTCTCGCTCTCTCTCTCGGTCTCTCTCACTTTCTGTCTCTCACACCCTCTCTCTGGTTCTCTCTATCGCTCACTCTCTTTCTCTTCCTATAGCTCTCTTTCTCTCTCTCTCTCTCTCTCTCTCTCTCTCTCTCTCTCTATCTCTCTATCTCTCTTCTGATCAAAAAGCAAAAGCATGGCCCCGGAAGGGCGTCGAACTCGGGTCACTATCCTGGCAGGCAAGAACACTACCATTTGGCCATGTAGCTCCAGTTTATGGATTCTTACTTTCCATTTCCGCTGAAAAGCCTTTTCCCATCCTAGAATTGCAACCTCGACATCATCCTCGTCGTCGATCGCTCCCAATCCGTCGAAACGGACTATCAGGTTTGCCACTTCGAATTTTATGGATTTCCAAATTCCTAAATGTCCTCAATGATCTCTGCTAGCCTGCCCCACCTCTCCGAAATCCTGAATTTCCAGAAAGAGCTCAAAACGGCCACCGACGTCGTGGGGCTCGCCTCAAAATCGGCCTACGAAACGGGCCAAGTCCGCGTCGGCGTCACCTCGTTTGCTAGGGTATGAAAATTCGCTTTAATTTAGTATTTTCTATATTTTAATTGATTACGATATATAAATAGCTACATTTAGGAGGGAAAGCTGGAGATACCGCTTCGAAAAGCCACCAGAGCCAACATCACGGATATGATTTCGAGCATCTACCACACTGGGGGAAGCACGTCGGCCGTGGCTGGAGTTGAACAGGCGATCAGGGTATGGATTCGGGGTTTTAAAGGGAGTTGGAAGTCAAAATTCGCTTAGCATTACTCGAATTTTAAGTAGAGGAGCTAAAATGCCGACAGCCCAAACACGACAGCGATAATACAAAGCTAAAATCCCGACAGCCAAGAATGCCGACGACCAAATAAGCGATCGGGATTGTCGGGATTTTCGGCTGTCGGTTAGTGGGTGTCGGCATTTTAGCCGTCGGCATTTTTACGGTAGTGACTTCGGCTGTCGGGATTTTGGCTTTTGGGATTTGGTCTATCGGTTTATTTTCTTGCCGGAATTTTGGCCGTCGGCATTATAGCCATATTCTTATTTAAGAAATTTAGAAATATGGTGCTTGCTAAAATACCGTATTAAGGGAGTAAGAGAGTACGATGCTGCGAAAAATTACGTAGCTATAGAAAATAGATTTTTATGGCTTCTCAAATTTTCTTTTTCGGCTTGCTTTCGCTAACCTAGCATGGCTTTTTAGCTTGGGCAGCTTTGGGAGCTTTAAAGCTTTTTAAACTAACCATAACCACTTAGAAACCATGCCGCCACCCTCGCCAACAGCCACCTCCAACTAACCCAATTAACAATATAACGGCAAAACAATCAAATCTAGCACAATCTGATGGTCGTACGGTGGAGCTGGATGGAAAAAGAGACAACAAAATATCGATTGAAGATGATCGAAAATCGATAAAATTGCTGGAAGAGCTGTACGCCACGATACTCAGAACGTCGCTGAAGCCGGAGCCGCTGGAATCCATGAGAAACGTACAAAACCGAGAAATGCCGACTGACGCTCAAATTTCCACGACAATCCAAAGCACGACAACGCAACGCTCCGTAATTATGGATGGTCCTATAGTAAATACAATGACCGCCGTAACTACAGTAACTGAAAACCCCTTCGAAATGGGGAGCGAGTTTGAAGAAATGTTGCAAAATGATATTGTAGCTACCGTAACCGGGCAACATGAGCCGACTACCGTAGCCCGGATGGATTCTGCAGCTTTTGATACGAGTACCGTAACCCCCACCAAGAGGAAAAACGCTAAAAATGCGCACGAAGATCCTTTCGACGTTACCACTGTAGCGCTGAGGGAGACTGTAGCTGCTGACCAGGCTACCGTAACCCCCGCAAAGCGGGAAATTTGGGAAAATCCTCTCGATTCGGATACGGCATCTGGGAAAATAGCTGAAAATCAAACGGCAAATCCTTTTGACGCAGCTACCATAATCCCAATAAATCGTAGCCTCCCAGAAATCGAGCCGAAAATCGCTACCGTACCCTTCGTAATTAGACCGGAATCGGAACCGGAAGTGATTTCCGGAAATGAGGATACTGCAGATGGCCCGGTTTTTGCTACCGTAACCCCTGTTGATAGGAATGTCGCGGAATCAAAGAAATCAGCTCTCGGGAGTACTGTAGCGCCCACAGCACCCTTCTTAATTAGGCCGGAATCGGCATCGGAAGGGATTCCCGGAAATGAGGATGCTGTAGATGACCTGGTTTTTGCTACCAGTAACCCCTGAGGCCTTGGAATTGGAATCTACAACTGCCGTAAACCAAGTAGAAACGGCTACAGTACCCATTAGCCGGACTACCGTAGCAGAGGCTTCAAGCAGTACGAAAGACATCAACGTACCGCATTTCAACCGAAAATTGGCGCTGCTAAAATCGTATCTTCTTGAAAGACTATTTGAACCAAAAATCGGGTCCATTCCGAAGCGCTCAAACGGCCGGGTGATGTTACAACTCTTTAAGGCGGAGCTGAAAAGCGAGCACGACTTGAACACGTCAATCCGGAAGCCGGAATCAACCGGAACCTCCCGAAAAAGACCTCAAACTCCAAAAATCCCAGGCGCGGTCCGTCGCCTCAGGATGGAGAAGCCGAGCATTAAAGCGAGAGATGATGACCGAACCCCGAAAATCATCGTATTCCCCGGAAAGTTCCGTAAAAACAGGGCCAAGGCCGGGTTTTTGGGCTCGATCAAACCTCAACTTCAACAAGTTCGGATTCAGAAGATATTCAAGATATCGGGAGAGGCCCGAGGAATTCCGGAAGCCGAATTTTGGGCGGGGATCCTGAAGGGCTTGAAAGAAAGGGAAGAAGCTGAAGGTTCCGAGACTTTCCAAACAACGCCAGGGTCTGCTACCGAAAAAGATGATAATTCCACAGTACCTTATGACCAGGTGACGGTAGCTGAACCGGAGAGCTATCTAAAAAGTGGCGAAAAACCTGTAAATTCGGGTTACGAGACTATCCAAATGACGCCAGAATCCGATACGGAAAACCCGGAAACTTCTACAGTACCTGCCCCCCGGGTTACGGTAACGAATCTCGAAAAAGCGCTAAAAATTGAGGAAAAACTGGAAAAGGCAGGTTCCGAAACGCTCCAAACGGCGGCACAACTTTCGGCGGGAAATTCTGATAATTCAGACAACCCTACAGTATCTGACGGCCGGGTTACGGTAGCTGGCTCAGAAAAGGCCGGAAGATTCACTTTCCGAGCCTTTCCAAACGACAAAACAATATTTTGCAGAAAATCTTCAAATCTCTACTGTATCCAGCCCCTCAGTTACGGTAGCCAGCCCTGAAAACTCTTCCGAAATTTTACAAACTACAAAGCAACCCTCAAAACGCCCCGAAATTTCGGGATACCAACTACGAACACCTAGCAACGCAACAGTCACCCCGGAGGTCCGGGTTACGGTACCCGACCCGGCCCCACAATTCCCCGACTACGAACTACAACCCGATGCCACCACGGCCCCGCCCACAATTTTGGACCCAGCCGGCGAAATTAGCATGCGAAAATTGCCCGAGTTTTTCAGGGTCATTTCGAGGGATCGCCTACTGTAATATGCTGCTTTTTGTTTTTTTTTTACTAATATTTTGTGATTTGGCTTTAATTTAAATGTCTTTAATGAATACTATTTAATTTAGCGCGTATTTTAAAGTGACTAGGAAATCAGGAAGTTCAAAAAATGAAAATATTGTCGAAATTTGCATAAATTAAATGACTTTTAGGACTCAAATAATATTTTAAAACTAATTTAAAATAGCTTAAAGAAAATAAGTCGGGTTTAAAATTAAATAAATTTTTTTGCAATTTGCCTTTTCTTTGCATTCCAAGTCCCTTTAAAGTAGTAACATATTATTTATTTAGAGTTTTTGAAATTTTTGCCTTTTTTATATGGTAATTCCTGAATCTCTTGAACTTGTGAATTCAATAAATCGATTCTATTTCTAGATGCCAAGTTATTGATTTTTCGTTGGAAATAAATGTACTTTCAGCACCTGTTGCCAGAGCGCCGCCCAAAAACCCGGCTGCTCGTCGTGCTCATCTCCGACGGGCACAGCCAGGACTTTTGGGACAAGCTGACCAAGACGGCCAGGTAGATGAATAATTTTTGAGTTCTAAAGGGATTGGCAAGGCATTTTTATGGGTTTCCTAAAAGATGTAGAATCCATCCATGAATCCATGCCTCTTTAAACCGCCTGAACTTGATGATAACGCTGGGTTTACAGCTAAAATCCTTGGATAACTAAAACCTGTAAAAAAAGCTGCGTTTACCTTTCTACGACTTGAACTACTTGAAAACGTCGGCTTTACAGAATATTTGGAAATCTAGAATTTATAGAAATGCCCTGCGTGTACCTTTAACCAGCCTGAACTTGTTGAAAACGCCGGGTGGTTTTTTAGAATCCTTCAAGCCCTGCCGAACTCGTTGTTCTTGGCGGCCACGAATTCGGAGAAGTACTCGTTGAGCGAGTTGACGGTGGGTAGGGTAGAAAATCACTCTCTCTCCCTCCCTCTCTCTCATGATCATGATCTCTCTCTCTCCCACTCTCCCTTTTCCAGGCCTGGACCGGCAACGCCTCGCACGTCTTCCACTCGCAGCAGATCCCCGTCTTTCTCGACAGGGTCAGACGCGAGTTTCGGCACTGTGGAGCGGACAGTCAGAAAGCCGTGCGTGTCATTATTGTAGTCTGTAGCCCAGATTTAGGACCAAATTATTGCGAACGTAGCATCGAAGGTTCAAGAAATCGAGGGGTCTGGAGATGTGGAAGGATCCGGAGATGGTGTTATCACAACTGGTAGGTTCTCTATCGCTCTCTCTCACTCTCTCTCTCTTTCTCTCTCTCTGATCTCAACATTGCAGACGCCGTCATCGAGAAGAACACGCCTGCGAACCACACCGATGAGCCGCTGACCGACTCGCACGAGCAGGTGAGGGAGCGAGAGAGAGAGAGAGAGAGAGAAGAGAGAGAGAGAGAGAGAGACTATAATACCCCGTTCTTAGAAGCCGCGCGGAGTGAGCGATCCACTAAACGAGGGTATCCCGCTGGTGACGAGGCCTGGCACGATCAAGTCGACTTTCGATGGAAGTAGGTGTTTTCAGGGTTTTTTGGTGGCTCCCAAATGATCTCTGCTAGCCTGCCCTTGTATCCTCAATGATCTCTGCTAGCCTTCCCCTTTCTAGAAGGACCCTGCAAGGTCGACCTCGTCTTCGTCGTCGACATCTCCACCTCAGTTGAGCAGGAGTTTGAGAAGCAAAGGCAGTTCACCCTGGATCTGGTGCGTTTTAAAGGGACTGTGAAATGGCTTTTATGACCAGTAGATGCAGGTCAAATCCAAATTTAGGTAAATCGCCTTCCCCGTGAAGATTTCGACAACCGAGTCCACGTCGGGATAATCGCCTTCCACAATCGGGCGCGCGTCGTCGAGCCGCTCGGCAGGCAACGAACAAAGTGAGAGAAGAGAGAGAGAGAGAGAGAGAGAGAGAGAGAGACAGAGAGAGATAGAGAAAAGGAGCAACAGTTCCATATTCCAGAGAATCGATCATCAACGTCCTGTCCAACATCACCGACGAGGGCGGCTCGACCTCGGTGGCGGCCGGGATGAAGCTGGCAGCTGATGAAATTACACGAGGCCGAAGGAGTGACGCCAGGTTTGGGGTTTTAAAGGCACTTGGAAGGCTGCCAATAATGGGCCTTGATTTCCAGTTCCGAATCCAGTTGAAAAATTGGAAAGCACAGAACATGGTTAGAAGCTTTTAAAGGTACCGAGAAGGTAAAATCCATAGATTTTCCGTCGTTTTCAGCTCAAAAATGCGTCAAACAGGGCTTGCAAGTGTAAATTTCGATATTTTTAGGCAAATGGTTGTGCTTGTTTCGGATGGAAACAGCCAGGACCTCTGGAGACAGGTATGGTGTCTCTCTCTCTCTCTCGCTCTCTCTCCCTCTCTCGCTCCCTCCCCCCCCGCCCCCCCCCCCCCCCCCTCTCCTCCCCTCCCCCTCTCTCCTCTCCTCTCTCTCTCTCTCTCTCTCTCTCTCTCTCTCTCTCTCTGTACCGGATTTTATAGGTAATCCTGACATCCGGTCTCGTAAAAGCCCTCGCCGTCGATGTTTATGCTATCACCGTACACCGCGACTATTTATACAAGTGGGAACCTTGGACTTAACGCAGAATTTGAATTTTTAAATCGACCGTGTCCTTTTTAAAATTTTTTTGACGCCAAATTCAGAATTGCAGACTTTTTTAAATTTTTTGAATTCGATTTCAGGGAACTCGAGATGTACTCCTCCGGTCCCGATTACGTCTTTGTCGGCCCGAAAATCCCGGAATTTCTAGGTAACTTTTAACGATTTTTGGATTTTTAATTTTTTTAGACGTCACCGAACGCGCCCTACTGAACTGCTTGGCCCCGAATGTCACCTTGGACGTCGAGGTACGGTAGCTGGGTCACTTTCCACCCCTTTCTAACAATTTTACACCCTCGCTTTATTTTTAAACATTTTCACTTTTGTCATTTTTCGCTTTTTCTCGTGTTACTTTCGACTTCTTGGCGACCTCGAGAAAGGTTGGTTATCAAAACGTTTCAGGACCGATTATGAGCCGAATTCCTGATCAGCTACCCTTCACACAGCAATATAAAATATTTTTGAATAAAGTATACGTCATTACACAGTTATGTGCCAAAAAGCAAAAAGGTTCGCTCCTGGGTGGGTTCGAACCACCGACCTTTCGGTTAACAGCCGAACGCGCTGCCGATTGCGCCACAGAAGCGTTGGGGCAGGCAGGGCCCAGAGAGACTATCCCGTTTAGGGGCGTGGCCAGGCAGGCAGGGAAGCGAAGGCGGTTGGACAGGTGAATGTCACGCAGAGAGCGAGCAAGAAGGAGAGAGCGGAGAGAAGGAGGTATTTTTGCTATACAACAGGTAATTAAAGTATGTTTTTCACGTTTTTTAGGGAGAAAGTGAGACTGCAGAGAGCGCCAGAAGAACCTGCTCGTGAAGAAAGAGTCCGAAAATTTGTCCCCAGCCGCGAGGAAGAGCAGAAAAAGTACGGATATGCCAAAAAATATGTAAATTACGTTTTTAGGTGCGTGCCGAAAAAGGTGGACCTGGAGATCATCCTGGATGTGAGTACCTCGAGAGAAGATGTACGTTTTATAGATGCTAGCCATTTTAAAGGGAGCCTGAAGTTTTGGCACTTTTCCAAGGCTATGGATTTTCGTTTTTACGCTCCTTCAAAACCTAAAATTTTGAATTTTTACAGGTATTCGAAGGGCAGCGTCAATTGGCGATGGCTCTCGTGGAAAGGCTGCCTATCGGTGCGTTTTTGATGGACTTTCTCTCTCTCTCTCTCCTCTTCGCCTCTCCTCTCTCTCTCTCTCTCTCTCTGGTATTTCTGGCTTCAGAATCCGACCACATCGCCATCGGCATCACCTCATTCACACGAGAACCCAAGCTCCTGCGCCGACTACAAACAGCAACGGACCGAAGGGTACGGTATCACCTCGAAAAGTAATTTTGTTAATTCAGGAAATCCTTGACCTTCTCCGTCATATCGAATACCGTGGCGGATCCACACTAACGGCAAGAGCGATCGGTGCCGCTCTCCAAGATTTGCATCAAAATCGGAGAAAGGACGCGGAAGGAGTGGGTTTCTGTAAACGGTCTCTGCTAGGCTGCCCTCGCTTCCTCAATGATCGCTGCTAGACTGCCCCCTATTCAAAAACCCTTACAGATAATCGTCCTTATGAACGACGGCTTCTCACAAGACCCGTGGAGTCACGTCCTCAAAGCCGCCAAAGCTATCGAAAATGCCAACGTCAAGAGGTGTGTCCCGGATTTCATGACGTAACTGATTTTGTCATTTTTAGATTTGGTGTTGCTCTTGGGGGCAGAGGCTGATCTACGAGAGCTGAGTCTGTACATAGGAGCCCCGGAACGGCTGTACAGAGATGCGACACGGAATCGGTACGTAGTTAAGCCTAAGGCTAAGCCTGAGCCAAGCTTAAGCCTAAGCCAAGCAAAGCCTAAGCCTGGGCCTGTAGCATTTTATACAGTACTTTTAGTACGTAGCACAATATGCTTTATACTTTATGCCATCCCTATTCCGTCTTTTTCCGATACGACCCGGCGTAGTTACCGTAGTAGTTCTGGTAATAGTTGTACGGGGCGTACGTTGGACTGTACGTAGGGGCGTATGGAGGCGCATAAGGTACCTGAAAATAATGGAAAAAACAATAATATACATTTTTAAAGGGATGGGGCCGTCTAGAAGCCTGAAAAAGCTATAGAAAATTAATTTTTGAATTTTTTAAAGGCAAAAAATCTCAAATAACTCACTGGTCCCCATCCGCTGTATGGAAAATAGGGCATCGGAGGCGGAACGGCGGGGGCGACTGGTGGCGCCACCGCTGAAAATCAAGAATGTAGCTGTCACCATCCCTTTAAAGGACGGGAGGCTAGCAGAGATCATTGAGGAAGCGAGCGCAAGCTAGCAGAGATCACTGAGGAAGCGAGGGCAGGCTAGCAGAGATCATTGAGGAAGCGAGCGCAAGCTAGCAGAGATCACTGAGGAAGCGAGGGCAGGCTAGCAGAGATCATTGAGGAAGCGAGAGAGGGGGGAGGGGAGACAGCCAAAAAGCAAAAATAAATAAGCCACGGGGCGCCGGCTGGATATATTTTTGGAAACCGACCCCAACCCAAAAGAAAACACTGAGAAACCCAGGCCGGCTGGCAGAGCATTCAGGAAAGCAAGGGCAGGCTAGCAGAGATCGTTTGGGAACCTTTACCAACCTGGCGCCGCCGCTCCATAATAATACGGACTGGTGTACTGTGGATAGTAAGGTGCGTAGGGAGCTCCGTATTGTTGTGCTAGGGTTACGGTAGCTAGGGCGCTGGATAGCAACAACAGCAAATATTTGCCCATCTTGGACACGCTCGAATTTTCCTCAAAAAGCGTCCCAGGACGTTTTATAGGTTTTCCCCCACGCGCGGTGTGACCAACTGTAATTTCTATTTTTGGGAGGAGAGAGAGAGAGAGGAGAGAGAGCGAGAAAGTGAGAAGCGCTCTTTTGAGCGCTTTTTCGGTCTCGGACTTGACTGGAGTACTTGAGATTTTGGCAGAGGAGCGGAATTCCCACTTTCCCAGGCTAATTACACGAAACCGTAGACTGTAGGTGGGGGAGACACACTCGAGACGGTCCAGAAATGGCCCCCCGATCGGTTCCGCTGGAAACAAATTTTCGTTCGTACCTGGTGGTCAGCGGAAGGTTGTGGCTCATTTTCCAGAAAATTTTTGCCTTCCAAGTTCCTTTAAATAGCTAGAAATTGTGCATGATTGGAAAATGCCATTTTTAGCGCTTAGTACCTTTGAAAACGGAGGTGTTCTTGGTTTCCAAGTCCTTTTAGAAAACTTTAAGGAGCTAAAAGAGGAGAATGGGGTATTTTCCGTCAGAATCTCTGCTAGCCTGTCCTCGCTTCCTCCACGATCTCTGCTAGCCTGCCACAAAATCCTACCTCCCCCCCCCCCCCCCCCCCCCCCCCCAATTTTTTAATTCCCCTTCCCCCCCAAAAAAAAAAAACTTTTAAATAATCGCTGCTAGGCTATCGTTAAAATACGACTTTTTTAGATTTCTAGAAGACATGCTGCAAGAAATCGGCCAGGGTTGCCCAATTGAGGGGCGAGAGGTGAGAGAGCGAGAGAGAGAGAGAAAAAAAGAGAGAGGGGGGGGGGGGGGGGGAGAGGGAGAGAAAGAAAAAGAGAGAGAGGGAAAGAGTGACAGAGTGAGCAAGAGCTAAAAAGTTTTAGAAGCCAACCCCTCGCCCAAATCCCTGTGAGCCCGAGCAGCTTGACGTGGCCTTCGTTTTCGATAATTCTGGTATGCAAATTACCAAACCCTTAAATTCTTTTTATTTTTAGTAAATTCAACTATCTCATCCGAGCGAACAGTGAATGGGAATAAATTCCTGCTTCTGGATATACTAGGTGAGTTTTGAGAGCGAGAAGGCGAGAGAGAGAGGGAGAGAGAGCGAGAGAGAGAGGGAGAGACGAGAGAGAGAGCGATTCAACAAATTCAGGCTCCCTCGTCGGCATCACTGGGATTCGAGCCTCCCTAATCAGCACGGCCACCCCATCGGTTGTTGCTGATTTTAGCGAGATCCTGGAGCGAAATCGGCTATTTGTCGCGGTAAGGGTGCTTTTAAAACGCAGAAATATACCTAAATAACCCTTAAAAAATAATTTTTTTCCAGGCTAAAAACATCCCGGCCGTCCAGAACGTAGCTGATTACCATAAAGCGGTGACCTTTGCACTGAAGGAGCTGAGGAAAAATGCGAGGTAAGCCAGAGAGAGGAAGAATGAGAGAGGTAGAGAGGTAGAGAAGAGCGAGAGAGAGAGAGAGGGAGAGAGAGAGAGCGAATTCTAATTTATCAAATCAAATTTTGTTCTTTAGGAAATCTTCTCGCAAAGCCCTGATCGTCGTGGGACCTGGAAGTCTGACTGAGGGCCCGATTAATGTAGACATTGTAAGAATAATGACATAGCATAGCATACAAAAAACACCATAAATCGGTTTGTAATCGTTTTCTCTGATTTAGCCTTCTGAAATCACTCGATATGCCGTCGACTCATCCGACAAGTCTTCCATCAGTTCGCTGGAGATGCTCACCGGGGCCAGGAAAAATGTGTTCGAGTTCGATAGGTAAGCAAAAGTTTCCAAAAGAATCTCTGCTAGTCTGCCCTTGCTTCCTCAATAATCTCTGCTAGCCCCCTTTCCCTCGCTTCTTCGATGATCTCGGCTAGCCTCCCTTTTCCAGGAACGCCGAGTTCGAGAAGGCGCTGTTGAAGCTGGCCCTGCCTACTAGCCGGATGTGCAAGGTGAGTGGTCTCTCTCTCGCTCTCTCTCTCGCTATCTTTCTCTCTCTCTCTCTCTCTCTCTCTCTCTCCTCTCTCCTCTCCTCGTTATCGCCAATTCCTCTAAATCTCATTCAGGAGCTGCTCATGAAAAACTTCGAGCCCACCATCCACCTCAGCAAGAAGGCTATCCCAGATGCGGAGGAGACGACCAAGAAAACAACGACTTCAGCGAGCACAACGAGGTATAACTTAATTTTAACGATTTACAAAATTCTAGGGCTCCGAAAGTTTTCCGGAATCCTGCTGCTCCAATTACCAGGTATCGGGAAGGTCGGTTCAGTTTAGGAGAGAGATAAAAGAGAGAGGGGGGGAAGGAGGGGGGAGGGAGGGGGGGAGAGAAAAAAAAAAAAAAATAAATATAACCCAAAAAAAATAGTGAAAATGAAACTTCTGAGCATTTAGAAGCACGGAGAAGCCGACGACGACGGCAAGAACGACAACCATCAAGTTGAGGTTAAGCACGACTTCAAGGAGTTCGGCTGCTATCAGCATGCTAGATGTGGATGAGCAGAGGATCGAGAACTCGACGCATTTTGTCAGCGGTTAGTTTTGTTGGTTTTTTTGTTCGTCGGTCGGCTTGATTGTCTGTCCGTCTCTCTCCTCTCTCTCTCTCTCTCTCTCCCGCTCTCTCCGCAGCAATTTATTTTCCAGCCGGAAACTGTGGTGTCAAAACAGGCTGCCCCATATAAGGGTTATAGCCGGGGTAGTGGCTGGCCAGATAGAAGGTGCCGTCCGCCCCGGGGATCAGCTTCAGGCCCAATAACCTGGAAATATGCAAATTATGTGAATGGTTTCAAATTTTCTCTGCCGTATGACTAGGTTACATAAGCATAGGCCATTGCCTAAGCCTGGCGTTAGCATAGGCCTAAGCCAATCTAAGCCCAAGCCCAATCCTAAGCTAGGCCTAAGCCTAAGCATAAGCATGCCATACCTCGGTTGCTCCTTGTGCACCTTCAGAAATGGCATTCCCGACATGCCGGAATACCAGGGAACCGCCGGGTTTTGGGCTGCCGTGATAGCTTCACCATTATAGAAGCTACCGGTGGAGAATGGGTTTCTACAAAAGCTTTAATAAATATTTTGTTTTCTCAATTCACTATATAAAATTGTCTGTGTGTGTGTGGTGCTTTGCATCAGCTTCCGTCAGGTGTGTATTCAAGAGAGTACTTTGGGTTTTCTCGTCTTGGTGTGGGCGGGGCGCACTTCAGTTTTCCTTTGTTTTTCGACTTTATTTTTTTTCATGGATGGACACCCCTTTGTTGTATTACTGCCCGGAGTCGCGGTAGCCTATATAAGGCGGCCTTTTTTTTTCGTCTCGTTCGGGTTCTTGGGGGCGGCCGCGCGTTTTCCCCTGTATTTTAATTTATTTAATTCTACATTTCTGAAAAATATTTTAATCTACTATTTTCTAACCTTAAATTTGAACTTCTAGAGTTGAGCCTCGATTTTTAGATCCCACAGACTTACGATAACAACAGCAAATCCTGATCCGCTTTTGACAGTCGCCCATTTCTTAGCACATCGCTGAAATATATTTATTTTTTTCTAATTGATTCGAAATCTGCAAATTCCCTGTTTATATACATTTACTTTCCTACCTTTTCTGCTCCGTTTCCTCGGCTGTAGTTGTCAATACAAAAATTGTAGTAGCAATTAGGTAGACGAGCATGTTAAGTGGGGCTCAAAAATTCGAGTGGCAAGCTCGGAAAACTCTTGGGGAAATCCCTCGGGATCCTGGGGAGATCTCTCAGACATCTGTGTAGTTTTTGCACTGCTCAAGAAAGTCGACACAACGGTTCTCTCACTTTTTTGGGGGGCTGTCGCTAATTATGTGAGGAAGGGGAGGGGAGGAGAAGCGAACGGTTCCTGGAGTCTTGAACGGGATCGAAAATCGTTGGAAATTTGGGTTTAGGTAGGCGGGAGAGGGAGAGAGAGAGAGAGCGAGAGAGAGAGAGCGAGAGAGAGAGAGAGAGAGAGAGAGAGAGAGAGAGAGAGAGAGAGAGAGAGAGAGAGAGAGAGAGGGGGAACGAGAGCGAGAGAGGGAGCGAGAGAGTGAGTGAGAGAATGCGTAAGAGAGAGAGAGCGAAAGAGGATAGAGAGAAGGGAGAGAGAGAGAGAGAGAGAGAGAAAGAGAGAGAGAGAGAGAGCGTGCAAGAGAGCGAAAGAGATAGAGAGAGAGGGAGAGAGAGAGAGAGAAGAGAGAAACTCTTGAAAACCGGTATAACACAAAGTCTATAATCCTCTTTTTTTGGGCTGTCTCCTTGACGTCCTCGTAGTACTCGACGCTTCCGGTAGCGTGGTGGAGACGTTCATGCGCGAGAAACAGCTCGTCTCCGACATCCTCAACACGCTCAGGATTGGACCGAATAACGCTCGGGTAGGTTTTTAAATACTTAAATCGGTAGTTTTCTAGCTCTCCATTAATGCGTGGTATGTCGAAAACTTATTTATAAGCTGTAAAATTCACTAAAAAATTTACAAAATTGATCAATTCTTTTTGTTCTTGTCCTTCTGGGCGTTGATGGCCCCGAAAAGCTTGGTGAAGAAGTCGTCGGGGCGGAGGAGGCTTGACTAAAAAAATTGTTAAGTGTTGAATTTTTAAAATTAAAGGTGTTGCTCAGGCCAAAAACCATAGCGAAGTGCCTTCAAGGCTCCTTTAAAATAAAATTCCCACCTCAACTCGCTGATCTCCAACTTTCGCCTTTGAGCCGAGGTCAATACCGGCTTCCTTGTCGTAACCGATGCTTTGACCGGTACCGTAATCGCTGCCGTTCACCAGCGCACCGCTGTATCCTGGAATTCCGCAATGTTCTCTGCTAGCCTGCCCTCGCTTCCTCGAGGATCTCTGCTAGACTGCCCTCGATTCCTCAATGATCTCTGCTAGCTTTCCCTTTATTCTTCAGCTCAATAATCGTTTAATTCATTTTTTATGGCAGAAATCTATTGCTATCTGGCAAATTTTTGCCTTCCCAGTCCCTTTAAACCCCAAAAAGATGATTTTTAACTTACTTTCCGTCAAGAAAGTCCCATTTCCGGTGGTGACCTTCCAGTTATTCTTGGTCCCGTGACCGAAGAAGTTGATCTCATTATCGAGTCCGACTTCTACCTAAAAAATAGTAGAGCGTGAGCTAGGTGAAGCCTGAGCCTAAACTTAGCGGAAGCAATACTAAATTAAGCCAGGCAAAGCGAAGCCAAAACTTTGAAAGCTTCTCCCCGTGAGCTAAGTTTAACTAAGCCAAGCCTAAGCCTAAGCCTAAAGCTTACCTTCCCATCCTCCTTCTTCCCGACGTTGATGCTGCCAAACGGAAGCGGAATCCGAAACTGAGCGGATCCAATGACAAATAGCGCCGTCAAGAGTAGCATTCGTTGGGCGGACATTTCGAGAAGTTTTTGGCAAGGAAATGGAGGGTAGCTTTAGAGCGGATGGAGATCTGGGTTGCTTTCTTATCAAATAGGCAGATTGGGAGGGTGTGATAAGGAACATCTGACGTGATTATATCAATATTAGGCAGATTGGGCTCGTTTTTGGTGTGAAATAAGCACATTAAAGGAATCAGGACGAAAAAATCGATACTTTATGGGCTGGAAGGCTAGCAGAGATCATTGAGGAAGCGAGGGCAGGCTAGCAGAGATCTTTAAGGAAACGAAGGGCAGGCTAGCAGAGATCATTGAGGAAGCGAGGGCAGGCTAGCAGAGATCATTGAGGAAACGATAGGCAAGCTAGCAGAGATCGTTGAGGAAGCTTTCAGGTTCCGAATCCCTTTAAAACACCGTATTTTTCAGGTAGCCGTCGTGAAATTCGCAGCTGAAGGCAAAGTACGACGAGTCTGGGGCTTCGATGACGTCCAGCAAAAAACAGCGATTCTACGGGCCCTCCACTCGACACCGTTTTCTTCCGGAACTACCGCTGCGCATTCGGCATTGCAACGGGTAGGCCCTATTATCTCCCTCTCTCTCCCCCTCTCTCTCTCTCTCTCTCATCCTCTCACTTTCTCTCTCTCTCTCACTCTCTCTCTCTCTCTCTTATATTCTCTCTTATTTCAGGCAATTTCCGAATATTCCTCTGCTCGTGGTGCTCGACCTGGTCGAGCCACACCTATCGCCATTGTCTTCACAGACGGTTTTGCGCAGGTATGCAAATCAACGATTTTGAGGATCGATTACCTTTAGAAATCGATCGAATCCGAAGCTGCTCAATTACGGCGGTTGATTCCGAATACATTTGCCGTCGCTATCAATCAAAATGTGAGCTGAAGAAAGTGATCATAGGGACTTCTAGTCCTAAGGCTAAACCAAAGCTTAAGCCTAAACCTAAGCCTAAGCCGAAGCCGAAGCCCAAGCTGAAGGCTGCCAAAAACCCTATTTTCTAGCAGCGCATCAACCGCGACGTGCTGGAGACGATCGCCGGCTCACGGAGCAGAGTTTTCACCGATGAGGACATCCAGAGATTCCTTGATACCTTGGCGGCCCATGCAAATGATTGTCGACCGTAGGGTGGTGTAGTTTGTGGTCTATATGTTAAGAAATCCTATCCTATAATTTAATATAGTTTACATTAAAAGCATCTAGAGACCAGATTCCACAAGAATCTCTGCTTGCCTACCCTCAAAAATCCGCTCAAAATGCTAAAAGCATTTTAATTGCTTAATTCGAAATTTTTCAATTTAATTACAGCCTGTTTTTAACCTATAAGATACGTTAATTTGCATTAAAAAAACCGTGTTTTTAAATGAATTTATGCTCATTATGGAAAATATCGAAATGGACATAGAAATAAATTATGTTAATTTCCTAAATTATTGAATTAGATTACGGTGGAATGGTATACGGTAGCTACAATAGTCTAACTTAATTTTGTAATAAATTGTGATATTTACATAATTATTACCTCATGACGCCTTATTTTAATAAATTAATTTTTAGCCATTTTTAGTAATTTTTTAAAATTTTATTACTGTATTTTAATTCGATTACTGTAATTTTTGTATGTTTTCTGTAATTTGTGTTTTTAAACATCTTTGGACCAATTTTTAATCGTAAAAATGCCCTTAAAGTTGTAATTTTTTAAATTTGCATATTTTCAAAATGTATTATAATTGTACTTTTCTACGTACTGTATTTTCAAATACAAAAATAAATAGACTTTTTACTATCGTAATCAAAGGGAAGGAAAATTGCCGAGGGGTACGGTAGGGGCGCTACCGTAGGACAAAAGAAGACCAAAAAGACTACGAAAAAAATTACAAATTGCACATGCGCGAAAATATTTATATATCGAATAAAATAAAATAAAACAATCTGGGAGAGGCGTGTGTGGTATTTGTCATATTTGCAAAAAAATGTCGCACAAAAAGGTACAGTATCCATGGCAGAAAATAGGAAAAATCGTGTTTTTTTGGATGTCTTTTTAATATGCAAATTTTGTGTGGGTTGTAAAGCTGGTGGTGGGGTAGGTACAGAGATTTTTAAAATACAAAAATAAGGGTAAAATCACGGCGACTAGAAAATGGACGGGTACGATACAATACAAAGTACAAAAGTACGGTATTCGGAGGGTACAAAGTACAAACTTCCCAAAAAACGGCTGTCATATAACGACATACTCTATGGTGATGAGGAGAACGAGGCGAGGCGAATTAGGCCCAAATCTGAAAGTTGTAGCTTGATGTAGTTTGTGATTGGATTTGTAGCCTGTAATTGCCGTGATTTAACCGAACCTTGTAACCACTTTTGTAGTTTGTAATCTATAGCTGTAGCAAATCCTGCTATTGTAGTTTGTAATTTTTAGTTTGAGGCCTATCATGAATGAACGTTCTTGTAGTCTGTAGTCTGTAGTTTTGGTATGCCCATAGTTTTTGGTTAACGGACTCATTGTCTGACTACAAACTACAACAAACGCACGCCTGTAGCCAGTGGTGTCAAATCTGTAGTCTATAGCTAACGCTTCTTGTAGTTTGTAGTCTTTAGTTTCAAGGTAAATTATATTTGCAGCGTATTTTTTGTACTTTAGTCACATCTGCTAAAACCAGCTATCTGGCTACAAAATGCAACAAGTCCGTAGTCTGTAGTTTCTAGTTTCTCGGCCCTGGTATTCCTTGTAGTTTGTAGTTAGGGGCGGCTTTTTTTGTTGTCTCCTTAGTTACAAAAAAATTTGTTGTTGTTTTGGGGGTTTTGGGGGTCTGCGGCTGCAGTCTATCGTATTCAAACAACATACCCTAATCGTGCAGTCCCAGCTAGCTGAACACACTGCCGTTCCGTCTGGCGACGTGCGTAGGCATGAGATACGGTTCTCGTGTCCGTACAATACCGAATGACGCAAAACCTGAAAATTGCGATAGAGAGGGAGAGCGAGAGAGAGAGGAGAGAGAGAGAGAGAGAGAGAAACTATTATAGCTTACCTTCAACGAGTCCCACACGCCCACACGATAATCTCCATAGCCGGCGAACAGAATTCGGCCTGAAATTAATGTTAACGCGTTGCGGATGCGCTGCGGCAAAAATCAGACGCGATGCGACCGCAACGCGTTGCATTACGCTAATAGACGTACCTGATAGGGAGAAGTCAACGCCATTGACCGGGAAGAGAATGCTTTCTTTCTCGTAGACGCACACTTGCCGATCGGCTCGCAAATCGAACATGCGGCACTAAATATTGACAAATTAGATGGATTAGATGGGTCCTCAATGATCTCTGCTAGCCTGCCCTCGCTTCCTCAAAGTATCAATGCTACCTTAACTTACCGTAGCATCATCAGATCCGGTCGCAAAGGCATCGCCATTAGGATGGAACCGCACGGTGTTAATGTCCGATTCATGGCCCTCGAACGACTGTACGCACTGCCCGGTACGGATGTCCCACACCAGCGTGTGCTTGTCAGCACCCTAAAACGGAGTAAAAAGCTAGGTTTGCTCAAAACGTCTCTGCTAGCCTGCCCTTCCTCAAGACTCTTACACCTACCGCCGAAATGAAGATGTTCCCGGTGTCCTGCTTGGGCACGTCGAGCGCGAACACGTCGCCGGTGTGACCGTGGAAGTTTTGGATCATTTGTCCGCTTTCCACGTCCCAGATCGCGCATGTAGAGTCACCGGAGCCTGAGAAAGGAATGGAGATCTCTGTCTCTCTCTCCCTCTCTCTCCCTTTCTCTCTCTCTCTCTCTCTCTCTCTCTCTTACCTGTCAATAGCAAATTGTCGGAGCGCAAAAATGTGCAACAAGACATGTAGGAGGTGTGGGTGGCGACGGAGCGCTTCTTCTGGAGGATGTCGTCCTCGAAGGAGAGGGGAACCACTGAGCATTTGTTGTCGAGGCCACTGAAATTGAGGTCATGAGTTGGTAAGCCTAAGCTAATCCTAAGCAACCTAGGCAGCCTAAGCAGCCTAAGCCTAAGCCTCAACTTACCCGCAAGCAATCATTTGGCTACTTGGCGAATATGCGCACGCCATCACCCAGGTCGTCGGCATGGTCAGCGCGTGCTCCTTGTTTGTCGTGAAGCCGTCCCATACGATCACTTTGCCGTCCTGAAAAACGGGATTCAGTAATTCTAGCTCTCTCTCTCTCTCTCTCTCGCTCTCTCTCTCTCCTCTCTCTCACCTGACTCGACGATACGATGTGGCGCTTGTCGGTACTCCAGTCCATACATAGCACTTTCCCGGCATGACCTTTCAGAATTCTGCGCTGTTTGATGCCGAGCCCGCCGAGGGGGTCGAGCCGTTCGGCAGCTTGTTGGACTGGAAAGGAGAAGTTTCCACAAGAACCCCTGCTAGTTGGCCTTCCCTAGGGATTTTTGCTAGCCTGCCCCTAGAGCTGGACGAGTCTTCCCCAAAGATCTCTGCTAGCCTGCCCCAACTTACTTGGGATATCGTTAAGCTTCTGCCTCTCCAGGTCGAGCTTCTTCCGCAGCTCTTCCGCCTCCTTGGCGAGCAGGTCGATCATGTCGGCTTGTCTGCAAGATTTTTATCGAGCTGTCGAAGTCAAGCCAAAGCCTAAGCAAAACCTAAGCAAAGCCTAGTCAAGCGTAAGCCTAAGCCTAAGCCTACGGAAAACCATACCTGGTGGCACTGTCGGCCGGCACCTGGGCGACGACGGCGTTCTCGGGCATTTTTGAGGTTCCGCTTGATGAGGGCTGGAATTGGGTACTGTAGACTGTAGGAAACGCCTGGATTTAAACGTTCGAACCCCTTTAAACGGCTGGACTACCGTAGAAACTACCGTACCCCCGGCTGTTGCGAAGTGGACGGTCGGTCGGCGTCGATTTTTGGAGATCCCGGCTCGCTCATCTGCCGCTTCGGCCCGCCGGATGGTTTAGTGCATTTGATTTCCGGGGTCCAGCGGTTGTAGTTTGTAGTTTAGGGGTTTTGAAGTCTAAAACAGTGGAGATAAACATTTAAATCACTTTAATAATAGTATAAATACTAAAAATTGAGAAATCTATAAAATTTAGAACTCAAATTTACTAATTTTAAGTACTAAAAATGAGAAAAACTTAATTAGGAAGTTTGAATAATTGTAAATGTGCGATTTTCGACGATTTTTTTGAGCGCAATTTGGTGTACGTCGTAAAAAATGTCGACAATATATAGAAATTAAGTTTTTATCTATTTAATTTAAAGTAAAATTTGTACTTTTCTGAATTAATCACTAATAATTTTATTTAAATTAACACCAATTCAGTAATATATTTGTGTTTTCTCTAGGAAGCGGCTGTGGCCTTGAGGCGTGAAAATTGATAAGCGCCGCGCCCCGGCCTCGATTTTATTAGCCCATTCCGGGGGTGATAAGGGGCAAGGAAACAACCGGAAATTAGCCCTGGAAAATCGAGAAAACAATTAAATACGTGGAAAAATAGAAAAAAGTCGATTTTCCGAAGTTTTTCACGATTTCTATTTAAGTATGGCGATTAGCGTATGAAATTCAATCAATTTCAATTTATATTTCAATCAAATTTGCATAAATTTGTATGGAAAAAGCTTTAAAAAGTCCCAATAGTCAAGAGGTGCTCGCAAAATGAGTAAAATTCAATCCAAAAATGACCAAAACCCAAAAAAAGCAGTAATAAGCAAATTTCCAGGTCCCAATAGGCCCAAAAATAGACCCTAATTAGCATAAATCGCATTTGAACAGCAGCACAATTTTCGCGCAACAAAATTCGGGCAAGGGCCCTTCAGATGGGCCCCAAAAAACCAGGAACTGAAGCAAAAACCGCAAATTCGGGGGCTAAAATCGCTGGCGGAAACAAGCCTAATAATCCAATTTGCATAAATTAATCAAAATACTTGCATAATTTTGGGTGGGATAACCATTTTTTGGGGTTAAAATTTGGGGGCCCAGGGGCCCGGGGATGGGCCATTGTGAGGCGGGGGGCCCACCCGGCCGGCAAGGGTTAAAGGGGGCCAGGGGGAGGAAGATAGTGGAGGGAAAGCGGAGACGCAGACGCAATGGGCGGTTGCGTCGCGTGTTGAGGGGCCTCGCCTCCGCTCCTCCTCTCCCAGCCCCCCGTCGTCGATACACATGGCCAAAATACGAGGGAATATACGAGGGGGGGGGGAAGAAGAGGAGAAGCTCCCCCTCCGTCTTCTTCTGATGCTCCCTGCTCTCTCTCTCTCTCTCTCTCTCTCTCTCTCTCTCTCTCTCTCTCTCTCTCTCTCTCTCTCGCCTTCTTCTGATGCTTCCGCTTTTTTGGTTCGGCCCCCCAGATGCGGCTCGTCTGCTTTTCTTTGGGAGCAGGGCCCGGCTGGCAGCGAGACGGGATGGGCAATTCTTAAAGTGAACACTGCTAGCTTTCCGGCCCCCTTCAGTCGATTAATATGCTAAATTCCGCAAAATACGGAATTCCGGAAGCATCAAATGGGCCTGCTAGCCCTTCCTAACCCTAAAACACAACAAAAATTCCGAAAAAACGTGAATTTCGCCGCGAGCTAAAAGCTAAAGCCTGAAAATCGCATTCCGGTTAAAATCCCGACGTGTTCATGACGCTAGTTTGAATACCTTTTAAGCTATGTCATTGCTTCAGCCTAAGCCCAAGCCCAAGCTAAGCCTAAGCCTAGTCTAAGCCTAAGCCCGACCAGAAGCTTAAGCCAAAGTATAAGCCGAAGCCTTAAGCCGGAGCCAAGCCTACCTAAGCCCCAAGCGTAAACCCAAGCCCACGCGAAACCTAAGACTAACCCAATTTTCGGCTTCAACCCATTTCAGACTAATTTTGGCTTCGACTCGAATTTGCAAGAAGCTCCCAAAATTAGCAGAATTTGGCCAGATAAACGCGATGCAAGCACAAGTGGCTAATTTCCACCCCCTCCCCCGCCCCTCTCATCGTTCATTAGTGCGTGGTTTCCGGTGGTGTCCCCCCGGGGGTGGTACACTTCAATACTACGTACCCCGCCTCGAGATTAAACCAATTTATTACAAGTCAATTCGGGAATGTACATGTATATACCAATGGTAAATGTGCGTTAAAATACGGTTTGAAAAATGCGTCAGTTGTTGCGTAACGGAATATCGATGAATTGAGGGTGGCGAGGTCAAGTTTTAGGGTTAAATTCGTTTTTGAGGATGGGAAATGGGTTTAAAGGGGAATGAAAACTTCAGTACGCCTGGGTGTCTAAAGGAATGGGCGGGAAAAATTGTAAAAATTGGAATTGGCATTTAGATGGCGCTATTGCGGGGAGGGGAGCCGGAAGTTGTGTAGTAGCGCTCGTCGCTTTGGTAGACGATCTGAAAAAATATAGGATAGAGAAGATGAGAGCGAGAGAGAGAGAATGTGAGAGTGAGAGAGCGAGAGAGCCAGAAAGAGATGAAGAGAGCGAGAAAGGGAGAAAGAGATAGAGAGAAGGGAGAGGGAAAGTGCGATATCGAGAGCGAGAGAGTCAGAGAGCGATAGAGAGGGAGAGAGAGAGAGAGAGAGTGAGATGGAGTGAGAGATAGGTAGAGAGCGAGAGAGGGAGTCGAGATTGGGTGAGATAGAGTGAATGGTGTGAGAGTGACAGAGAGAGAGACCGAGAGAGAGAGAGAGAGACTCACGTGTTCAGACTGCGCGGGCGCTGCTGGGCTATAAGTTCGGGTAGTGTTGTATTGCCTTGTAGGGGTGTATGTTCTGGGTGGGGTATGGGGCTCTTCATCCAGTTGGATGACACCTAAACAAAATTCTTTCTCCCATTAACGAATCCACAGCTTTAAAGGACCATCGAAGACAGGGAATCCACTGAAAAAAGCCTCTACAAAAAATACCCTAGATGCGGTACGAACTCTGTGGCGGGGGGTAGACGGTGGTTGACGTCATGGTGGGGACACCCTTTCTTCTGGAGTCGTGACGATCACGCACGCCGAACCAACCCATGAACCAGACGCCTGAAAAGGATGTTTCTCTCTCGCTCTCTCTGCCTCTCTCTCCTCTCTCTCTCTCGCTCTCTCTCTCTCTCTCGCTCTCTCTTGCCCTGAACCTACCAATCAAGCAGACCAACGGCACGCAGCAGCACAGCGACAACAAGATGATGCCGATCAGGATCCCCCACATACGGCCCGTGTACCAGTAGTCACCACTAGAAAAGTCTCTTTAAACCTAATCCTGAGCATGAGCTGAAGCTGAAGCCTAATCCTAAGGCTAGCCTCTTAAGCCTAAGCCTGAGCCTAACCTAAGCCGTTGCTCTCTTACCCCCATCCATATCCACCATATCCATACTGCCTCTTTGCTCGAAGATGCGACTCCTCCGTCTCGTGCTCCTCCTTGTGCTCCTCCACTAGAGCTGCTACTGTAGCTAGCAAGACGGCCGCAAAGAGTATTCTCGTGTAGATGCTCATTCTGGAATTGAGGTCTAAAGTCCCCCTTGCTGAATTTGAGCGTATCATCGTGAAATGCAGATCGAAAAATTGAAAAATTCCTGGAGAAAGCGGTGTAATTACATTTTTGGATGGCTGTTGCGTCATGTGAATGAAAAAAAAATCGAAATGCTAGGGTCGAGTACGCCATGTGATTTAAGAGCCTCTAGAGCGTGGTAAGCCGGAACTGAGTGTTTTGGCGTAATGACTATTTGAGAAAATGAAAACACTGGGTAAGAGTTCGATCGTTACTTTTGGATACTGTAACACGTAGCTAGACGAAATTCAATTTAGTGAAAACATCGTCCGTCGCAAAAAGCCGAACAGCGTTTAGCGTTTCTTCGCGTAACGTTATAGCGTAACGTAGCGCGATCAGGAACCATCGGATACTGAAAGCCTAACGTATTTTTTCAGATACGGTAGCGCCTAGTGGTACAGAATTGAAGTATCGTAACATAGTATAAAACGGAAATCTAAGAACTAGTTTGAATTGGCGGAAACCGTAGTGTGGAGCTTAGCGGAATCCTAGCGTAGAGAACCCAAAATTTTTTGATATTGATATTGGGCTATTGCGTAATTTTTTCAGATACGGTAGATTGCAGTGGTACGGAATTCAATGCATCGTAGCGTATTATAAAACGGAATATCTAGGAACTGTCGTGTGGAGCCCTGCGGAATTTAGCCTAGAGTAGAGGATCGAAAATTCTTTACAGCGTAACGTAGCGCAATCAGGAACTATCGGAAAATTACTGAAAGCTTAACGTATTTTTTTCAGATACGGTAGATCTGAAAATACGGCAGCGGTACGGAATCTAACGTAGGTAGCGTGGTATAAAACGGAAAATCGGGGAAAAGCTCGAGCGTAACGTAGCGAGTAGGGGGGGCAGATACGTTGGTGTAGCGTACGAATTCAACGTATTGTAGCGTAGTTTAAAATGGAAATTCGGGGAAAAGCTCGGAGAACGTAACGTAGCGTAGTAAGGAGATGGAACTTACGGAATTTGTGACCTTTTTAGATACGGTAGCGTGTAGCGGTACCGAATTTAACGTATCGTAGCGTAGTACAAAACGGAAAATCGGGGAAAACGCGCTCGGCGATTCAGGCGGATTGCCAAAAAGTGCGCGAGGTGTGCGGGGAGGGGAGGGCGGACGATGTTTTGGGTATTGTTGTGAATAGAGGGGAGGGAGGGGGGATTGTTTGTGTGTTTCTGTGGAAATGGTTGGATTCGAAGGCAAACAACACCACAACTCCAGCCCGCCCAAATGGCCTTGACCATCCACCCGGCCGGCCCCTAGAAGTGCAAGCCACTTTACGAGTTGAAAATTCTGCATTTAGATTCATAAATATGTTTTATTTTCATTAAATTTATGAAGAATTTTATGTAGAAAATATATCTTATATATTAAACATATTAAATAGTTACAAATAATAATAAAATTTGCAGTATAAAAAAAATCGAAATTTACATATCAAAAAAAAATTGGCCTAAAATTTTGAGACGCTTCATTAGCATATTTTAAGTGATTTTTGTAAACCTTAAAATTCTCTATATCACACAAAAATTTAAAATTGTACAAAACTTTATAAGTCCGATTTAAGACCGATTTTCCCATTTTTTAACGTTTTAATTTTTTCTTTGCCTCGTGACTTTGCATACAAACAATTTTTACACTATTTTATTTACACCATTCAAAGGCCCACAATTCGTAGATATTTCTAAAGCCAAAAAACGTCAAAATTGAGCAATTTTGGCAAATTTAGACCCTTTTAAAGTTTTCAAAATCCAAGAAAAACGAAAACTCAAATTTTAAGCAATTTAGCTGTCTCTCTGCAATTTTTTTATCATATACAAATCTTTAGACTTTATTTGACAAAAATTCCACTCAATCGTTGAGGACAAAAAAGGATTATTCCTGGAAAATCACAAAAAATGCATAACCGGGGCAGGGCAGTAGGTAGGGATTTGTATAGCCATGTAAATGATCAGAAAATACACAAAATGCGGTAGTTTTTTGATGGAATGAAAGACAAAAATGGAGAGAATTTTAAATTTTAAAATGATGCCATTTTTACAGAAATCACGGATTAAGGATAAGCTCAGATGCGACTGTTATGCCGTGGGGAGGTGGAGGAGGTGTAGTAGCGGTCTTCGGCTGAGTAGACGATCTGGAAAACTAGGCTTAGGCTTGGGCTTAGGCTTAGGCTTAGCTGGCTTAGGCGTAGCTTAGGCTTGGGCTTATGCTTAGCTTAGGCTTGGGCTTAAGCTTAGCTTAGCCTTGGGCCTAAGTTTGGGCTTGGCTTATTCTTAGGCTTAGGCTTGAGCTTAGTTTAGCGTTAGGCCGATGCTTAGGCTTAGGCTTAAGTTTAGGCTTAAGCTGAAGCTCATGCTCCTTTAGCAAAGTCTGTAATCTCAAAACTATGACTAAAAATACTTACATGCTCTGCGGGAACTTGGGTGGCTGTATAGGTTCTAGGCGGGGAATGGGAGCGTGTTCTATGGGTGTGGATGTTCCGGATGATGGGCTGCGGCTCGGAGTGTAGCTGGATCACGTCTGAAACGAGGTATTTTGTTTGGAACACAAAACATACGGTACCTTACGCTAAGTTACGCTTAAGCTGCGAGGATACGCCTAAAAAGCTACGCTACGCGACACTACGCCACGCTACAAAACTTCATGACGTAAACTACAGTATGATTCAGTACAATACGCTACAGTACGCTCCGTAGGAATACGTAACAAACCCTACTCCTGGATACGGTAAGCTACATCACACAGGATTACGCAATCGTAGGCTACAAAACACTCCGTTTCCTTACGCAACATTGCACGTTCTTTCGCTATGGTGCGGTATTCTTAGCTATGTACGTTACGATACGCTTGGATACCCTACGGATACCTTAAAGGCGCTTGGTTTAAGCCCCGGGGGGCGCAAAGCTATAACGCTAAACTCGCCGCGAGCCCCCAACTTTACTACGCTACGCTACGCTGGAGTCGCTACGTTACGCTGCACTACACTACAAAGCTTACGTTACGCTACTGTCACGAACCCCAAAATAGTTCCAAGTCCAAAACCAATTTGAATATGATAGTAATAACCTAGACGCGGTACCAACTCTGTGGCTGGGGAACGGTGGTGGGAGGGGCCTGCTGCGTGGTGAAGCCTTTTCGCTTCGCTTCTTGACGTCGCTTGATGCCGAACCAGCCGAGGAACCACACTCCTGCAAATTAAGAATTTTAAAAAGAAAATACAAAAATTTTGGGTTGTAAAGGTTCCGCTAAAAATCTCTGCCAGCCTGCCCTCCCCTCCTGAACTTGCCCAAGATGCAGATCAGCGGCACGCAGCAGCAGCAGATTAGCAACAGGATGCCGATGATGATGCCGAAGATGCGCCCGGCGTACCAGTAGTCACCACTAGAAAAATGGAAATTAGAAGTTAAGCGGAGCCTGAGCCTAAGTCTAAGCCTAAGCTATGCCTAAGCTAAGCCTATGCGAAAGCTTAAGCCTAAGCTAAGCCTAAGCCTAAGTTTGAGCTTAACCCCCCCATCCGTAGCTATCGTATCCGTATTGTCGCTTAGCGCGTAGTTGTGGCCGATCAGCGTCATCAAGCTGTTCTTCTGGGAGGCCGAGCTCGGCAAGGACGACGCTGAAAAGCGCGACGGCCAGTAGGAGTTTCCACATCATTTGGGTTTCTAAAGTTAAACATATTTTTAGTGATTTTTTAAAGTAAGACGAAGAGAACAAACAGGATTTTGTCTTTCTCTCTCTTTTCTTTCTCTCTCACTCTGTCTCTCTCTCCAGCTCTCTCCTCGCTCTCTCCCTCTCGCTCTCTCTCTCCTCTCCAGAGGCTAAATGGCCTTGGCCGATTGCCAAAAAAGGGGGCCCTGAGGGGACTGTTTTGACGCGTGGGGCTACAGGTCAACAATCCCCTCCCCACGTCTAGTACACGCCGCCTTGAAACTTGTTGACGCATTCCCAGCCGGCCCGCGCTCGCGCTCCGCGCCCCAGTATGACGATA